>JAWPHD010000943.1:0-375022 GCA_037043455.1 Cyrtodaria siliqua
AAACAAAAAACAAATTCTGTTTTCTAAGCTCAATATTTGAAATTCCATCTATCGAGGCATCAATTCATGTTGCTAGACTGGAATATAGAGCATCAATTAACAATGTTAAGATGATTACAATAGAAACATAACTTGTTATAAACAAAAAACAAATTCTGTTTTCTAAGCTCAATATTGTAAATTCCATCTATCAATGCATCAATTTATTATTGCTAGACTGGAATATAGAGCCTCAATTAACAATGTTAACATGATTACAATGGTAGCATAACTTGTTGTAAACAAAAAACAAATTCTGTTTTCTAAGCTCAATATTTTAAATTCCATCTATCAAGGCATCAATTTATGTTGCTAGACTGGAATATAGAGCCTCAATTAACAATGTTAACATGATTACAATGGTAGCATAACTTGTTGTAAACAAAAAACAAATTCTGTTTTCTAAGCTCAATATTTTAAATTCCATCTATCAAGGCATCAATTTATGTTGCTAGACTGGAATATAGAGCCTCAATTAACCATGTTAAAATTATTACAATGGAAGCATAACTTGTTATAAACAAAAAACAAATTCTGTTTTCTAAGCTCAATATTGTAAATTCCATCTATCAATGCATCAATTTATTGTTGCTGGACTGGAATATAGAGCCTCGATTAACAATGTTAAAATGATTACAATGGAAGCATAATTTGCTATAAACAAATGCTTTTTTCTTCGCTCAATATCTATTGACAATGTTAAAGTGACTCAAGTAACAGCAGAACTTCTTATAGATACAAAACAAATGCTGTTTTCTAAGTTCAATATTGCATCTGTTGACAATGTTAAAGTGACTCCAATAACAGCAGAACTTCTTATAGAAACAAAACAAAATGCTGTTTTCTTAGCTAAATATTGTAAATTATTTTTAGCAACATATTGATTTATTGTTGCTAGACTGAAATCAAATAATGTGTCTGTCGAAAATGTCAAAATGTCGACAATGTCAAAAAATGTTTGCATCTGTTGACAATGTCAAAATGGTTCCAATAACATACAACTTGTATAAATTAAACAAAACATACTCTTTTCTTAGCTCACAATATTGTAATTTCCATTAAGCTATACATCAGTGCTTTATTGCTGGACAATGCTGTTTTTTCTAGCTCAGTTAATGAATATTGGCCAATTATAAAAACAAACCAAAATCTGATACAATTAGTTTATTTTTAATTTAACTAGTAGAAATATTATTTAAATTAAGAAAAAAGATTTTAACAAGTTCATTGTTTTTTTACCTCCATAGTTTTAAATTCTATTTAGTAATATATACTTCTGTTGTTGCTTGACTAGAATACCATTTATGATGTTTTCCTAGCTCAATAGTGTAAATTTCATTCGTCAGTGCATCAATTTATTGTTGCTAGAATGGAATAAAGAGCATTAATTTACAATGTTAAAATGATTACAATGGAAGCAGAACTTGCTATAAACAAAAAACAAATGCTGTTTTCTAAGCTCAATATTGTAAATTCCATCTATCAATGCATCATCTTATTGTTGCTAGACTGGAATAAAGAGCATTAACAAAAAACAAATGCTGTTTCCATATCACAATATTGTTAATTCTGTTTAGCTGTGTATACATATACAGTCAAACTTGTAGTAAGTGACCGTTCAAGAGAGCGACTAAAAATGGTCTCTTACAGCAATGGTCGTTGAATATAACATTTAAAAAATGTATCCGAAAATGGCTGTATCCGAATTGGGGTTGAATTTGTTAAAATAGATAACCTCTGGACGCATTGAGCAAGACAGCTTAATGCACTTAAAATAAAGCAGGAAAACATTAAGCGGATTAAAAAATAGCCGTTTAATATACTTGGTCACATGAGCAAGTTTGACTGTACATACTTTACTGTTTAGAGCATTAATGTACTTTGTAAAAATGCTCAATATTGTAAATTCCATTAATGCATCAATTTATTGTTGCTAGACTGGAGCCTCAATTAACAATGTTAAAATGATTACAATGGAAGCATAACTTGCTATAACCAAAAAAACAAATTCTGTTTTGTAAGCTCAATGTTGTAAATTCCATCTATCAAATCAATTTATTGTTGCTGACTGGAATATAGAGCCTCAATTAACAATGTTAAAATGATTACAATGAAAGCATAACTTACTATAAACAAAAAACAAATGCTGTTTTCTAAGCTCAATATTGTAAATTCCATCTATCAATGCATCATCTTATTGTTGCTAGACTGGAATAAAGAGCCTCAATTGACAATGTTAAAATGATTACAATTGCAGCTTAACTTGTTATAACTACAAAACAAATGCTGTTTTAATGAGCAAATATTTTCAATCTAGTTCTAATCTTAACCTAAGCATTAAAAGCTGACATATAAATACATCCATATTGTATCAAGAATAGCTTAACCTCTTATGAATACAAACAAAAGCTGTACATTTGCAGACAATTATAAAGATAAATTGCATCAATTGACAATGTAATTTTAGATGATGTAATATGTCTTATAAATCCAAAAATGCTGTTTTAGCACAATATTGTAAATTCCATCTATCAGTGCATCAATTTATTGTTGCTAGGCTGGAATAAAGACCATTAAATTGCAATGTTAGAATGATCTCAATGGCAGCATAACTTGTAATAGATAAAAAAATCTGTTTTCTTAGCACAGTATTGTAAATTCCGTTAATTGCCTTACCACGTCATTTATTGTTCTAGACTGGAATAAACAGCCTCAATTTACAATGTTAAAATTCCATAATTGCTTAACTTCTATGTATTAACAAAAGTTCTATCTGGCAGTATCAGGGTTTTCATCAACTTCCATAAAACCTTTCATGTGTTGGTGCGCCTTAAAACCCAATTCAGTTCAATTCAATTCATTAACTTCATAAATAACCACAGTGCAGAGTAGGCGGCTAATTTGATTGATACTTTTATAAAGTGCTAGTAAAAGTATTCTAGTAGCCGGGAAGATCTGAGTCAAAGTAGCAGTGGGAAATCTTCCCCTACAGCCTCTTAATGTCAGCCCTGCTATGTTTAAGTTTGTCATTCATAGACAGTTATAAAGATACATATTTCATCAAATGACAATGTTTAGATGTATCCATGAAAGCCTAGTCTTACAATTCTGTTTTTATAGCTCAATATTGTAAATTCCATCTATCAATGCATCAGTTTATTGTTGCTAGACTGGAATAAAGAGCATTAATTTACAATGTTAAAATGATTACAATGGAAGCATAACTTGCTATAAACGAAAAAGTTCTGTTTTCTAAGCTCAATATTGTAAATTCAATCTATCAACTTATTGTTCCTAGTGGCAGAAAAACAATAAATGTGGCTGCAGCGTAAATGGAGTGCCTACAATAGAATTTGCAGCAACTCAGCAGTTCTGCAGGTGAGAAGGTTCTAGGCTCAATCTGCATATTTTATCTCGATATACATGGAGGATGAGCCTGGCATGTTCATTCCTGTTAGGCGCCATATAACCTTTCATGTGTTGGTGCGCCTTAAAACCCCAATTTAATTCAATTGTTGCTAGACTGGAATAAAGAGCATTAATTTACAATGTTAAAATGATTACAATGCAGCATAACTTTTATATTTGTTTTTTATATAAATACAAAACAAATTCAATTCAGTTTTAAACTGAACCTAATCATTAAAAGCTTGCGTATTAATACATTCATACTGTATCAATAACCATGTAACCTCTTATGAATACAAACAAAATGCTTTACATTTGTCTTGCAATATGTATGTCATCGCTAGACTTAATTAAGAATAAAGATGTTTAATAACATTCATATTGCATCAATAATAGCTATTATAAATACACATGCTGTTTTCACAAGTCAGTAGCTTCTGCCTAGCAATATTAATTTTTAGCTCTGCTGGCCAAAGGCCAGACGAGCTTATGGGATCACTTTTCATCCATCGTCTGTCTGTCTGTCTGTCCGTCTATCTGTTAGCAATTTTATAAAATCAACATCTCCTCTAAAACCGCTTGAAGGATTTTGATGAAACTTCATCACAATGTTACTTAGGAGGCCCCCTCTCAGATTTGTGTTTTTTCATGACAGCCAGTCATCCATCTTTGAAACCGCTTGAAGGATTTTGATAAAACTTCATTACAATGATCTTTAGGATAGTCCCCCTCAGAATTTTGTTTATCGCGGCTGCCAGTCATCCAAGATGGCCACCATGGCTTAAATTATGTCAAATTTAAGGAAATTTGAACCGACATGTCCTCCGAAACCACTTATTCCATTCTTGTGAAATATCATAAACATGTTCCTTGGGTTAGCCTCTATCAAGTTTGTGTTTTTTGTTATCGAATAATCAAAATGGCCACCACAGCGATCCAAAGTTTACATAGAGTTATAAAGGAAAAAATTAAAAATGACATCTTCTCTGAAACTTCTTGAAGGATTTTGATGAAACTTAATCACAATGATCTTTGGGTTAGCCCCCCTCAGATTTGTGTTTTTGGGGCCTCCAGTCATCCATGATGACCACCGTGGCTAAACTTAGGTCAAATTTAAGGACATTTATCAGACGCCATATTACCACTTATTCCATTCTAGTTAAATATCATATACGTTCCTGTAATGTTTGCCTCTGTCAAGTTTGTGTTTTTCATTGTCGTCAAATATTCAAAATGGCAGCCACGATAACCCAAAGTTTACATAGAGTTATATATAGGAAACATGTTTCTTGGGTTGGCCTCTATCATGTTTATGTTTTTGAATCACATCTTACCGGTACAGAGTCTACAGGCCCACTTGGGCCTCTTCTTGTTGTTGCTGCTAGACTAGAATAATTATTTTGAATAACTTTTATATTCAGTTGAATCAATCAACAAATTGTCAGAATACAGTAATATCATTACTTCTTATATTCAATTCAATATTTTTAGTTTTCTTCTGTCTAGCTAGATTTAGTTGTGTCCTTACAAGAATGGAACACAATTGACAATGTAAACAGTTTTACATCATAAGACTCTCAATGGTTATGAAATTGGGGTGTTTTAAAGTTTAAAATTAAAATACGGGCAAAGGGGGTGTGTGTGGGGGTAGGGGGTCGGGTCGGGGACGGGGGCATAGGATGTTTGGCTAAACATAGAAGCTTCTCCGGCACTCGAAAATTGTAATGTCCTCCACAACTGTGGACTGAATGCTAAAAAATAAATCTGTATGGTATATGACCACTCAGTTTATTATATTTCTGTGACATATTGACAAGCGGAAATCTTACTTTTTATGCGCCCATACGGACGTATTATGTCTTGTCTTTGTCCGTCCATTTGTCAGTCCGTCCATCTGCCTGTTCATTAACTTTTTGCTAACAAATTATTCTGGCTAATAACTTATAAGGTCTACAACTGTGAAACGTACCCATTTGACAGGTTGTTAGATACACCTACAGGGCAGAAAAAATTGTTTTTGAGTTACCCGTCCTACATAATATGGTCAGATCGACAAATTCATCTGAATTTCTACTCGTCCTGCATCAATAGCCCATTTCATTCCGACATTTGCCGAAAGATCACGGATAATAACGAGCTATCTCCGAGTAGCCAAATAGGTCGACCAATCAAACGCTGGTAGGCACATTAAATATTCATTGTAACGGTGCCAATGTGAATTAAAAACAATGTAAAAATGTTATTAAATGTGACTATAACTTGAACGCATGACAAATATATGTTATTAATGTGTTTGGCACTGTAGAAAAACAAAAAGTAAAGCGTGTTTGTTGATACAATTAAAAAACGGGATTGTCAGAAAACGATGAATATTTCTATCGTAACACCGGTTCCAACTTACGCGCACATGCTCCAATGTAAACAATTCAACGCGTGTTCGTATAGCCTTGAAATCCGACTTAGTTTCCAAGGAATGAGTCAAGATGGCTTCTGTGTAGAATAGCACTAACGACTGCGGTGTTTTAGCGAACAAATACGCATATATAAAGACTGAAACTAGTTAATTTGTGAGTGTTGATACTGTTATGACTACCAGCATCTGATTAGTTCTTGAAGTCATGTGACTTTGCGCCATGTGACTGAAATTCCGAACTTTGTACGGAGATTTCCGAAGTACCGGTGAAATGTGCTATTAGACCTCATCAAGGCAAGTGGTTGAGTGGAATATTCATGCTATGTGACCTACAACAGGTGCCCAACCATTGCCTGTCGGTTCGTTATTCAACAGGTTCTTCATGACACCTTAACAAAGTGACATTTCTTTTGTGTCATTTTATAAGTTTTTAGACACAGCTGGACAGGCTAGCCCTGACTAAATATGCTATCATTCTACAGGCATTTAGATGATACACTTTAACAGTACATGTTGGCCCAGTTCACCACCATTCCTCAGCCTCTTAAATATTAGTGCACCTTAACAGACATGATTGCCCTATTGAATCATTCCGCACTTAGAATGACAACCATGCCTTACTTATGGTACATCTCAACAGTGTAACAGCATTGTCCCACCATTATATATGTTCTTATGTTATTAAATACACATTAACAAGGAGTGAGAACCCTATCCCACCATTCTACTTAATAAAGGCTTTTAAATACATCTTAGATACATAATAGAACATAGGAATAGGACATAATATACTCAACAAAAAAAGACACTTCCGCAACTTTACCCATACATGTAGACGCAATGAAAATATATATTCCCAATATATTATATGTTAATACCTTTATTAAAAGGCCAGCACTGTCATGAAAACAATTTTTCTTGAATCAAACTTGTATGCAAAGTTATTCCCCTTGTTAAACAGCATTTCCGGGTCTTGTGGTTTAAACTTTGATGTAACACAGTTTTGTTCTATTTGAATAAACAGAAGATAATCCCAGTACCAAAAAGACGGAGAAAGTAAGCTGACCTGTTCACTCACTTTTGCGCCATACAGTTTTTAGCTCGACTATTCGAAGAATAAGAGAGCTTATGTAATCACCCCGGCGTCTGCGTTGGCGTTGGCGTCGGCGTCGGCATCCCACATCAAGGTTTGCGTGTAAGCTGTGTTTACAAGTCTATATCTCTTACATTTCTTATCCTAGCACAACCAAATTTGTTCATGGGCTTCCTTATAGCGTTATCTTAAGGGCTGCATAAGCAATTTTGGTTCCTGTAACCCATGGACTCCTATGGAACCCAAATTATGATCGCCCATAAAATGTGCCCCATTTCACATCAAATTTTGCGTGTAAGCTGTGTTTACAAGTCTATATCTCTTACAATTCTTACCCTAGCACAACCAAATTCGGCCATTAGCTTTCTTATAACATTATCATTAGGGCTGCTTAAGTAATTTTGGTTCCTGTAACCCCTGGGCTCCCATGGAACCCAAATTCTGATAGCCCTTAAAATATGTCTGTTTCACATCAAATTTTGCGTGTAAGCTGTGTTTACAGGTCTATATCTCTTACATTTCTTGTCCTAGCTGAACTAAATTTTGGAATTGGTTTCCTTATAGTATGTTGTAAAGGGTTGGATAAGTAATTTTGTCTTCTGCAAATTCTGGGCTCCCATGGAACCCAAATTGTGATGGCCTATTAAATGTGAAATAAAGGCAGGTTTGCATGTAAGCATGTATATATTTATAATTTTGGTTTGGGATTTGTTAGGGCATTATGGATCTTATTACTTCACCCATATTGGGGCATGGGCTGCCTCCTATCCACCCCCCTACCCCCGCCCCCACTCCCCTCCACACCTTTTTTTGTTTTTTTGTTTTTTTGTTTACATATTTCTGTGTTGTTTTAGTCAATTCTTACACATATATGTTGCAACCCTCTTCCCCCCCCCCCCCACCAGACTTGATTTTTTTTTGGACATATTTCTTTGTTGTTTTAGTCAATTCTTACACATCACATATATGTTGCCCCCACTCTACCCACTCTTGCCTCTCACCCCCGCTCCGCCCCCCCCCCCCCCCCCCCCCCCCCCACTTGAAACTTTTGTTTTTTTTTACATATTTCTGTGTTGCTTTTGTAAATTCTTACACATATATGTTGCTGCCCCTTCGCCCACATCCGCCTCTCACCACCCCCGCCCCCCCACTTGAAACTTTCTTATTTGTTTACATGTTTCTTTGTTGTTGTAGTCAATTCTTGCACATATGTGTTTCCACCCCCCAACCCACTCACCCCCGCACCCCACCCCCCACCCCCACTTGAAACTATTTTTTTTTACATATTTCTGTGTTGCTTTTGTCAATTCTTATACATATATGTTGCCCCATGTTAGCAAGTAGAGCGTCCACAGGCCCTCTTGGGCCTCTTGTTTTTTTTACAAATTTCTTTGTTGTTTTAGTCAATTCTTACACATATATGTTGCACCCTCCCTCCTGCCCCCAACCCACTCCTGCCTGTTTTCTGATGGTATTTACTTGCTATAAATTTATTATTCTATGAAAAATTTAATAGTCATGCTGCGCTGTTCTCCGACAGCTCTTGTATCATTTTTTGTTCATGCTCATTAAAGGTCTTCATCATAACCTCTGCATTGTTTCAGGTGCCATCTCGCTCATATCACTAGAGCAGTGGCAGAAAAACTATAACATGGCTCCAGCGTAAATGGAGTGTCTACAATAGAATTTGCAGCAACTCTGCAGTTCAGGGTGAGAAGGTTCTAGGCCCGTTCTCCATATTTTATCTCGATGAACATGGAGGATGAGCCTGGCATGTTCATTCCTGTTAGGCGCCATATAACCTTCCATGTGTTTGTGCTCCTTAAAACCCCAATTCATTTCAATTCATTCAGTTTTTGCGCACAATATGACCTATTGTTGTGTCGATGTGCCGTAAAACACCATTCATTTATTCATTCATTCATTCATTCATTCATTCATTCATTCATTCATTCATTCATTCATTCATTCATTCATTCAGAAACAATAATAGGGCCTGTCACCACTATCTCCCATTCTGCTGGCTCTTAAGAAACAATAACGGGGCCTGGCACCACTATCTTCCTGTTATAATGGCTATAGAAAACATTAACAGGGCCTCACACCTCTATTCTGTCTGGTCTAAGAAAAAATAACAGGGCATGACACCACTATTTCTCCATTCTGTTTGGCTCTAAGAAACAATATCAAACCCTGCCACCTCTGTCTTCCTATCCTGTTGCCCTAAGAAACAATAACTGAGCCTGTTCCCACTATCTTCCCATTCTGTTTGCTCTACGAAATAATAATGGGCCTGTCCCCACTATCTTCCCATTCTGCTGGCTCCAAGAAACAATAACTGGGATTGTCACCACTATCGTCCTATTCTGTTTGCTCTAAGAAACAATAACCTGGCCTGGTACCATGGTCTGTCATTCTGTTTGTTCTTAGAAACGGTGACAGAACATGGCACTACTATTTTCCATTATGCTGGCTATACGAAACAATTACAGGGCCTGAACAATTACAGGGTCTGGCACCACTATCTCCCATTCTGCTGACTCTAAGAAACTATTAAAGGACATGGCACCAGTATCTTCCCATCCTTCTTGATGTAGGAAACAATTGCAGGGTCTTGCACCACTGTCTTCCCATTATGTTGGCTGTAAGAAAACATTACAGGACATAGCACTACTATCTTCTCATTCTGCTGCTGGCTATAAGAAACAATTACAGTTCCTGTCACCCTTATCCTCTTATTCTGTTGGCTGTAAGAAAAATTACGGAACACCACTATCTTCCCATTCTGTTTGCTCTAAGAAACAATAACTGGACCTGTCACCACTATCTTCCCATTCTGCTGGCTCCAAGAAACAATAACTGAGCCTGTACCCACTATCTTCCTATTCTGTTTGCTCCAAGAAACAATAACTGGCCCTGTCACCACTGTCTGCCATTCTGTTTGTTTTAAGAAACGATAACTGGGCTTGTCACCACTGTCTGCAATTCTGTTTGTTCTTAGAAACAGTGACAGGACATGGCACTACTATTTCCCATTATGCTGGCCCTACGAAACAAGGACATGGCATCACTATCTCCCCATTCTACCGGCTGTAAGAATTAACTACATGGCCTGGCACCACTATCTCCCATTCTGCTGGCTCTAAGAAACTATTAAAGGACATGGCACCAGCATCTCTTCCCATCCTTCTTGATGTAGGAAACAATTGCAGGGCCTTGCACCACTGTATTCCCATTATGCTGGCTGTAAGAAAACATTACAGGACATAGCACTCATTCTGCTGGCTCTAAGAAACTATATCAAAACCTGCCACCTCCATCTTCCTATTCTGTTTGCCCTAAGAAACAATAACTGGGCCTGTCACCTCTATCTTCCTATTCTGTTTGCTCTAAGAAACAATAACTGGGCCTATCATCAGTATCTTTCCATTCTGCTGGCTCTAAGAAACGATCAAACCCTGCCATCTCTATCTTCCTATCCTGTTGTCCTAAGAAACAATAACTGAGCCTGTCCCCACTATCTTCCCATTCTGTTTTCTCTACAAAATAATAATGGGCCTGTCCCCACTATCTTCCCATTCTGCTGGCTCTAAGAAACAATATCAAACCTTGCCACCTCCATCTTCCTATTCTGTCTGCTCTAAGGAACAATAAATAGGGCCTGTCACCACTATCTTCCTATTCTGTTTGCTCTAAGAAACAATAACTGGCCCTGTCACCACTGTCACCACTGTCTGCCATTCTGTTTCTTTTAAGAAACAATAACTGAGCCTGTCTCCACTATCTTCCTATTCTGTTTGCTGGAGGGCTGGCGTGACGCAGTCGGTAGCATGGCGGATTTGTAACCGGAGAACCCGGGTTCAATTCTCCGTGGTGCCACTGAGTTTCATCAGTGTGTTCTTGGGCAAGACACTTTCCCTCAGCCTCGTCCGTCGGATGGGGACATAAACCGGGTGGTCCCCTGTATCGGTCTGTCCTCCGAGCATGTTAAAGAAACATAGGAATCTATTTGATAGTAAGAGTAGGGAACTGTTCCCGGGTGCCTATGTATCCTTCCCCTTCTCTGGGGCGGCTCTAAATAACCTATATTGTGTTGATGAGCCATTAAACAACATTCAGTTCAATTCAATTTATTCTGTTTGCTCTAAGAAACAATAACTGGGCCTGTCACCACTGTCTGCCATTCTGTTTGTTATTAGAAACAGTGACAGGACAAGGCACTACATTTTCCCATTATGTTGGCTCTATGAAACAAGGACATGGCATCACTATCTCCCCATTCTACCGGCTGTAAGAATTATTTACAGGACCTGGCACCATATCTCCCATTCTGCTGGCTCTAAGAAACTATTAAAGGACATGGCACCAATATCTTCCCATCCTTCTTGATGTGGGAAACAATTGCAGGGCCTTGCACCACTGTCTTCCAATTATGCTGGCTGTAAGAAAACATTGCAGGACATAGCACTACTGTCTTTCATTCTGCTTTCTGCTGCTGGCTATAAGAAACAATTACAGTTCCTGTCACCCTTATCCTCTTATTCTGCTGGCTGTAAGAAAAATTATGGGACATGATACCACTATCTGCCCATTTTACTTGACGTAAGCAACAGTTATAGGGCCTGGCACCACTGTCTTCCCATTTTATTGGTTCTTTGAAACAATATCAGGGCCTGGCACCACTATCTCCTATTCTGTTTGCTCTAAGAAACAATAACTGGGCCTGCCACCACTATCTTCCCATTATGTTTGCTCTAAGAAACACTAACTTTGCCTGTCACCACTATCTTCCCATTCTGCTGGCTCCAAAAAAAGAAACAATAACTGGGTCTGTCACCACTATCTTCCAATTCTGTTTGCTCTAAGAAACAATAACTGAGCCTGCCACCAATATCTTCCCATTATGTTTGCTCTAAGAAACAATAACTGAGCCTGCCACCAATATCTTCCCATTCTGCTGGCTCCAAGAAACAATAACTGAGCCTGCCACCAATATCTTCCCATTCTGCTGGCTCCAAGAAACAATAACTCAGCCTGCCACCAATATCTTCCCATTATGTTTGCTCTAAGAAACAATAACTGAGCCTGCCACCACTGTCTGCCATTCTGTTAAGAAACGATAACCGGGCCTGTCACCACTATCCTTCCATTCTGTTTGCTCTAAGAAACAATAACTCAGCCTGCCACCAATATCTTCCCATTATGTTTGCTCTAAGAAACAATAACTCAGCCTGCCACCACTGTCTGCCATTCTGTTAAGAAACGATAACCGGGCCTGTCACCACTATCCTTCCATTCTATTTGCTCTAAGAAACAATAACTGGGCCTGTCACCACTGTCTTCCTATTCTGTTTGCTCTAAGAAACAATAACTGGGCCTGTCACCACTGTCTGCCATTCTGTTTGTTCTTAGAAACAGTGACAGGACAAGGCACTACTATATCCCATTATGCTGGCTCTACGAAACAAGGAATGGCATCACTATCTCCCCATTCTACTGGCTGTAAGAATTAATTGCAGGACTTGGAACGACTGTCTTCCCATTCTGTTGGTTCTTAGAAACAATAACTGAGCCTGCCACCAATATCTTCCCATTCTGCTGGCTCCAAGAAACAATAACTGAGCCTGCCACCAATATCTTCCCATTCTGCTGGCTCCAAGAAACAATAACTCAGCCTGCCACCAATATCTTCCCATTATGTTTGCTCTAAGAAACAATAACTGAGCCTGCCACCACTGTCTGCCATTCTGTTAAGAAACGATAACCGGGCCTGTCACCACTATCCTTCCATTCTGTTTGCTCTAAGAAACAATAACTCAGCCTGCCACCAATATCTTCCCATTATGTTTGCTCTAAGAAACAATAACTCAGCCTGCCACCACTGTCTGCCATTCTGTTAAGAAACGATAACCGGGCCTGTCACCACTATCCTTCCATTCTGTTTGCTCTAAGAAACAATAACTGGGCCTGTCACCACTGTCTTCCTATTCTGTTTGCTCTAAGAAACAATAACTGGGCCTGTCACCACTGTCTGCCATTCTGTTTGTTCTTAGAAACAGTGACAGGACAAGGCACTACTATATCCCATTATGCTGGCTCTACGAAACAAGGAATGGCATCACTATCTCCCCATTCTACTGGCTGTAAGAATTAATTGCAGGACTTGGAACGACTGTCTTCCCATTCTGTTGGTTCTTAGAAACAATAACAGGGCCTGTCACCATTATCTTGCCATTATGTTTGCTCACAGGGCCTGACACCACTATCTTCCCATGCCGGTGCTTCTAAGAAACAATTACAGGACATGTCACCAGTATCTTACCATTCTACTTGATGTAGGAAACAATTGCAGGGCATTGCACCACTATTATGCAGGCTGTAAGAAAACCTTACAGGAAACCACTATCTTCTCATTCTGCTGCTGGTTGTAAGAAACAATTACAGTTCCTGTCACCCTTATCTTATTCTGCTGGCTCTAAGAAAAATTATTGGACAAAATACCACTATCTGCCCATTCTACTTGATGTAAGAAACAGTTACAGGGCCTGGCACTACTGTCTTCCCATTCTGTTGGTTCTAAGAAACAATAGCAGGGCCTGGCACCACTATCTCCCATGCTGCTGGCACTGAGAAACAATTATAGTGCCGGTCAACACTATCACCCATGCTGTTGGCACTGAGAAACAATTACAGTGCCTGTCAACACTATCACCCATGCTGCTGGCCCTGAGAAACAATTACAGTACCTGGCAACACTATCTCCCATGCTGCTGGCCCTGAGAAACAATTACAGTACCTGGCAACACTATCTCCCATGCTGCTGGCACTGAGAAACAATTACAGTACCTGGCAACACTATCTCCCATGCTGCTGGCACTGAGAAACAATTACAGTACCTGGCAACACTATCTCCCATGATGCTGGAATTGAGAAACAATTATATGCCTGGCAACACTATCTCCCATGATGCTGGAATTGAGAAACAATTATAGTGCCTGTCAACACTATCACCCATGCTGCTGGCCCTGAGAAACAATTACAGTACCTGGCAACACTATCTCCCATGATGCTGGAATTGAGAAACAATTATATGCCTGGCAACACTATCTCCCATGATGCTGGAATTGAGAAACAATTATATGCCTGGCAACACTATCTCCCATGATGCTGGAATTGAGAAACAATTATATGCCTGGCAACACTATCTCCCATGATGCTGGAATTGAGAAACAATTATATGCCTGTCAACACTATCACCCATGCTGCTGGCCCTGAGAAACAATTACAGTACCTGGCAACACTTTCTCCCATGCTGCTGGCACTGAGAAACAATTACAGTACCTGGCAACACTATCTCCCATGCTGCTGGCACTGAGAAACAATTACAGTACCTGGCAACACTATCTCCCATGATGCTGGAATTGAGAAACAATTATATGCCTGGCAACACTATCTCCCATGATGCTGGAATTGAGAAACAATTATAGTGCCTGTCAACACTATCACCCATGCTGCTGGCCCTGAGAAACAATTACAGTACCTGGCAACACTATCTCCCATGATGCTGGAATTGAGAAACAATTATATGCCTGGCAACACTATCTCCCATGATGCTGGAATTGAGAAACAATTATATGCCTGTCAACACTATCTCCCATGCTGCTGGCACTGAGAAACAATTACAGTACCTGGCAACACTATCTCCCATTCTGGTGGCTCTAAGAAACACTTACAGGGCCTTGCACCACCATCTCTCATTCAACTGGATCTTCCCATAATGTTGGTTCTTAGAAATAATTACAGGGCTTAATGGCACCAGTATCTTACTATCACCCTAACTTAGAAAATGTTGATGTAAACATTTCTCAATTGGCCATTTTATCGATGATTTTTTTCCCCAATTTGCTTGTTTTCATGATAGAGAAATTGCCCAAATTAAAATTTTACAATGGTCCTTTTTCCCAAAATACCTGGAAAAAGCCCTGCTTATGCTGATGGCTCTGTGAAACAATTATAGGTCCTAACACCACAATCTCCCATGCTGCTGGCTCTAAGTAACAATTAAAGGGCTTTGCACCACCATCTCCCATTCAACTGGCTGTGAAAAATAATTATAGGACTTGGCACTACTCTCTTCCCATTATATTGGTTCTTAGAAAGAATTACATGGCTTGGCACCAATATCTTCTCATTTTGCTGTCCATGTTAATGTGATTACAATTACCACAGATATATCATGCGTCAGTTGACCATGTTAATGTGATTACAATTACAAGAGATATATCATCCATCATATGACCATGTTAATGTGATTACAATAACCAGAGATATATCATGCATCAGTTGACCATGTTAATGTGATTACAATTACCAGAGATATATCATGCATCAGTTGACCATGTTACTGTGATTACAATTACCAGAGATATATCATGCATCAGTTGACCATGTTAATGTGATTACAATTACCAGAGATATATCATGCATCAGTTGACCATGTTAATGTGATTACAATTACCAGAGATATATCATGCATCAGTTGACAATGTTAATAATGAAGAGATATATCATGCATCAGTTGACAATGTTAATATGATATACCAGAGATATAAGGAGTATTAATTATATCTATGCAATAACAGAATAGCTTGTTATAAATACAAAACAAATGCTGTTTTCTTAGCACTATCATATTGTAAATTCTGTTTAACTATACATAAATATTTGGATTAGCCTTTATAATGTATTGCCTCAGTTGACCTGGGGCGTCCTTGGCAGAGTGGTTAAAGTCTCTGACTTGAAATCACTTGCCCCTAATGTGACCAGGCATCTTTATGTGAGAAAGTTCTCCAGCTGGCTTGCAGAACGTCGGTGGTTCTACACAGGTGCCCGCCTATGCACGAAAAACCGCCTGGAGGAGCACCTTGTTTCTTCCTCCCCCAGTGGAAGCTAGAAAAGTCGTCATATGACCATAGCTGATGGTGTGACTATAAAATTAATTCAGTTGCTTCAAATGGCAATGTTAACGTGATTTCTCAACAGCATAATGTCTTATAAATTAGAAATACATGCTGTATTGTAAATTCTGTCACGGCAGATTTATTTGTGACATCGCTAAAGATGTTTAACTGCAATCATATTGAATCAGTTGACAATGTCAAAATAATTATAAAACAGCAGAACTTCTTATAGATACAAAACAAATACTGTTTTCATTTTATTAGCTCGACTATTCGAAGAATAAGAGAGCTTATGTAATCTCCCCGGCGTCGGCGTCGGCGTTGGCGTCGGCGTCCCACATCAAGGTTTACGTGTAAGCTGTGTTTGCAAGTCTATATCTCTTACATTTCTTATCCTACCACAACCAAATTTGTTCATGGGCTTCCTTGTAGCGTTATCTTAAGGGCTGCATAAGCAATTTTGGTTCCTGTAACCCATGGGCTCCCATGGAACGCAAATTATGATAGCCTATAAAATGTGTCCCATTTCACATCAAATTTTGCGTGTAAGCTGTGTTTACAAGACTATATCTCTTACAATTCTTACCTAGCACAACCAAATTTGGCCATTAGCTTCCTTATAGCATTATCGTAAGGGCTGCTTAAGTAATTTTGGTTCCTGTAACCCCTGGGCTCCCATGGAACCCAAATTCTGATAGCCCTTAAAATATGTCTGTTTCACATCAAATTTTGCGTGTCAGCTGTGTTTACAGGTCTATATCTCTTACATTTCTTGTCCTAGCTGAACTAAATTTTGGAATTGGTTATCTTATAGTATGTTGTAAAGGGTTGGATAAGTAATTTTGTCTTCTGCAAATTCTGGGCTCCCATGGAACCCAAATTATGATTGTGCCCCATTGCACATCAAATTTTGCGTGTAGGCTGTGTTTACAAGTCTATATCTCTTACAATTCTTACCCTAGCAAGCACAACCAAATTTGGCCATTAGCTTCCTTATAGCATTATCGTAAGGGCTGCTTAAGTAATTTCGGTTCCTGTAACCCCTGGGCTCCCATGGAACCCAAATTCTGATAGCCCTTAAAATATGTCTGTTTCACATCAAATTTTGGGTGTAAGCTGTGTTTACAGGTCTATATCTCTTACATTTTTTGTCCTAGCTGAACTAAATTTTGGAATTTGTTTCCTTATAGTATGTTGTAAAGGGTTGGATATGTAATTTTGTCTTCTGCAAATTCTGGGCTCCCATTGAACCCAAATTGTGATGGCCCATAAAATGTGCAATAAAGGCAGATCTAGGTTTGCATATATATCTATAATTTTGTTTTGGGATTTGTTATAGCACTATGCATCTTATTACTTCACCCATATTTGGGCATGGGCATGGGCTCCCCCCTCCCCCACCCCTCTACCCCCGCCCCCACTCCCCTCCACACTTTTTTTTTTTTTACATATTTCTTTGTTGTTTTAGTCAATTTTTACACATATATGTTGCCCCCCCCCCCCATTAAGCAACACATCAATGCTTTATTGTCTTTCAATGCTGTATTTTTCTAACTCAGTTTGTAAATTCTGGTAATCATTGTTACTAGACTGAATAACATTGCTGAGTAACATTCTTAATGCATAATTTGACAACGTTAAAATCCATATAATAGCATAACATTTTGTAACACTCAATGATTGTTTACAGTTTAAATTTTGGGAGTATATACATTTTAGAGCAGTTTTTGTGTCCAAGTTGTTTGAAGGCTTTAAATGTTGGCTATGGATGATCTGGTTCTCTAAAGCCTTGTTTGGCAATACAGGGGTTAGGGTTTTAAAACTGGATGGTTATGTAGGCACTAAGGTAAACTACATCAAAAGGACTGTTTATTGTCACCACTGATACTGTTGGTAGGTGTCGCACAGTCATTATTTAAAAAAAAGCTCCACAACTTCGAAATGAATATCGGCCAATTATAAAAACAAACCAAAATATTATACAATTAGTTTATTTTTAAATAATTTAACTAGTAGAAATTATTAAAACTAAAAAAGAAGATTTTAACAAATTCTTTTTTTTTTACCTCCATAGTTTTAAATTCTATTTAGTAATCAGGGTTTTCAATAAGCTTTGATTGAGCAGGCCATTTTATAATTTGAGGAGGCACCACGCATGCTAGGGGGGTTCGGGGGCATGCCCCCCTAAATTTTTTTCCCACCTTAACGTCATTTCCTGCATTCTGAGCGATTCTAGGGAGGTTAAAAACAATATTTTTTGTACTGATTAGCACCTTAAAATGGGCAATATTAAGAAGAGATTTTTTTTTTACCTTTTAAAAGCTAATATCATATTAAATAAATATGTCGGACATCTTTTGATAATACTTATCCTATTCCGATCCAGACTACAGAATGGCGAACTTAACTTTTAAAAACAGATTTCTTCATATAAACATATATACAATGTTCTTTGATGAGTCTTTTTTGTACTGACTTTAGAAATAAGCTTTACCAGCCCAAACTGATCAACTAATATCAACCCTAACAGGGACTAACATCAGCTGAATAAAGAGAATTTTAGATAATAATTATAATAAAGGATATTGGAAAGATATCACATGTGGAAAATAGCAACACTTGTATGTTGAACACGTATATATTTGTTAATATCATCGCAAAATATTTCTAACACAGAAATAAGTATAATAAAGCAATCCTTAATATTGAATGCTTTATCAGACATGTGTATTAAAGGAAATATATTGAAGAAATGATAATATCAATTTATCTAGAACACACTAATGACCAACATAATGCCAAATGGATCGTCTCCCTCTGCTGGCAGATGCTATTAAACTTAATGTTTATTTCAGTACTGTTTTATACATATATTTTGTTAATTTTGCCCATTTCATAATTATTGTTCTTTGTACATCATTGTATTGATAAGAAATAAAATGTTAAAAACATATCAGCACAGACTAACTAATATCAGGCTCAACTCTAACATACTAATATCTGCCCAGACTAACTAATATCAACCTTGACAGTGACTGACCAACTAATATCAGCCCAGACTGACTTACGAGCCCCGACTATCAAATATCAGCAAGATCAGCCCAGACTGACTAACTGAAACAACACTGATAGTGACTGACAAACTTATATCAGCTCTGACCGTTGACCAACTAATATCAAATTAATCAACCATGACTGATCATCATCAAGTTACTAATATCAACCCTTACTGACCAGGTAATATCAACCCTGATCATTCAGCTAAAATCAATCCTGACTGGTCAATTAATGTCAGCCCTGATTAATAGGTAATATCAACCATACCATGACTGATCAACCAACTAATATCCGCCTAGACCGACTAATATTAATGCTGACTCAGACTGACAAAATAATACCAGCGGAGACGACTAACTTACTTGACTGATCAACTAATATCATAATCAACCCTGACTAAAAAATCCAATATCAACCATGACTGTCTGATCAGCTAATATCGACCGACCAACTTGTATCAACCCTGACTAACAAATATCAGCTCTGAGGCTGACTAACTAATATCAGCCCTGATTGATAAACTCATTAATAATTTAATAGTCTGGTTGACAGAAGTCATCATCATCTGAATAGTCACTGCCCGAATCATCATTATTGACCAGCATTTCCTTCAAAGCATGGCTGACTTCAGCCCTGATGTCAAGGCTGCATCCCCTCGGCCTCCCCTTACATGCAAATATCATCCCTTCCCCTGGCATGCCTAAATATAGCTCCAAAATGGCAATGTCCGATTTCAAATACAAAATGGCAATGTCCGATTTCAAAAAAAAAATGGGCATAACTTCCCCTAAATATGGTGCTTTTTATTATTTTATATTTTGTGTCAGGTCAAAAGTTTGGTTGAAGACAGAATGACGAAAAGGGGTGGGTGGGGTACATCATTTATCCTAATGACGCACCTCCCCTTTTCCGTGAGATAGATTATAATAAATAGATCAATGAAAAGTTTCGTACTTTACACCTCTAAGTATCTCTCTCGACAAACCATTTTTGACAACCACGATCAATTTCGCCCGATCTCTGCTCAAAAAATTAGAACAAAATTCCCGTTTGTGCGTTACTATGTTCGCGTGTTGTTTTTTTTACGGCGAAAAAGTATTCCAGACGCGATGAATAAGAAAAGAACAAACAAACAAACAATAACTTCAACATATTTAATAGTAAACTCAAACACCGGAACGTTCTGTTTTTTTCTTACTTCCAACAACTGGGGTGAATAAATTGTTTCTTTTTCTTTTTTTGACAGTTCTACCCGACATTTTTCAAGGTTCTGTGAAACATGTTATCAAGTTCGCGATTGGACAATCATAAAGAATCGACCCAGGTTCGACCAATGGTATTGTAGTTTACATACTGGACCGCTTATACAAGTTAATATGAAACACGAATGCAAAGAAAAATAATATTGTTGTCATCACCGGAGATGCCGATTTTAATTTTTTCGGAGATTTGAGCCGGCCCAAACCTCATTTGAAACGGTCATTTTGGCCGGCGGCCGGCTCTTATTGAAAACCCTGATTACAGTAATATATACTTCTGTTGTTGCTAGACTAGAATACCATTTATGATGTTTTTCTAGCTCAATAGTGTAAATTTCATTCGTCAATGCATCAATTTATTGTTGCTAGAATGGAATAAAGAGCATTAATTTACAATGTTAAAATGATTACAATGGAAGCATAACTTGTTATAAATACTGAACAAATTCTGTTCCCATATCACAATATTGTAAATTCTGTTTAGCTATGTATACATATACAGTCAAACTTAGTAAGTGACCGTTCAAGGGAGCGACTAAAAATGGTCTCTTACAGCAATGGTCGTTGAATAAAACATTTAAAAAATGTGAAAATGGCGCTATCCGAATTGGGGTTGAATTTGTAAAAATAGGTAACCTAGTCTGGTCACATAGAGCAAGACAGCTTAATGCACTTAAAATAAAGCAGGAAAACATTAAGCGGATTGAAAAATGGCCGTTTAATCTACTAATGGTCACATGAGCAAGTTTGACTGTACATACTTTACGGTTTAGAGCATTAATGAACAGTGTTAAAATGCTCAATATTGTAAATTCCATTAATGCATGAATTTATTGTTGCTAGACTGAAATATAGAGCCTCAATTAACAATATTAAAATGATTACAATGAAAGTATAACTTGCTATAAACAAAAAACAAATGCTGTTTTCTAAGCTCGATATTGCAAATTCCATCTATCAGTGCATCATCTTATTGTTGCTAGACAGGAATATAGAGCCTCAATTAACAACGTTAAAATGACTACAATGAAAGCATAACTTGCTATAAACAAAAAACAAATGCTGTTTTCTAAGCTCGATATTGCAAATTCCATCTATCAGTGCATCATCGTATTGTTGCTAGGCTGGAATAAAGAGCCTCAATGACAATGTTAAAATGATAACAATGGCAGCTTAACTTGTTATAACTACAAAACAAATGCTATTTTATGGAGCAAATATTTTCAATCTAGTTTTAATCTTAACCTAAGCATTAAAAGCTGACGTATAAATACATTCGTATTGTATCAAGAATAGTTTAACCTCTTATGAATACAAACTAAAGCTGTACATTTGCAGACAATTATAAAGATAAATTGCATCAATTGACAATGTAATTTTAGATGATGTATTCATGACAGTAATATGTCATAAAGACAATGGAGAAAAAACAATTAAATATTTTTGCAATTTAGAGACGCACAACTTTACTAGTAAAATTATACCCAAAATTGAAAGGCCTGATGGGAGTATAATCACAGACTAGAAAGATATTCTAAAAGAAACTGAAACCTTCTACAAATCTCTATAGTCTCCAGCAGAGATGAAATATTAGAAACAATAGATTTAGATAAAGAATTGTCAGAATTAAGTGTACCCAAATTGTATGAGGAGGAATCTAAGTCATTAGAGGGCCTATTAACCAAGCATCATTATCGCTATTTTGTATGAAAAATAATCGTTCGCCAGGTACTGATGGTTTTGGAGCTGACTTCTTTAAAGTATTTTGGAAGAAACGGGGGCATTTTGTTGTGAGAGCTATAAATTGTGGGTATATTAATGGGGAACTGTCTGTAACACAGAAAGAGGGTATTATTACACTTATCCCTAAAGATAACAAACCAAGAAGATTTTTAAAAAATTATAGGCCAATTTCTCTCTTAAACTGCATTTATAAAATTGCTTCACTGGGGCCATTGCTTATAGAATAAAATCTATCTTAAACAAATTAATGAAAATCAAACAGGTTTTATTGCAGGGAGATATATGGGGGAAAACACAAGAATGACATTTGATATCATACAGTTTGCAGAAGAAAATAATTTAAAGACTCATTTTACTCGTTTTGATTTTGAGAAGGCATTTGATTCTCTTTCATGGAAATTTATTCACAGCGTTCTTAAGTGTTTCAATTTTGGAAACTCGATAATTTCTTGGATAAAGACTTTCTATAGAAATGCGAAACTGGCGGTTAATCAAGGAGGTAATTTATCTGAGTTTTTGAGCATAGGCAGGGGATGCCGTCAGGGGGACCCATTATCGCCTTATATATTTATATTATGTGCTGAAATTTTAGCAATGAAAATACAAAACAACAAAAAAATTAAAGGAATATCTATAAATGATATGGAATATAAACTTTCACAATTTGCCGATGATACTTCCATTTTTCTGGATGGGTCAGATACTTCACTCAGTGAAATACTCGATGAACTTTCCTATTTTTCCAACATTTCTGGACTCGGGTAGTTTGGATTGGGACAAGAAAATACAGTACAGACTCAATTAAAACCAAGTGGAAATTAACATGGGGAAGCAACAAATTTAAATTGTTAGGTATACACTTTAATGTTGATCTTGATAAGATAATTGATATAAACTATAATGATAAGATAGAAAAAATACAAAACCTAATCAAACTTTGGAAACGTAGTTATCTTACACCGATTGGTAAAATAACAGTAATTAAAACAATATTATTACCAATTCTTAATCATTTATTTATTTCATTGCCTAACCCAAATGATTCAATTATTAAAAAAATAAACGACATGTTTTATGAATTCTTATGGCAGGGACCAGCAAAGATAAAGAAAAGCATTTTAATTAAACAGTATAATGAGGGTGGTCTGAAAATGATTAATCTCCAAGCATTCATATATGGACTTAGGGCAAATTGGATTAGAAGACTCATGTTTAAAGGTGGACAATGGCAACATATAGTTACCCATATTATAAACTTAAAAGACCTAATAAACCTTGCAGAATTATTAATAATAAAAATGACTAACATATTTTGGAAGGATGTGTTAAAAGCTTACATTAATATTTTAGAACTAAATAAGGGCATTTTATGTGCTAACAATTGTTCAATAACTCCACTATTTTATAATCCTAATATTTTAGTCGGAGGTAATGTAATATTTTACAAATTTGGTATTCAAAAGGTATTCATCAACTTAATGATTTAATAGATGAGAATGGAAATTTTTATTCTGTTGAGGAATTTAATAACTTGTATAATGTAAATGCACATTTTCTACTATACAATGGAGTTATTGCAGCAATTAAAGCTTACATTAGAAAGAATATCTCCACAGAACAAATGGAAAACATACAAAGTCCTATTCTTCCTTTTAATATCATTCCATTTGTTAAGAACAAACATGGATCAAGGGACCTTTATAATATTATTAACCAAAACCCCAGCAAACCAACTTCAAAATCCAAATGGGATGAAATTTATAACATAGAGGAAGAAACATGGAATGATATATACATATCCCCCTTTAAATCCTCAACAAATACAACATTACAATGGTTTCAAGTACGGTTAAACCATTCTTCCAACCAGAAAATTTCTTCATAAAATAAACATCATTGATTATAAGTCCAATGTGCAAGTATTGTCAAGAAGAGGAAACATTAACACATATGCTTTGGTATTGTCCCGAAACCCAATCGATTCTTAATAAGTTAAAAACTTGGCTGTCCAGCAATATTGGAATGGTAGATATTGGAATGGTAGAATATTGGAATGGTAGAATATTGGAATGGTAGATATTGGAATGGTAGATATTGGTAGATATTGGAATGGTAGATATTGGAATGGTAGAATATTGTATGGTAGAATATTGGAATGGTAGAATATTGGAATGGTAGATATTGGTAGATATTGGAATGGTAGATATTGGAATGGTAGAATAATGGTAGAATATTGGAATGGTAGAATATTGGAATGGTAGATATTGTAGAAAATTGTTTAACATCCTTTTTTATTTTTAATGTTTTTTAGTAAAATATATTTTCATATGTATTACATACATGTGTTACTTTCATATGAAATACATATGTGGAATGCATATGTATCACATATGTAAAACATAAGAATTTCATGCCGATATTTTTCTTGTGTTTTATAAGACTTCCATTTAATACTAAATTTACTTACATCAAAACATGTTTGACGGACATATTTATAATATGTGGTGAACTAAGAAACAGCATTTAAAATTATTATCATTATATAATTATATGCTATCCAGCTGGCTTGCAGAACGTCGGTGGTTCTACCCAGGTGCCCGCCCGTGAACGAAAATTGCCCGGAGGGGCACCTGGGGTCTTCCTCCACCAGCAGAAGCTGGAAAGTCGCCATATGACCTTAGCTGTTGGTGCGACTATAAAATCCAATTCAATTCAATTCTTTATAGATATTTTTTTTTTATATTTTTTTAAAAAATTTGAAGGGATTTTTTTCTCAAAAAAGGGTAAAAAACACTCTTTGGCAGGGGGAATGGGGCCAAATATGACAAAAAAAGAAATCACTGCTACCATAGGTTTAAACACATTATTGGTGCAATAATCAATGATAAGTTCTATGCAAAAACCATTTGCCTTGAACTATTCAAATAATGGTTAATAATGATTTTGTCGAGCCCACATCTTACAAATCGTTCACTTGACTCTCGCATCTGATTTTTCATCTGGGACTTTGGTAACTGGGTCACTTCATCGGCTACCAGCTGTCGCTGGCCGGCGAACAGCAGCTGTCGCCTTCCTCTTTGTCTAACCAGACTGGGCTCTAGTGATGGTCTCTGTAAGACAATGATGACTACTGATAGTAAAACTAGAAATGTCGGATAAGATGTCGGACTGGGTGCCATTGGGGTCAGCTCTAGTGATGGTCTCTGTAAGACAATGATGACTACTGATAGTAAAACTAGAAATGTCGGATAAAATGTCGGACTGGGTGCCATTGGGGTCAGCTCTAGTGATGGTCTCTGTAAGACAATGATGACTACTGATTGTAAAACTAGAAATGTCGGATAAGATGTCGGACTGGGTGCCATTGGGGTCAGCTCTAGTGATGGTCTCTGTAAGACAATGATGACTACTGATAGTAAAACTAGAAATGTCGGATAAAATGTCGGACTGGGTGCCATTGGGGTCAGCTTTAGTGATGGTCTCTGTAAGACAATGATGACTACTGATAGTAAAACTAGAAATGTCGGATAAAATGTCGGACTGGGTGCCATTGGGGTCAGCTCTAGTGATGGTCTCTGTAAGACAATGATGACTACTGATAGTAAAACTAGAAATGTCGGATAAAATGTCGGACTGGGTGCCATTGGGGTCAGCTCTAGCTCTAGCAGGCTAAAAGTCTTAAGTACGCACACTTAATGCCTCTGGTGGGTTTTTTGGTTACATTTTGGCGGCCTTCTAGGGTAAAATAATTTCTTTAAAAATGAAAAAAACATGTCAGGAGGAGTTAAGTTAGCTTTTGATTTTTATGCCATTTTTGGCCATAATTTCACTTTTTAAATCGATGTTACGCATCTGCATAAGTGCGTGTCGCTGGCTACGCCCCTGTCTAGTGATGGTCTCTGTAAGACAAAAATGACTACTGATAGTTAAAGTTATTCGTTCGAATACAATGCATCTCTGTCATTGTTTTCACGGTCGTCTGCTGCATTTAAATATCAGAATAAAATTGAACTGTAACACTACTATAGATGTTTATCAGTCTAATCAGCTGGAAATCATATGATGTAAACAAAAAAGGGCCGAAATATACAAAAAATTATTGAAATTCTACAACAAATATGCAAACATTTATATAAAAACAAGCTTTATAATAAACTTTATTCATTTATAAGCTGAATTAAGTTAATAAATTACTTGTGTAAAGCAAGTAAATCACAAAAAAACACAAAAAAAACAAACAAAACAAATATGTCTTATAAATCCAAAAGAAAGTATTTAATACAGGCTTTTAGATACATCTTAACAGGACATAATATACTCAACAAAAAAAGAAACTTCCGCAACTTTACCCATTCATGTAGACACAATGAAAATATATTTTGTTTGGTCTTATATGTTAATACTTTTGTTAAAAGGCCAGCACTGTCATGAAAACAATTTTCCTTGAATCAAACTTGTACGCAAAGTTTTTCCCCTTGTTTTGGTTTAAACAGCATTTCCGGGTCTTGTGGTTTAAACTTTAACACAGTTTTGTTGTATTGAAATAAACAGAAGATAACTTCAGCACCAAAAGACGGAGAAATTAAGCTGACCTGTTCACTCACTTTGCGCCATACAGCTTTCAAGAATGAATATTTTCAGATTACCACCCTTTATAATACAAATATAGTGATTTCGCAATTTGAATAAAACATGTTTTAGCAGCAACACACTAACTCTGGTTTTTGATGATTATTAATATTGATCAGAATGAATTAGGGATAAGTATATAATGATGAAATTGTATCTAGATTGGTGTACAAAGTGTAACAAAGTCAACCCTATGCAAATCACACCTAAAATGCGGAAGTTTCATTTTTTGATCAGTATAACTCTAACCTGCCATTCTATATATGTTTTAAAATAAAAGCTAATACTTAGCACCACTATCACACCATTTTACTGGCTGTAAGAAAAAAAATACAAGACCTGGCATCACTATCCTCCCATTCTGATCTCCCAATTATGCTAGCTCTAAAACGAAACAGATACAAGGCTTGCTATCACTATCTTCCCATGCTGTTGGCTTTAAGAAACCATTACAGGGCCTGGCACCACTATCTCCATATACTGCTGGCTCTTAGAAACACAGGACCTGACACCATTATCTACCCATTCTGCTGGCTCTAAGACATGGCAGCACTATTCCACATTCTGCTGGCTCTAAAAAAGAAGTACAAGGCTCGGTACCACTATCTTCCCATGCTGCTGGCTCTATGAAACAATATAGGGCCTGGCAGCACTAACTCCCTGTGCTACTGGCTCTTAGAAACACTATCTTCCCATTCTGCTGGTTGTAAGACATGGCACCACTATTCCACATTTTGCTGGCTCTAACAAACAATTAATGGCTTGGCACCACTATTTTCTCATTCTGCTTGCTTTAAAACACAATTACACTACCTTGCACCACTATCTTCCCATGTTGCTGGTTCGAGAAACAAGAAACAAGTACAGGGCCTGGGGCCACTATCTTCCTATTGTGGGCTCTAAGAAATAATTGCAGGATATGGCACCAGTATCTCCCCATTCTTCTTGATGTAGGAGCCCCGTGTGGTTCTGGGGCAAAGAATAGGGCCACTGCAGATCCCGTTGGAGGGGAAGGCAGAGGGGTAGAATACCCCCAAATTCATGTTCATTTTATCATTTTTTGTTCATGCTCATTAAAGGTCTTCATCATGACCCCTGCATTGTTTCAGGTGCCATCTCGCTCATATCACTAAAGCAGTGGCAGAAAAATTATAACTTGGCTCCAGCGTAATTGGAGTGTCTACAATAGAATTTGCAGCAACACTGCAGTTCAGGGTGAGAAGGTTCTAGGCCCGTTCTCCATATTTTATCTGGATGTAGATGGAGGATGAGCCTGGCATGTTCATTTCTGTTAGGCACCATGTAACCTTTCATGTGTTGGTGTGCCTCAAAACACCAATACAAAAAAATAATTGATGTAGGAAACAGTTACATGGCCTTGTATCACTGTCTTCCCATTATGCTGGCTGTATGAAAACATTACAGGCCTATCTTATCATTCTACTGTAGGCTCTAAGAAACAAGTACAGGACCTGTCACCCTTATCTTCCTGTTCTGCTGCCTGTAAGAATAATTACTGGACATGATACCACTATCTGCCCATTCTACTTGATACATGACGCAATTACAGTGACTACTCCTCTGAAACTACTTGGCAGATTTTCATGAAACTTCACAGGAATGTTGCTCTTGATGTCTAGTTGATCCTAGCAAAATTTCAGATTGGCTGGAAATTCAAGATGGCCACCACGGCTAAACATAGATTTTTAAAAACAAGTTTGTAGCGACTACTTCTTGAAAACTGTAAGTGATATTGATATTGGACTTTTTCTGAAATGATCAGCATGACAAGATGTTGATCATCGTCGAAAATTATTTTGATTCGACATTAAACATGGCTGCAAGTGGCCGTCTTTGTTTACCTAGAGTTATATAGTAAAAACTTCAACTTGTAGCGACTACTCCTCCGAAACTACTTGACAGATTTTTATGAAACTTCGCAGGAATGCTGATCTAGCTATCAAAATCTATCAGTAGAGCTTCAAGGTCATTGACCCCTTGTTAGTTACTAAAATGTTTACAAACTTTCATTTAAGCATCATTGACCTTTTTATTTTTAAGTCCAGCCCCCGTTAGGCGAGACATGTGAATCCACGGATTTCTTGTAAATACACCATTATAGTGTGCCAGTCCTTTTTCACCAATCTGTATGTACTTAAATACACAGTTCAGCGTGCCAGTCCTTCTCCACCACTCCGTATGTACTTAAATAAACTGTACAGTGTGCCATTCCTTCTTTACCACTCTATACATTCTTAAATACACAGTACAGTGTGCCAGTCCTTCTTTACCACTATGATGTACTTAAATACACTGTACAGTGTGCCAGTCCTTCTTTACCACTATGATGTACTTAAATACACTGTACAGTGTGCCAGTCCTTCTTAACCACTCTGTATGAACTTAAATACACTGTACATTGTGCCAGTCCTTCTTTACCACTCTATATGTACTTAAATACACTGTACATTGTGCCAGTCCTTCTTCACCACTCCGTATTACTTAAATACACTGTACAGTGTGCCAGTCCTTCTTTACCACTCTATACATTCTTAAATACACTGTACAGTGTGCCAGTCCTTCTTTACCACTCTGTATGCAGCGATTCATTTTGCTCTGCGTCCCGCGTCCTAGAAGCACATTTTTTTCTGAGAACGCATCATTCTTAAACATGTGCGTCCCACGGACGCCATGTGCGTCCCATGGACGCATTGCTGGAAAAATTTAAAAGTGGTAAATAACCGTTTTCGATGTGATAACAAGGGAAAAAATATAACACGACACCGGATAAACTAAATAGAAAGCAATTACAATGTAGTACACGTATTCTGATTGGGTAAAAACTATTTGTCATCCAATCAGTAACAACGTTCTACTAACTGTTGGTGTTCGCTAGTATGGAAAAAAATGTGTTACGGTCCTTTGCGCTTCTCTGTTGAGAGAACAGAATAGAATAGAATAGACTAGGAAATCCCGGATGATGAACACAAAATGCCACTGAAGAAAGTTATAAACAATTACCCACAATAAGTTAAATTGACACTTGATTGGCATGTCAAACTACTCAGGACTAATTGAACTGTTTAAAGTTTGAGTAGACTTTGCAAGCATAAAATTAAGAAAAAATACAGAGAGATTACCCGTTACAGAACCGAGACAACTGCGCCATATAAGCACAGATTCTAAAAGAAATACTTTGTAAAACAAAGAATGGTAGCAATATAATAAGGAATAACAGGAAAATAATACAATTTTGAAACTGTATGCACATATTTTGCTGATGTTTTACTGTTTTTAAAAGTGAGAAAATCGGCAAAAGTAGTAGCAAATTCGGATGGTATGTATTTCGGACAAAATTCGTTCTGAAACAGATATTAAAGGTACCCTTTGTAATTCAAAGTACCAGTATTATAGGACCTCTTATGGGTTGTTGTTAATATAGGCTTTATTAATTTTAGTTATATAGGATAACACATTTAAAACTTAGGGAGAATTTATAATTTAGAAAGGAAGATATAAATATTATTCATAATTGATATATTTTTTAAGAAATCCATTTGTTTGACAGGCGGTTTTTTTACAATATTTAGGCAACATAGTAGTGCATTATGGGTGCTTAATAGACTTTTACAACTTTAAAATGAATATTGAACTTTGTATATAATTAAAAACATTGTACAGTGTGCAAGTCCTTCTTCACCACTCTATATATTCTTAAATACATTGTACAGTGTGCCAGTTCTTCACCACTCTCTATATAATTAAATACATTGTACAGTCTGCCAGTTCTTCACCACTCTGTATATAATTAAATACATTGTACAGTGTGCCAGTTCTTCGCCACTCTATATATAATTAAAAACTGTGTACAGTGTGCCAGTCCTTCTTCACCACTCTATACATTCTTAAATACATTGTACAGTGTGCCAGTTCTTCACACCTCTATATATAATTAAAAACAGTGTACAGTGTGCCAGTCCTTCTTCACCACTCCGTACCAACTTAAATACATTGTACAATGTGCCAGTCCTTCAACACTCTGTACAATCTTTAAATACATTGTGCAGTGTGCCAGTCCTTCTTCGCCACTCTATACATTTTTAAATACATTGTACAGAGTGCCAGTCCTTCTTCACCACTATGTACCATATGTAAATACATTATACAGTGTGCCAGTCCTTCACCACTCTATAATTATGCCCCACCACGAAGTGGTGCGGGCATATAGTGTTACCCTTGTCCATTCGGACTTAGGTCACGTCGTCTGTTTTTACACTTAAGTTGTTTATTATGCCCCACTTCAGCTGGCACTACAAAATCGAAACTTGCCAGGAATGTTTGTGTCATGGTGTAATTGTGCACCTCCCCTTTTGGGTAAGAAATGTGGTTGCCAGGGTAACAAAACATGTAAAAAATCACTAAAAATCGCTTGTCTTCGCGATAACTCGAGAATATTTGGCACTACAAACCCAAAACTCAGCAGGAATGTTTGTCTCATGGTCTAGTTGTGCACCTCCCCTTTTTTAGATTCGCATAAGAAATGTGGTTGGCATGGCAACAAAACTTGTAAAAAATCACTAAAAATTGTTTGTCCTCATAACTCAAGAACAGCTGGCACTACAAATGCCAAACTTGGCATGGTGTAGTTATACACTTCCCCTTTTGGGTAGATTCGCATACGAAATGTGGTTGCCATGGTAACAAAAGTTGTAAAAAATCACTAAAAAATGCTTGTTATTTTTAAAACTATTTTTTTAGGAAACCTTGGCTGATGGGTTCAATTTTTTAAATTTATATTTTTTATTTATTTTTTCATATTTATTTTTGGTTTTAAATAATAAAAAAAAATCTAAAAATTATTTTATTTTTTTATTTTTATTTTTATTTATTTATTGATTGATTTTTTTTTGATTTTTTTTATTGATTTTTTTTTTTATTCTTTTTTTTTTAATTCTTTTTTTAAAACTTTTTATTGATTTTTTTCTTTTGCTGGATCAGTTTTACATAGAGTTATAGGGAAGAATTTCAAAAATCTTCTCTGAAACTACAAGAGATAAAGGTTTAATTTTATTTAATATCAGCTTTTGAATCCTCTACCAAGTTTGTTCAAATGGTGAACCTGGGGTCAAATTTGGGCCCTGCCCCGGGGTATGCAGTAGAACAATACAGGCCCTCTTGGGTCTACAGTTTTTAATATACAAGTATGTTGTGATGTTTCTATATCTAAACCTAAATAACAATATCAATTTAAAATTATTTTTTAAATTACCTCCCTTTATTGAATGAATATTAAGATTAAATTTGATTCTAATTAAAAAAAATACATTTATGATTTATTATCACTCTTTGAACTCAAACTGTTGAGTCATTTTGACATATGGGATACATTATTTTAATGAAGAATATGCAAATTAAGCAACCCATGTGAAAGCCAAAAGTAAAATACCTACATATATTTAAGGATAACTGCCAATGATACACTATGTATATATACACTCAATACATTTGAAAACGCACATCTTTTTGCTGATGAAATTTATTATGATCCCATAAAGCTACAACAACGAAATTTTGTAGTATTCATATATTATCTTTATTTTATTCATTTGCCAAATGTCATCAATATCGTACAGAAAGTTCATGTATTTTTACTTATTCAGTTTTTCATTCAAGTTTTTTACATCAAAGTTTTTTCTCCAACAACAGATGCCTTAGGGCTTTCAAACTTTACAAATGTTGATAACTACATGACATTGATATGTTCTAATGAAAAGTGGGTCAAAATGAATTACCTTCACCTACCTTTGGTACTTTCTTACTTTACATTGAAGTTTTTTTACAAACTCAGTTTCTCAGTACCAAAAGCCATACAGTTTCCAAACTCTTAAACACTCAAAGCACCTTCATTTTGTATTTGATCTTTACCAAACTTTGTCAGTGTCTTTATATCAATGATGTTAACACAACAGAGGCCACATTTCTTGAACAATCTTAACCAAACTTGCACAGATTGTATATGACCATAAGATTTCGTAGAAGTTCCATAATGGGCCAGTACTCAGGTGATTGATTTAGGGCCATCTTGGCCCTCTTCTTTATTAAGTCAATTACTCACATACCCAAAAACCTTAAAGTATTCAAACTTCATACACACTTACATATATATGGCACCATTATGTTTCTACCCAAATCAGGTCCATATAACTTGCCTTTCAGTATAAAACTTAATATTTTGTTACTCCATTTTGTAAGCAACCGATAACCTTTAGCGGGGCATTCGGGTCCCTTAGACACATTTTCTAGTTCTTAAATACATTGTACAGTGTGCCAGTCCTTCTTCAGCACACTATAATTCTTGAATATATTGTACAGTGTGCCAATCCTTCTTCACCACTCTATAATTCTTAAATGCACTGTACATGCAGTGTACCATTTCTTCTTCACCACTCTGTATCAACCTAAATACACTGTACGGTGTGCCAGTCCTTCACCACTCTGTAGGGTCTTAAATACACTGTAAAATGTGCCAGTCTTTCTTCACTACTCTATACCTTCTTAAGTACATTGTAAAGTGCACCAGTCCTTTCCTAACCACTCTATACATTCTTAAATACACTGTACAGTGTGCAAGTCTTTCACCCCTCTATGCATTCTTAAATACACTGTGCAGTTCGCCAGCTTCTTGCAGGTGAGGTGAGGTGAGGATGGTGGAGCGAGGTGTCAGGATGTTGGAGGGAGGTGTGATGTGAATGGCAGGGTGAGTTTTGGTGAGGATGGCAGAGCGAGGTGTGATGAGGATGACAGTGTGATGTAATGGGAGTGGCAGAGTGTGATGGGATGGGAGTGGCAGAGTGTGATGGGATGGGTGTGGCAGAGTGTGATGTGATGGGAATAACAGAGTGTGATGGGATGGGAATGGCAGAGTGTGATGGGATGGGAATAGCAGAGTGTGATGGGATGGGAATGGCAGAGTGTGATGTGATGGGAATGGAGAGTGTGATGGGATGGGAATGGCAGAGTGTGATGGGATGGGAGTGGCAGAGTGTGATGGGATTGGTGTGGCATAGTGTGATGTGATTGGAATAGTAGAGTGTGATGTGATGGGAATAATAGAGTGTGATGTGATGGGAATGGCAGAGTGTGATGTGATGGGAATGGCAGAGTGTGATGTGATGGGAATGGCAGAGTGCGATGGGATGGGAATGGCAGAGTGTGATGGGATGGGAATGGCAGAGTGTGATGTGATGGGTGTGGCATAGTGTGATGTGATGGGAATGGCAGAGTGTGATGTGATGGGAATGGCAGAGTGTGATGGGATGGGAATGGCAGAGTGTGATGGGATGGGAATGGCAGAGTGTGATGGGATGGGAATGGAAGAGTGTGATGCGATGGGAATGGCAGTGAGTGATGGGATGAGGATAGCATAGTTTGATGTGATGGGAATGGCAGTATGTGATGTGATGGGAATGGCAGAGTGTTATGTGATGGGAATGACAGTGTGTGATGTGATGGGAATGGCAGAGTGTGATGTGATTTGGATGGCAGAATGTGATGTGATTGGGAATGGCAGAGTGTGATGTGATGGGAATGGCAGAGTGTGATGTGATGGGAATGACAGAGTGTGATGTGATGAGAAAGGCAGTGTGTGATGCGATGGGAATGTCAGAATGTGATGCAATGTGAATGGCAGAGTGTGATGTGATGGGAATGGTAGTGTGTGATGTGATGTGAATGGCAGAGTGTGATGGGATGGGAATGGCAGAGTGTGATGGATCGGAATAGCAGTGTGTGATGTGATGGGAATGGCAGAGTGTGATGGGAATGGAGAGTGTGATGGGATGGGAAGGGCAGAGTGTGATGGGATGGGAGTGGCATAGTGTGGTGTGATGGGAATAGTAGAGTGTGATGGGAATAGTAGAGTGTGATGTGATGGGAATGGCAGAGTGTGATGTGATGGGAATGGCAGAGTGCGATTGGATGGGAATGGCAGAGTGCGATGGGATGGGAATGGCAGAGTGTGATGTAATGGGAATGGCAGAGTGTGATGGGATGGGAATGGCAGAGTGTGATGTGATGGGAATGGAAGAGTGTGATGTGATGGAAATGGCAGTGAGTTATGGGATGAGGATAGCATAGTTTGATGTGATGGGAATGGCAGTATGTGATGTGATGGGAATGGCAGAGTGTTTATGTGATGGGAATGACAGTGTGGGATGTGATGGGAATGGCAGAGTGTGATGTGATTTGGATGGCAGAATGTGATGTGATTGGGAACGGCAGAGTGGGATCTGATGGGAATGGCAGAGTGTGATGTGATGCTAATGACAGAGTGCGATGTGATGGGAATAGCAGAGTGCAATGTGATGGGATTGAAATGGCCGAGTGTGATGTGATGGGAATGACAGAGTGTGATGTGATGGGAACGGCTGAGTGTGATGTGATGAGAAAGGCAGTGTGTGATGTGATGGGAATGGCAGAGTGTGATGTGATAGAAATGGTAGTGTGTGATGTGATTGGAATGACAGTGTATGATGTGATGGGAATGGCTGTGTGTGATGTCATGGGAATGGCTGTGTGTGATGCCATGGGAAAGTCAGAGTGTGGTGCGATGGGAATGGCACAGTTTGATGCGATGGGAATGGCACAGTTTGATGCGATGGGAATGGCAGAGTGTGATGCGATGGGAATGTCAGAATGTGATGCGATGTGAATTGCAGAGTGTGATGTGATGGGAATGGCAGAGTGCGATGGGATGGGAATGGCAGAGTGTGATGGGATGGGAATGGCAAATTGTAATGTGATGGGAATGGAAGAGTGTGATGTGATGGGAATGGTAGCGTGTGATGTGATGTGAATGGCAGAGTGTGATGTGATGGAGATGGCATAACGATGTGATGTGAATGGCAGGTTGTGATGTGATGGGAATAGCACAGTATGATGTGATGGGAATGGCAGAGTGTGATGTGATGAGAATGCCATAGTGCGATGTGATGGGAATGGCAGAGTGTGATGTGATGGGAATGGCAGTGTGTTATGTGATGGGAATGGCAGTGTGTGATGCTGTGATGAGTGTGGCAGAGTATGCTGTGGTGAGGATGATTGAGCATAGTATGGTATGACAGATTGTGGTATTATGAGTATGATAACTGATGAGTATGTTAGACTATGGTATAGTCTGTATGATCGAGACTTGCATGTTGAGTATAGTAAAGCGCTTTGCTGTACTCATCATGCCTTGCTCTATCATACTGATCATGCCATGCTCTCCATAAGGTAGTGCATGATATAATGGTTATGGTAGAGCGCTATGCCATAATCATCCTATCTTGCTCTACCAAACTCGTCAGACTTACTGTCATTCTCATCATATTACTCTGGTTCTAATCATACTACACTCTATCATTCTCATCACATCACACCATGTCAATCTCGCAACATCACACTCTTCCATTCCCATCCCATCCCACTCTGCCATTTCCATCACATCACACTCTGCCATTCCCATCCCATCACACTCTGCCATTCCCATCACACCATACACTGCCATTCCCATCACATCCCACTCTGACATTCCCATCACATCACACTCTGCCATCCCATCACATCACAATTTGCCATTTCCATCACACCACACACTGCCATTCCCATCACATCACACTCTACCATCCCCATCACATTACACTCTGACATTCCCATCACATCACACTTTGACATTCCCATCACATCACACTCTGCCATTCCCATCACACCACACACTGCCATTCCCATCACACCACACTCTGCCATTCCCTTCACATCACACACTTCCATTCCCATCACACCACACTCTGCCATTCCCATCACACCACACTCTGCCATTCCCTTCACAGCACACACTGTCATTCACATCACATCACACTCTACTATCCCAATCACATTTCACTGACATTCCCATCACATCATACTCTGCCATTCACATCACATCACACACTGCCATTCCCATCACATCACACTCTACTATCTCCATTACATTACACTCTGACATTTCCATCACATCACACTCTACTATCCCCTTCACAACACACTCTGCCATTCCCATCACATCACACTCTACTAACCCCATCACATCACACTCTACCATTCACCTCACATCACACTCTACTATCCCAATCACATCACACACTACTATCCCCATCACGCCACACTCTGCCATTCCCATCACATCACACTCTGCTATCCCCATCACACCACACTCTGCCATTCCCATCACATCACACTCTACTATCCCCCTCACACCACACTCTGCCATTCCCATCACATCACATTCTACTATCCACATCACATTACACTCTGCCATTCACATCACATCACACTCTTATATTCACATCGCATCACACTGCACCATTCACATCACATCACACTCTGCCATCCCCATCACATTACACTCTGACATTCCCAGCACATCACATTCTGACATCCCCATCACATCACACTCTGCCGTTCCCATCACATCACACTCTGACATTCCCATCACATCACATTCTGACATCCCCATCACATCACAATGCCATTCTTATCACATCACACTCTTCCATTCGCATTGCATCGCACTCCGCAATTCATATCACATCCCACTGACATTTTCATTACATCACACTCTACCATTCCCATCACACCACACTCTGCCATTACTATCACACACTGCCATTCCCATCACATCACACTTTGCCAATCCCATCACATCACACTCTGCATTCCCATCACACCACTCCTCCATTACCATCACACCACACTCTGTCATTCCCATCACACCACACTCTCCCATTCCCATCACACCACACCTTGCTATTCCCTTCACATCACACCCTACCATTCCCAGCCCATCACACTCTGCCATTCCGATCATATCACACACTACCATTCCACTCACATCACACTCTGCCATTTTCATCACATCACACTCTGCCATCCCAATCACATCACACACTGTCATTTTCATCACATCACATTCTGCCATTTTCATCACATCACACTCTGCCATTTTCATCACATCACACTCTGTCATCCCCATCACATCACACACTGCCATTCCCATCACATCACACTCTGCCATTCCCATCCCATCACACACTGCCATCCACATCACATCACACTCTGTCATTGACATCACATCACACTCTGCCATTCACATCACATCACTCTCTGCCATTCCCATCACATCACGCTATGCCATTCCCATCACATCACACTTTGCCATTCCGATCACATCATTCTCTGCCATTCCCATCACATCACGCTATGTCATTCCCATCACATCACATTTGCCATTCCCATCAAATCACGCTCTCACATTCCTATCACATCACACTCTGCCATTCCCATAACATCACACTGCCATTTCCACCACATCACACTCTGCGATTCTCATCCCATTACACTCTGCCATTCCCATCACATCACACTCTGCCATCCCTATCACATTACACCCTGCTGTTCCCATCACATCACACCCTGCCATTCCCATCATACCACACTCTGCCATTCACTTCACATCACACCCTGCCATTCCCAGTCCATCACACTCTGCCATTCCGATCATATCACACACTACCATTCCTCTCACATCACACTCTGCCATTTTCATCACATTACACTCTGCCATCCCCATCACATCACACACTGTCATTTCCATCACATCACATTCTGCCATTTTCATCACATCATACTCTGCCATCCCCATCACATAACACACTGCCATTCCCATCACATCACACTCTGTCATTCCCATCCCATCACACCCTGCCATTCCCATCCCATCACACCCTGCCATCCACATCACATCACACTCTGCCATCCACATCACATCACCCTCTGCCTTTACCATCACGTCACACTCTGCTATTCACATCTCATCACACTCTGCCATTCACATCACATCACTCTGCCATTCCCATCACATCACATTTGCCATTCCCGTCAAATCACGCTTTGCCTTTCCCATCAAATCACGCTCTCCCATTCCCATCACATCACACTCTGCCATTCCCATAACATCACATGCCATTTCCACCATATCACTCTCTGCCATTCTCATCCCATTACACTCTGCCATTCCCGTCAGATCACACTCTGCCATCCCTATCAAATCACACTCTGCTGTTCCCATCACATCACAAATTGTCACTAACATCACATCTGATAACCTTCACTCCACATCGTCCTATCCCCAACAATGCCATTAAAAATTAACTTCCTTAATGATTGCCAATAGTACATTTCATAACCATCACCCCTACATTGTTTAAGGTAACCAAACATGCATTTCATCAAAGAATATCTAAAGTCCTTTTAATAACCATCACCTTATGTTGTCCAAGATGGCCATCAGTACATTTAATAGCCATCACCCCACGTAATCCAAGATTGCCAACTGTACATTTAATAGCTATCACTGGATGTTGTACAAGATCCACAATGTTACATTGAATAACCATAGCCCCATGTCCTCCAAGATTGCAACCTTAATAACTATCACCCTATATCATCCAAGATCACAAACAGTACCTTTATTAACCATTCCTCAACATCGTACAAGATCGCCAACTGTACCTTTAATAACAGTCACCCTATGTCATCCAAGATCACAAACAGTACCTTTATTAACCATTCCTCAACATCGTACAAGATCGCCAACTGTACCTTTAATAACAGTCACCCTATGTCATCCAAGATTGCCAACTGTATATTTAATAACTGTCACCCTATGTCATCCAAGATCACCAACTGTACATTTAATAACTGTCACCCTATGTCATCCAAGATCACCAACTGTACCTTTAATAACTGTCTCCCTATGTCATCCAAGATCGCCAACTGTACCTTTAATAACTGTCACCCTATGTCATCCAAGATGATACAGTACATTAATAATCCTCATTCTACATCGTCCAAGATCTCAAACAGTACATTTATTAACCATTCCTCAACATCGTACAAGATCGCCAACTGTACTTTTAATAACAGTCATCAAAGATTGCCAACTGTACATTTAATTACTGTCACCCTATGTCATCCAAGATCACCAACTGTACCTTTAATAACTGTCACCCTATGTCATTCAAGATGATACAGTACATTAATAATCTTCATTCTACATCGTCCAAGATCACAAACAGAACCTATATTAACCATTCCTAAACATTGTACAAGATCGCCAATTGTACCTTTAATAACTGTCACCCTATGTCATCCAAGTTCATTAACTGTACCTTTAATAACTGTCACCCTATGTCATCCAAGATTGCCAACTGTACCTTTAATAACTGTCACCCTATGTCATCCAAGATTGCCAACTGTACCTTTAATAACTGTCACCCTATGTAATCCAAGATTGCCAACTGTACCTTTAATAACTGTCGCCCTATGTCATCCAAGATCGCCAACTGTACATTAAATAACTGTCACCCTATGTCATCCAAGATCGCCAACTGTACCTTTAATAACTGTCACCCTATGTCATCCAAGTTCGCCAACTGTACATTTAATAACTGTCACCCTATGTCATCCAAGATTGCCAACTGTACATTTAATAACTGTCACCCTATGTAATCCTATGTACAGTTGGCGAAGGGTGACAGTTATTAAATGTACAGTTGGCGATCTTGGATGACATAGGGTGATAGTTATTAAAGGTACAGTTGGCGATCTTGGATAACCACCACCGCACGTCCTCTCAAGCAGTACCTTTAATAAATAACACTCCACATTATACAAAATAACAGCCCACATCATACAAAATTAGTGGACTTTTAATGACCATCACCCCACATCATTCAAAATTGCCAGCAGTATATTTATCAGCCCACTTGGTCCAAGGTTGCCAATTGAACATTTAATAACCATTGCCAAGCGTACTCTAATTACCATTTCCCCTTGTCATTCAATAACAAATTATGGCCTAATGTACATTCATTATCCATCATGCAACATCTTCAAAGATTGCCAGCTGTACCTTTAATGACCATCTCCCCCACATCATCCAAGATTGCCAACAATACCTTTAGTAACCAAATAACCTACATTGTCCAAAATTGACAGCTTGAATTTCATTGACCATCACCCCACAATGTCCAAAATTGCTAGCTGTAAATTTATTGACCATTACTCCATGTCCTCCAATCAACAGTACCTTTAATATCCATCACTTTAATAACCATCACCCTATATCATTCAACATAGCCAACTGTAAATTTAATAACCCTCACTTCACATTTTCCGAGGTCGGCAGCAGTACCTTTAAAGAAACTAACCCGCCAAATAACGGCAAAATTACACTACCAAACGTTTGTCAAAACTCTGTCCAGGTGTTCAGGTCATAATGTATATGTGACGATTAATAGCATGAGTGAATTCAGGGCTTATTAAAAACAAAACACTCTTAATTTGACGCTCCAGTTTTGGGGTTTGATAGCAGTTTGCTCCCTCTGGTTAAAGCTGTTTATATTGTGTCTATGGAGTTTGGATTCTCAGAATATGTAAGTCATATATATATATACCTCATCATCAGTAGGTTTAGAAACGGTGTACATATGTTGTAAAATTTGGCTGTTGTTGGCTGGATAGCTTCTTAAATAAATTAATATAATTCTTTATGTAACTCAGTGTAATTAAGGTGTAACTGGATTGTAACTTATGTACCGAGCACCTAGCTATCTTCAAGTTTCACTTTAAAAACTGCCTTTAATAACAAAAGTAACCATTGTGACCACGTTTTGAAGAAACTGCAAGTAAAATAGGAACTTTAGATGTATTCCTGTGTAACCATAGTGTAACTGTTATGTTACTGATGTACCTAGTCCAGAAATGTTTCAAATTATCAAATGTAGCCACAGTGTATACTCTCTATAACCAGGATAACATAAGCACATAGATATATACATATATATTCTTTATGTAACTCAATGTAACTAAGGTGTAACTGGATTGTAACTTATGTACCGAGCAACTGTTTTCATGTTTCACTTTTAAAACTTGTTTTTATAACAAAAGTGACCATTGTAACCACGTTTTGAAGAGAATGCACGTTAAATAGCAACTATTCATGTATCGCTGTGTAACTGTAGTGTAACTGTTACATAACTGATGTAACTACTCTAGAAAAAAAGGCTTTTTTTTTTAATTCTCAAACGTAACTATTGTAACAAGGCTTTTTATATAAAACACGCATGAACATAGAATCAATGTGTATAATCTGTATGTAACTCAATGTAACTAAGATGTAACTGGATTGTAACTTAACGTACAGAGCAACTGTTTTCATGTTCCACTTTAAAAACTGCCTTTTATAATAAAGTAACCATTGTAACCACGCTTTGAAGAGAATGCAAGTAAAATAGAAACTTTAGACGTATCTCTGTGTAACCACAGTGTTTCTGCCCGTAACAAATGCAACTAGTCTAAAAGAAAAGGACAATTTTTAAATTACTAAATGGAACCAATGATACCAACGTAACCAAGATTTGTATATAAACAGAACAGAACTTACCACCAATGTGTATATTCTTAAGGTAACTCAGTGTAATTAAGGCGTGACAGGAGTGTAACTTAAGTACCTAAAACCTTTTTTCATGCTTCATGTTAAAAACTGACGTATGTATATCAACTGTAACCATTGTAACCACAGTTTTGAAGGGAATGCAAGTAAATTATAAACTTTAGATGTAACTATGAGTAACCTTAGTGTGACTGTAATGTATCTTATGTAACTTATGTAACTAGTCTAGAACAATTGACAATGTTCAAGATTATCAGACGCAACTGTTGTTATAGTAAAACTTCTTTAAACATTTCACATGAATTTGCAGTCTTCTTTACAACTGCCAGTTGATATATAACCATCGTAACTGATTCATGTTAGTGTTACAAAATGGACCTTTCTTAAAATAGGCGCCAGTTTCGTGCTCTAGGTGATTGCCCTATGTCATACAATATGGCCAACAGTATATTAGTAACCCTCACTTCACATTTTCCGAGATCGCCAAAAGTACCTGAGTAACTATCACCCTATGTCATTCAGTATGGCCAATTTTACATTTAATATCCATCACCCCACATCCTCAAAGATTGCTGGCTGTACATTTAATGACCATCATTCCACATCATCGAAAATTGCCAACAGTACCTTTAATTACCAACATCCCAGGTCCTCCAAATTGGACAACATTACCTTTTATTACCACCATCCCAGGTCCTCCAAAATGGATATTACCTTTGATTACCATCACCCCACAACCTCCTCTAATAGCCATCACCCCACAACCTCCTCTAATAGCCATCACCCCACATTCTCAAAGATTGCCGGCTGTACCTTTAATGACCATCACTCCACATCATCTAAAATTGCCAACAGTACCTTTAACAATCATCAAACATCGTGCAAGATCGCCAACATTACCTTTAATTACCATCACCCCACATCCTCCAAAATGGACAACAGTACCTTTAATAATCATCATCTTACGTCATCCAAGATCGCAAACTGAACATTTAATAACCACCTACCTACGTTTTCTCAAGAATGCCAACTGTAATTTTAATAACCATCACCTCACATCCTCTCATGATGGCCAATAGTACCTTTAATAAACATCACTCTGTGACATATACAATTGCCAACTGTGAATTTAATGACCATCACCCCACGTCGTCCAATATTGCGAACTGTAAATTTAATGATCATCACCCCACCTCATCCAAGATCGTTACTGCACTCTCAGTTAGTAAATGATCACCAAATGTCATTCAAGATCACCAAATGTCATTCAAGATCACCAAAACTACCTTTAAAAGCCATCACACTGAAATGACAATCACTGAAAATTGCAACAGCACGTTTAATGATAATAATAATAATTTGTCCATGGCCGCCAAGGAAACCTTTAATAACCATTCCTCCATGTCATCCAAGATTGCCAACAGTACATTTGTTAACAATTACCACAATACCTCCAATAATCGTTACCCAAGATTGTCCAAAATTTCCAACAGTACCTTTAGTAACCATTACCCAACGTTGTCCGATATTGACAACTGTACGTTTAATAACAGTAACCCACGTCATCCAAAATTTCTAACAGTTAGTTTAAAGGAAAAGTGACACAGCCAAACCATCTGTATTAGTGAGAGTTTTGAAAAACATGTACGTTTAATAACCATTACCCAACATCATCCGAGATTGCCAATAGTACATTTAATAACCATAACCACATGTTCGCCAAGATTACCAAGCGCACGTTGCCCAAGATTGGCAACAGTACCTTTAATAAACATTTCCCTGCGAACTAAATTTAATGACCATCTAATAACAACGACCAAACATTCTCCAAGATTGCAAATTATACGTTTAATAGCCATCCCCCAATAATGTTCAAAATCACCATCTATACCTTTAATAACCATCAAACATCGTTCAAGATTGGAAACCGTACATTTAATAGCCATCCCGCAATGATGTCCAAGACCTTCATCTATACCTTTAATAACCATCACCCAAATCCTGCAGGATTCCTCTATGGTACATTTAATAGCCATCCCACAATTATGTCCACCATCTATATCTTTAATAACCATCAGCCCACATCCTCCAGGATTGCCAACTATAGGGTAGGTAGCTTATATGGAAAGGAAGCTTGGGATTGCATTTGGGATCACTTGGTTTGAGGTCAAGGTCACTGTTACTAAAAATAGAAAAACAGTTTCCGCTAATAAGTTTTGTTAGGAATGAGGTATTGCGACGAAACTTGCAGGGTAGGTATTTTATATGGATAGGAAGCTAGGGAGTGCAGTTGGGGTCACTGGGGTCAAGGTCACTGTTACTAAAAAAAGTTTCCTCTCAATAACCTAAGTAAGGAATGAGAAATTAGAATGAAACTTGCAGTGTAGGTAGCTTATATCAAAAGGAAGCTTGGGATTGCATTTGGGGTTGCTGGGGTCAACATCAAGGTCATTGTTACTAACAAATAGAAAAACATTTTCTGCTCAGTAACTTTAGTTTGGAATGAGATAATGGAACAAAACTTGCTATGTAGGTACCTTATATGTAAAGGAAGCTTAGGATTGTATTTGGGGTCACTGAGGTCAAGTTCAAGGTTCACTGCTACTAAAAATAGAAAAATGATTTCTGCTCGGAAAACCTGGTTTTCATGGAATTTCCACGTTTTTTTTAAATTAGTATCCCAGTCCTTCTTCACTGCTCTATATATGTTCTTAAACACACTGTAGAGTGTCAGTCCTTCTTTACCACTCTATACACTCTTAAATACACCAGTATAGTGTTTCAGTCCTTCTTTACCACTCTATACATTTTTAGCTCACCTGAGCCGAAGGTCACTCTTTGTCAGTCGTCGTCGTCGTCGTTGCTAACTTTTACCTCGTTAAGATTCCCATTTCATATCAATTTTTGTGTGTAAGCTGTGTTTACAAGTCTGTATCTCTTACATTTCTTATCCTAGCACAACCAAATTTGGCCATGGGCTTCATTATAGCATTATCTTAAGGGCTGTATAAGCAATTTTGCTTCCTGTAACCCATGGGCTCCCGTGGTTTCCAAATTATAATAGCCCATGAAATGTGTCCCATTTCACATCAAATTTTGTGTGTAAGCTGTGTTTACAAGTCTATATCTCTTACATTTCTTACCCTAGCACAACCAAATTTGGCCATGAGCTTCCTTATAGCATTATCTTCAGGGCTGCTTAAGTTATTTTGGTTCCTGCAATCCCTGGGCTCCCATGGAACCCAAATTCTGATAGCCCTTAAAATGTGTCTATTTTGAAATTTCACGGCGTCTGATTGGTTTTTAGCTCGACTATTCGAAGAATAGGAGATAGGAGAGGTTAATATGTAATCACCCCGGCGTCGGCGTAGGCATCCCACATCAAATTTTGCGTATAAGGTCTATATCTCTTACATTTCTTGTCCTAGCTAAACTAAATTTGGGAATTGGTTTCCTTATAGTATGTTGTAAAGGGTTGCATAAATTTGTCTTCTACAAATTCTGGGCTCCCATGGAACCCAAATTGTGATGGCCCATAATATGTGCAATAAAGGCATATCTAGGTTTGCATATAAGCATGTATATATATTTATTATTTTTGGTTTGGTATTTCTTAAAGCATTATGCATCTTATCCATACTTCACCCATATTGGGGCATGGACCTCTTTAACCCCTGCCCCCACTCCCTCTATACCTTCCATCCCCCCCCTTTTTTTTTTATACATATTTCTGTGTTGTTTTAGTCAATTCTTACACATAGCCTCTTACACATATTTGTTGCCCCCTCCCCAACCACCAACACTCGAAACTAAATGTTTTATTTATTTTTTTACATATTTCTGTGTTGTTTTTAGCAGCAGAGCTTATGGGATGCTGAGTTGTCCGTCGTCCGTCCGTCGTTAACTTTTGTCTCGTTCAGACGATATGGCCTTCATTTTTCATCTGATCTTTACCAAACCTTACCAGATTGTTAATGTCAATGAAAGCTCAGACAAGTTCGAAAACCAGCCAAACCGGACGAGTAACAGCGGAGTTATGGCCCTAGATTTTGTTAAAAATGCTATATTTTGCCTCATTAAGATGACAGGGCGTTCATTTATTATCCGATCTTTACCAAACTTTAAAACAGATTGTTATTGTCAATGAAAGCTCAGACAAATTCAAAAACCAGCCAGATCGGACCAGTAACGGCAGAGTTATGACCCTTGATTTAGTTAAAAATGCTATATTGAAGGCTCAAGGTGATCTATTGGGATCACTCTTCGTCCGTCGTCCGTCGTCCATCGTCGTCGTTAAGTTTTTTCAAACGACTTCTCTTCAGAAACCGCTTGGCTAATTTTGACCAAACTTCATATGGGTGATCCTTAGATGAATGCTTTTTAGATTTACCATATATAGTCGAAACCTTAAAAAATCTTCTTAAGAACCGCTGGACAAATTTCAACAGTTTTTCTTTTAAATGATCGCCAATGCCTAGACTGTCAAGTTTGTTCAAATGAAGTCCCCGGGATCAAAAATGGCCATGCCCCGGTGGTCCAAAGTTTGTATATTGAGATTTTGCATGTTTTTCATATAGACATACAGGAAAAAACTTTAAAAAACCTTCTTCCCTGAAACCGCAAAGCACAGAGCTCTCATGTATTACATATAGCATCAGCTTATGGTCCTCTACTAAGTTGTCAAAATGGGGACCCTGGGGTCAAATTTGTCCCCGCCCCGGGGGTCACAGTTTTACATAGACTTATATAGGAAAAAAATAAAAAATCATCTCGGAAACTACAAGAGCCAGAGGTTTGATATTTTCCATTTACTATAAGCTAATGGTCCTTTACCACGTTTGATCAAATGGTGACCCTCGGGTCACAATTGGCCCCGCCCTTAGGGTCATATGTTTTTACATAGACATGTGAGGGGAAAACTTAAAAAATCTTCCTCTCTGAAACTGCAAGAGCCAGAGGTTTAATATTTTGCAATTGCTATAAGCTTATGGTCCTCTACCAAGTTTGTTTAAATAAATGGTGACCCAGGGGTCACATTTGGCCCCAACCCGGGGTCACAGTTTTAAATAGGCTTGTGTAGGGAACAACTGGAAAAAATCTTTTGCTCTGGAACCACATGGCACAGAGCTCTCATGTATTACATGTAGCATCAGCTTATGGTCCTCTTCTAAGTTTGTTTAAATGGTGACCCTGGGGTCACATTTGTCTCCCCCCCCCCCACCCCCCACCCCCGGCGGGGGTCACATTTTTACATAGACTTAAATAGGAATTTCTTTTTAAAAAACTTCTTCTCGGAAACTACGAGAGCCAGAGGTTTGATATTTTTTATTTACTATAAGTTTATGTCCTTTACCAAGTTTGTTCAATGGTGACCCTGGGGTCACATTTGGCCCCGCCCCAAGGGTCACATGTTTAACATAGACATGTATAGAGAAAAACTTAAGAAAATGTCTTCTTTGAAACTGCAAGAGGCAGAGGTTTAATATTTTGCATTTGCTATAAGCTTATGGTCCTCTACCAATTTTTTTCAAATGGTGACCCTGGGGTCACAGTTCCAGGGTCACAGTTTTACATAGGCTTGTATAGGGAAAAACTGAAAAAATCTTCTTCTCTGGAACTGCAAGAGTCAGAGGTTTAATACTAGCATATATATATATATAGCCGTGCCCCGGGGGTCACAGTTTTACATAGACATATATATATATAGGAAAACAAAATCTTCTCTGAAACTGCAAGGCCTGAGGTTTGATATTGTGCATTTACTATAAGATTATGGTCCTCTACCAAGTTTGTTCAAATGGTGACCGTGGGGTTAAATTTGACCCCGCCCCGTCATAGTTTGACATAGACTTATATAGGAAACACATTAAAGTATTCTTCTCTGGAACTACAAGAGCCATAGGTTTAATATTTTGCATTTACTATACTCTTATAGTCCTTTACCAAGTTTGTTCAAATGGTGACTGTGGGGTCACATTTGGCCCTGCCCCAGGGGTCATGTTTTACATAGACTTGTATAGGGAAAATCTTCTCTGAAACCACAAAGCTCTCATACATTACATGTAGCCCTGGGGTCACATTTGGCCCTACCCCAGGTGTTACACTCTAGCACCTTTATTTTGTATTTGATATTTACCAAACTTTGTCAGTGTCTTTATATCAATGTTGTTATACACAACAGATCCCACATTTCTTGAACAATCTTAAGCAAACTTTCACAGATTGTATATCGTCGGCCTCGTTCGAAAAGGACATAAGTGCAAAAGGGTAACTTTTCAGGAGAAAGGAAAAACTACTTCATTATGTCAAAACTATCTACTTTATGATCGGATCGAAAAGGACGTAACTACAAAACAAACAAGAAAATAGACCTTTTTCCTGTAAACATTTCATTTTTCGTAATCAGTTGTATTGCATTTAGGTTAATATTTAACCCTTAATACAAAACGTTGGCTTGTTATGCGTAGAAAAAACACCAAAGCAGTCAAATTTGTTAGATTTATAGAAAAAATCGCCAATACTACGTTTTCATATTGATAATATAGTAAGAATATTTTACTTGCAGCTAGAATTATATCCCAATATATAAATATATCCAAGACTAGAACACTTTTACTACAGTTTTTTTCTTTGTAAACATTTGCAGCCGACGCACTGTATAGTTACGACTTTTTCGCCCGAGGTGTTTTTAGCTCTACTGATCAGAGATCAGCTTATACCGTGGTGCGGCGTCCGTTGTCCGTCTGTCCGTCCGTCCGTCTGTCCGTAAACTTTTTTTTGTAGCGACTACTCCTCTGAAACTACTGAATGGATTTTCATGAAACTTTACAGAAATGTTGCCCATGAAGTCTAGTTGATCCTAGCAAAAATTCATGTTGATGTAAAATCCAAGATGGCCGCCAGATCTAAAAATAGGTTTTTAAAAAACAAGTTTGTAGCGACTACTTCTTGAAAACTATAAGTGATATTGATATTGGACTTTTTCTAAAAGGATCAGCATGACATGATGTTGGTCCTTGTCAAAAATTGTTTTGATTCAACGTTAAACATGGCTGCCAGCGGCCATCTTTGTTTACATAGAGTTATATAGTAAAAACTTGTAGCGACTACTCCTTTGAAACTACTTGGCAGATTTTCATGAAACTTTACTGGAATGTTGCTCTTAATGTCTAATTGATCCTAGCAAAATTTCAGATCGGCCAGAAATTCAAGATGGCCGCCACAGCTAAAAATAGATTTTTAAAAAAGAAGTTTGTAGCGACTACGTCTTGAAACTATAAGTGATATTGATATGGGACTTTTTGTAAAATGATCAGCATGACATGACGGTTATCAGAGTCAAACATTATTTTGATTCGACGTTTAACATGGCTGTCAGCGGCCATCTTTGTTTACATAGAGTTATATCATGAAAACTTGTAGCGACAACTTCTCTGAAACTACTTGACGGATTTTCATGAAACTTCACAGGAATGTTGCTCTTGATGTCTTATTGATCCTAGCAAAATGTCAGGTCGGCCGGAAATTCAAGATGGCCGCCACGGCTAAAAATAGTTTTTCAAAAAACAAGTCTGTAGCGACTACTTCCTGAAATCAAAATCAATCAGTAGAGCTTCAAGGTCATTGACCTCTTGTTTAACAATCAAGTTACGGCCTTTCAACATGTGACCATTTTGGGGGAACGGATTGGCTAAAAGATACGAGGTTTTGACACAAGACGTGGGAGATTATAAGCCCTCTAATACGCCGTAAATACGATTTTTGATGAAAGTGTAGTTACGTCCTTTTCGAACGAGGCCGACGATATGACCATAAGATTCAAAGAAGTTTGATAATGTGCCAGTACTCAGGTGATCGATTTAGGGCCATTTTGGCCCTCTTGTTTTCTTTTATTGTTTTTATATGTCTTTATTTTTTTTAATTTGTCATTTTTTTTATTTTTTTTTCTATTTTTTTAGCTCTACTGATCAGAGATCAGCAGAGCTTATGCTGTGGTGCGGCGTCCGTCGTCCGTCTGTCCGTCCGTCCGTCTGTCCGTCCGTTAACTTTTATTTGTAGCGACTACTCCTCTGAAACTACAGGATGGATATTCATAAAACTTTACAGAAATGTTGCCCATGAAGTCTAGTTGATCCTAGCAAAAATTCATGTTGATGTGAAATCCAAGATGGCCGCCAAAGCTCAAAATAGATTTTCAAAATACAAGTTTGTAGCGACTACTTCTTGAAAACTATAAGTGATATTGATATGGGACTTTTTGTAAAATGATCAGCATGACATGATGTTGGTCCTTATCAAAAATCGTTTTGATTCGACGTTTAACGTGGCTACCAGCGGCCATCTTTGTTTACATAGAGTTATATAGTAAAAACTTGTAGCGACTACTCCTCTGAAACTACTTGGCGGATTTTCATGAAACTTTACTGGAATGTTGCTCTTAATGTCTTATTGATCCTAGCAAAATTTCAGATCGGCCAGAAATTCAAGATGGCTGCCACAGTTAAAAATAGATTTTTAAAAAATAAGTTTGTAGCGACAACTTCTTGAAAACTATAAGTGATACTGATACGAGACTTTTTCTAAAATGATCAGCATGACATGATGGTTATCCGAGTTGAACATTATTTTGATTCGACATTAAACATGGCTGCCAGTGGCCATCTTTGTTTACATAGAGTTATATAATGAAAACTTGTAGCGACTACTCCTCTGAAACTGCTTGATGGATTTTCATGAAACTTCACAGAAATGTTGCTCTTGATGTCTAATTGATCCTAGCAAAATTTCAGGTCGGCCGGAAATTCAAGATGGCTGCCATGGCTAAAAATAGATTTTCAAAATACAAGTTTGTAGCGACTACTTCTTGAAAACTATAAGTGATATTGATATGGGACTTTTTCTAAAATGATCAGCATGACATGATGGTTATCCGAGTCGAACATTATTTTGATTCGACATTAAACATGGCTGCCAGTGGCCATCTTTGTTTACATAGAGTTATATAATGAAATCTTGTAGCGACTACTCCTCTGAAACTAGTTGACGGATTTTCATGAAACTTCACAGAAATGTTGCTCTTGATGTCTAATTGATCGTAGCAAAATTTCAGGTCGGCCGGAAATTCAAGATAGCCGCCATGGCTAAAAATAGATTTTCAAAATACAAGTTTGTAGCGACTACTTCCTGAAATCAAAATCAATCAGTAGAGCTTCAAGGTCATTGACCTCTTGTTTATTTTTTACTTTTATTATCTCTAACTGGCCAAGCTCGAAAACCAGCCTGATTGGAGCAGTAATGGTGGAGTTATGGCTCTTTATTTAGTTAAAAATGCTGTATTTTGCCTCTTTAAAATGATAGTCACTCGCTTCATTGATGTTATAAGAGCCAATAGAGCATCCACAGGCCCTCTATGGCCTCTTGTTGTCAATTCTTACACATGATGACCTACTCCCAACTCGAAACTGAAAAATATTACTGTGTTGTTTCAGTGAATTCTTACACAAAACTTCTTACACGGATATGTTGCCCCTCCCCAACCACCCCCGCCTTGACCCTCCTGACCCACCCTGACCCCCCAATTCGAAACCCACATGTATTTTTTTTTTTACATATTTCTATGTTGTTTTTGTCAATTTGTCAATACACATATATGTTGCACCCTCCCCACCACCTCCTGCCTCTCTCCCACCGACTCGAAACTAAATTTATTTATTTTTACATATTTTTGTGTTGTTTTTATGAATTCTTATACATGTTACCCCCCGCCCCCCCACCCCCCAAATCGAAACTGAAATATATATATTTTTCTTACATATTTCTGTGTTGTTTCAGTGAATTCTTACACAAAGCTTATTACACATATATGTTGCCCCTTCCCCACCACCCCCGCCTCTCCCCTCCTGAAACCCCATCCCCACCGCCCACTCGAAACTCACTTTTTTTTTCTTTCTTTTTTAAGCTCTCAGAGCTTATGGGATGGCGAGTTGTCCGTCCGCTGTCTGTCTGTCTGTTGTTTGTCCGTTAACTTTTACCTCGTTAAGACGATAGGGCCTTCATTTCTCATTGAATCTTTATTAAACTTTATTAGATTGTTTATATCAATGAAAGCTCGGATAAGTTCAAAAACCATCCATATCGGACCAGTAACAGCAGAGTTATGGCCCTTGATTTTGTTCAAAATGCTATACTTTGCCTCGTTAAGACAATAGGGCCTTGATTTTTCATCCTATCTTTATCAAACTTTACCACATTGTTAATATCAATGAAAGCTCAGACAACTTCGAAAACCAGCCATATTGGACTAGTAACAGCGGAGTTATTGCCCTTGATGGGAGTGGCAGTGTGTGATGTGGTGGGAATGGCAGTGTGTGATGTGATGGAAAGGTCAGTGTGTGATGTGATGTGAATGGCATAGTGTGATGTGATGCAAATGACAGAGTGTGAAGGGATGAGTGATGCAAATGACAGAGTGTGAAGGGATGAGAATGTCAGTGTGTGATGTGATGGGAATGGAAAAGTGTGGTGTGATGGGAATGGCAGAGTGTGATGTGATGGGAATGGCAGTGTGATGTGATGGGAATGGCAGTGTGTGATTTGATGGGAATGGCAGAGTGTAATACGATGGAATGGCAGGTAGATTCCAATAAAATCACACACTGCAATTCCCACCACAATCACACTCTTCCATTCCCACCACATCACACTCTGCCATGTTCATCCTATCACAGTCTGCCATTCTCATCATATCACACTCTGCCATCCCTATCACATCACACTCTGCTGTTCCCATCACATCACACATTGTAACTAACATTACATCTGATAACCTTCACCCCACATTGGCCTATCCCCAACAATGCCATTAAAAATTAACGTCCTTAATAATTGCCAATAGTACATTTCATGACCATAACCCCAACTTCGTTCAAGACCCTATGTCATCCAAGATCGCCAACTTTACCTTTAATAACTGTCACCCTATGTCATCCAAGATTGCCAACTGTACCTTTATTAACCATTCCTCAACGTCGTACAAGATCACCAATTGTACATTTAATAACTGTCACCCTATGTCATCCAAGATCACCAACTGTACCTTTAATAACTGTCGCCCTATGTCATCCAAGATTGCCAACTGTACCTTTAATAACTGTCACCCTATGCTATCCAAGATTGCCAACTGTACCTTTAATAACTGTCACCATATGTCATCCAAGATCGCCAACTGTACCTTTAATAACTGTCACCCTATGCAATCCAAGATCGCCAGCTTTACCTTTAATAACTGTCACCCTATGTCATCCAAGATCGCCAACTGTACATTTAATAACTGTCACCCTACGTCATCCAAAATCGCCAACTATACCTTTAATAACTGTCACCCTGTGTCATCCAAGATCGCCAACTGTACCTTTAATAACTGTCACCCTGTGTCATCCAAGATCACCAACTGTACCTTTAATAACTGTCACCCTATGTCATCCCAGATTGCCAACTGTACCTTTAATAACTGTCACCCTATGTCATCCAAGATCGCCAACTGTACATTTTATAACTGTCAACCTATGTCATCCAAGATCACCAACTGTACCTTTAATAACTGTCACCCTATGTCATCCCAGATTGCCAACTGTACCTTTAATAACTGTCACCCTATGTCATCCAAGATCGCCAACTGGACATTTTATAACTGTCAACCTATGTCATCCAAGATCACCAACTGTACCTTTAATAACTATCACCCTATGTAATCAAAGATCGCCAACTGTACATTTAATAACTGTCACCTACGTCATCAAAGATCGCCAACTATACCTAACTGTCACCCTACGTCATCCAAGATCGCCAACTGTACCTTTAATAACTGTCACCCTATGTCATCCAAGATCGCCAACTGTACATTTTAGAACTGTCACCCTTTGTCATTCAAGATCACCAACTGTACCTTTAATAAGCGTCACCTTATGTCATCCCAGATTGCCAACTGTACCTTTAATAACTGTCACCCTTTGTCATCCAAGATCGCCAACTGTACATTTTATAACTGTCAACCTATGTCATCCAAGATCGCCAACTATACCTTTAATAACTTTCACCCTATGTCATCCAAGATCGCCAACTGTACCTTTCATAACTGTCACCCTACGTCATCCAAGATCGCCAACTGTACCTTTAAAAACTGTCACCCTATGTCATCCAAGATCGCCAACTGTACCTTTAATAACTGTCACCCTATGTCATCCAAGATCACCAACTGTACCTTTAATAACTGTTACCCTATGTCATCCAAGATGATACAGTACATTAATAATCCTCATTCTACATCGTCCATGATCACAAACAGTACCTTTATTAACCATTCCTCAACATCGTACAAGATCACCAATTGTACATTTAATAACTGTCACCCTATGTCATCCAAGATCACCAACTGTACCTTTAATAACTGTCACCCTATGCTATCCAAGATTGCCAACTGTACCTTTAATAACTGTCACCCTATGTTATCCAAGATTGCCAACTGTACCTTTAATAACTGTCACCCTTTGTCATCCAAGATCGCCAACTGTACCTTTAAGAACTGTCACCCTATGTCATCCAAGATCGCCAACTTTACCTTTAATAAATGTCACCCTATGTCATCCAAGATTGCCAACTGTACCTTTAATAACTGTCACCCTATGTCATCCAAGATCGCCAACTGTACCTTTAATAACTGTCACCCTATGTCATCCAAGATGGCCCACTGTACCTTTAATAACTGTCACCCTATGTCATCCAAGATCACCAACTGTACATTTAATAACTGTCACCCTACGTCATCCAAAATCGCCAACTATACCTTTAATAACTTTCACTCTATGTCATCCAAGATCGCCAACGGTACCTTTCATAACTGTTACCCTACGTCATCCAAGATCGCCAACTGTACCTTTAATAACTGTCACCCTATGTCATCCAAGATCGCCAACTGTACATTTAAGAACTGTCACCCTATGTTATCCAAGATCGCCAACTGTACCATTAATAGATGTCAACCTTTGTCATCAAAGATCACCAACTGTACCTTTAATAAGCGTCACCTTATATAATCCAAGATCGCCAACTGTACATTTAATAACTGTCAACCTACGTCATCAAAGATCGCCAACTGTATATTTAATAACAGTCACCCTATGTCATCCAAGATTGCCAACTGTACATTTAATAACTGTCGCCCTATGTCATCCAAGATGATACAGTACATTAATAATCCTCATTCTACATCGTCCAAGATCACAAACAGTACCTTTATTAACCATTCCTCAACATCGTACAAGATCGCAGACTGTACCTTTAATAACAGTCATCCAAGATTGCCAACTGTACATTTAATAACTGTCACCCTATGTAATCCTATGTACAGTTGGCGAAGGGTGAAAGTTATTAAATGTACAGTTGGCGATCTTGGATGACATAGGGTGATAGTTATTAAAGGTACAGTTGGCGATCTTGGATAACCACCACCGCACGTCCTCTCAAGCAGTACCTTTAAAAAATAACACGCCACATTATACAAAATAACAGCCCACATCATACAAAATTAGTGGACTTTTAATGACCATCAACCCACATCATTCAAAATTGCCAGCAGTATATTTATCAGCCCACTTGGTCCAAGGTTGCCAATTGAACATTTAATAACCATTGCCAAGCGTACTCTAATTACCATTTCCCCTTGTCATTCAATAACAAAGTATGGCCTAATGTACATTAATTATCCATCATGCAATATCTTCAAAGATTGCCAGCTGTACCTTTAATGACCATCTCCCCCACATCATCCAAGATTGCTAACAATACCTTTAGTAACCAAATAACCTACAATGTCCAAAATTGCCAGCTGTAAATTTATTGACCATTACTCCATGTCATCCAATCAACAGTACCTTTAATATCCATCACTCCAAAATGTTCAAGATGGCCAACTGAACATTGGAAAACCATCACTGCACATCGTCCAAGATCACCAAGTGTACTCTGATAACTATCACCCCATGTTCTCCAAGATTGCCAGCAGTACCTTTAATAACTACTCCACTTCATCCAAGGCCATCAACTATGCATTTAATAACCACCAAACCACGTCTTCTCAAGACTGCCAATAATGCCTTTAATAATCATATACCATAACCTCTCAAGATTGTCAATGGTGGATTTATTAACTGCCACCCCATGTCATCCAGTATTGCCAACCATACCTTTAATAAGCATCACCCTATGTCTTCCAAGATTGCCATTTTTTCACCTTTATATATGTGGTACCGATAAAGGCACCAAATCTGGTGTAAAAACTTCCGAGTTGAAAGCAGTTCGAATTTTGAAATAAAAAATCTAATAAATTTGTTGCCAGAAGCTTCTTTAAAAATCAATTTTTGTCATGCGTTTGTTTGATAGTTGAAATGATAGTCCCAATTAAACGGGTATCAGTACCATTCCCAAAAGGGTGAAAAAATCACTGGTACAAGATTGCCAATGTTACCTTTAATGACCACCACCACACGTCGTTCAAGATCTCCAACAGTACTTTAATAACCATCACCCTATATCATTCAACATAGCCAACTGTAAATTTAATAACCCTCACTACACATTTTCCGAGGTCGGCAGCAGTACCTTTAACATGTTTAAAGAAACTAACCCGCCAAATAATGGCAAAATTACACTACCAAACGTTTGTCAAAACTCTGTCCAGGTGTTCAGGTCATAATGTATATGTGACGATTAAAAGCATGGGTGAATTCAGGGCTTATTAAAAAAACAAACTTAATTTGACACTCCAGTTTTGGGGTTTGATAGCAGTTTGCTCCCTCTGGTTAAAACTGTTTATATTGTGTCTATGGAGTTTGGATTCTCAAAATATGTAAGTCATATATATATATATACCTCATCGTCAGTAGGTTTAGAAACGGTGTACATATGTTGTAAAATTTGGCTGTTGTTGGCTGGATAGCTTCTTAAATAAATTAATATAATTCTTTATGTAACTCAGTATAATTAAGGTGTAACTGGATTGTAACTTATGTACCGAGCACCTATCTTCAAATTTCACTTTAAAAACTGCCTTTAATAACAAAAGTAACCATTGTGACCACTTTTTGAAGAAACTGCAAGTAAAATAGGAACTTTAGATGTATTCCTGTGTAACCATAGTGTAACTGTCATGTTACTGATGTACCTAGTCCAGAAATGTTTCAAATTATCAAATGTAGCCACAGTGTATACTCTCTAACCAGGATAACATAAGCACATAGATATATAGATATATATTCTTTATGTAACTCAGTGTAACTAAGGTGTAACTGGATTGTAACTTATGTACCGAGCAACTGTTTTCATGTTTCACTTTTAAAACTTGTTTTTATAACAAAAGTAACCATTGTAACCACGTTTTGAAGAGAATGCACGTTAAATAGCAACTATTCATGTATCGCTGTGTAACTGTAGTGTAACTGTTATGTAACTGATGTAACTACTCTAGAAAAAAAGGCTTTAAATTCTCAAACGTAATTATTGTAACAAGGCTTTTTATATAAAACACGCATGAACATAGAATCAATGTGTATAATCTGTATGTAACTCAATGTAACTAAGATGTAACTGGATTGTAACTTACGTACAGAGCAACTGTTTTCATGTACCACTTTAAAAACTGCCTTTTATAATAAAGTAACCATTGTAACCACGCTTTGAAGAGAATGCAAGTAAAATAGAAACTTTAGACGTATCTCTGTGTAACCACAGTGTATCTGCCCGGTAACAAATGCAACTAGTCTAAAAGAAAAGGACAATTTTTAAATTACTAAATGGAACCAATGATACCACTGTAACCAAGATTTGTATATAAACAGAACAGAACTTACCACCAATGTGTATATTCTTAAGGTAACTCAGTGTAATTAAGGCGTGACAGGAGTGTAACTTAAGTACCTAAAACCTTTTTTCATGCTTCATGTTAAAAACTGACGTATGTATATCAACTGTAACCATTGTAACCACAGTTTTGAATGCAAGTAAATTATAAACTTTACATGTAACTATGTGTAACCTTAGTGTGACTGTAATGTAACTTATGTTACTAGTCTAGAACAATTGGCAATGTTCAAAATTATCAGACGCAACTGTTGTTGTAGTAAAACTTCTTTAACATTTCACATGAATTTGCAGTCTTCTTTACAACTGCCAGTTGATATGTAACCATCGTAACTGATTCATGTTAGCGTTACAAAATGGACCTTTCTTAAAATAGGTGCCAGTTTCGTGCTCTAGGTGATTGCCCTATGTCATACAATATGGCCAACAGTATATTAGTAACCCTCACTTCACATTTTCCGAGATCGCCAAAAGTACCTGAGTAACTATCACCCTATGTCATTCAGTATGGCCAACGTTACATTTAATATCCATCACCCCACATCCTCAAAATTGCTGGCTGTACCTTTAATGACCATCACTCCACATCATCGAAAATTGCCAACAGTACCTTTAATTACCAACATCCCAGGTCCTCCAAAATGGACAACATTTATACCTTTTATTACCACCATCCCAGGTCCTCCAAAATGGACATTACCTTTAATTACCATCACCCCACAACCTCCTCTAATAGCCATCACCCCACATCCTCAAAGATTGCCGGCTGTACCTTTAATGACCATCACTCCACATCATCTAAAATTGCCAACAGTACCTTTAACAATCATCAAACATTGTGTAAGATCGCCAACATTACCTTTAATTACCACCATCCCAGGTCCTCCAAAATGGACAATATTAACTTGAATTACCATCACCCCACATCCTCCAAAATGGACAACAGTACCTTTAATAATCATCATCTTACGTCATCCAAGATCGCAAACTGAACATTTAATAACCACCAACCTACGTTTTCTCAAGAATGCCAACTGTAATTTTAATAACCATCACCTCACATCCTCTCATGATGGCCAACAGTACCTTTAATAAACATCACTCTATGACATATACAATTGCCAACTGTGAATTTAATGACCATCACCCCACGTCGTCCAATATTGCGAACTGTAAATTTAATGATCATCACCCCACCTCATCCAAGATCGCCAACTGCACTCTCAGTTAGTAAATGATCACCAAATGTCATTCAAGATCACCAAATGTCATTCAAGATCACTAAAAATACCTTTAAAAGCCATCACACTGAAATGACAATCACTGAAAATTGCCAACAGCATGTTTAATGATAATAATAATAATTTGTCCATGGCCGCCAAGGAAACCTTTAATAACCATCCCTCCATGTCATCCAAGATTGCCAACAGTACATTTGTTAAACAATTACCACAATACCTCTAATAATCGTTACGCAAGATTGTCCAAAATTTCCAACAGTACCTTTAGTAACCATTACCCAACGTTGTCCGATATTGACAACTATATGTTTAATAACAGTAACCCACGTCATCCAAAATTGCTAACAGTAAGTTTAAAGGGAAAGTGACACAGCCAAACCATCTGTATTAGTGAGAGGTTTGAAAAACATGTACATTTAATAACCATTACCCAACATCATCCGAGATTGCCAATAGCACATTTAATAACCATAACCACATGTTCGCCAAGATGACCAAGTACACAGTACCTTTAATAAACATTTCCCTGCTAACTATAAATTTAATGACCATCTAATAACAATGACCAAACATTCTCCAAGATTGCAAATGGTACGTTTAATAGCTATCCCCCAATAATGTTCAAAATCACCATCTATACCTTTAATAACCATCAGCCCACATCCTCCAAGACATCTAATAGCCATCCCCCAACAATGTCGAAGATCACCATCTGTACCTTTAATAACCATCAAACATCTTTCAAGATTGCAAACCGTACATTTAATAGCCATCCCGCAATGATGTCCAAGACCTTCATCTATACCTTTAATAACCATCCCCCAAATCCTGCAGGATTCCTCTATGGTACATTTAATAGCCATCCCACAATTATGTCCACGATCACCATCTATACCTTTAATAACCATCAGCCCACATCCTCCAGGATTGCCAACTGTAGGGTAGGTAGCTTATATGGAAAGGAAGCTTGGGATTGCATTTGGGATCACTGGGGTTGAGGTCAAGGTCACTGTTACTAAAAAAAGTTTCCTCTCAATAACCTAAGTAAGGAATGAGATATTAGAATGAAACTTGCAGTGTAGGTAGCTTATATCAAAAGGAAGCTTAGGATTGTATTTGGGGTCACTGAGGTCAAGTTCAAAGTCACTGCTACTAAAAATAGAAAAATGATTTCTGCTCGGAAAACCTGGTTTTCATGGAATTTCCACGTTTCTTTTTAAATAATATCCCAGTCCTTCTTCACTGCTCTATAATTTTATGTTCTTAAACACACTGTAGAGTGCCAGTCCTTCTTAACCACTCTATACACTCTTAAATACACCAATGTAGTGTGTCATGGCCCCTTGACATTTTTTACTTTAAATTTCTTGTCGGCACTACTCCTTCTAAACGGCTTGTTGGATTCTACGAAATTTGGCAGGAAGCCTCAGTATGATGTCTAGTTGTGCAAAGCACAGTATATCAATGGAATCTTGGACAAGTTCGAAAACCAGCTAGATCTCGTTAGTAACGACAGAGTTAGGGCCCTTGATTTGTTGAAAAATGCTGTATTGTATTTTCCTTTGTTAAATTGTAGTTATTTCATTTTTGTGTCGCCTTTTCGAGGAAAATGTGATCACTTTTTCATCCGTCCGTCCGTCATTTTGTGCCATCAGTCCGTCCCGAAAACTTAACATTGGCTATTACTTTCTCATTTCTTCATCAAACTTTCAATATACTCATCATGACAACATTGACATGATCATTCTAAAATATGAAGGTCAAGGTCACACTGAAGGACATTATATGGGTTAAATACTCATTTTTTTCTTCACAAAAACTTAACGTTGGCTATATAACTTTCTCATTTCTTGATATATCTTCATCAAACTATCAATATATACTCATCATGACAACATCGACATGATCATTCTAAAAATATAAAGGTCAAGGTCACACTGAAGATCATTATATGGGTTAAATACTCGTTTTTAGCTTGACTATTTGAAGCATATGAGAGCTTATGTAATCACGTCGGCGTCCCACATCAAGGTTTGAATGTAAGCTGTGTTTACAAGTCTGTATCTCGTATATTTCTTATCCTAGCACAACCAAATTTGGCCATGGGCTTCATTATAGCATTATCTTAAGGGCTGCATAAGCAATTTTGGTTCCTGTAACCCATGGGCTCCCATGGTACCCAAATTATGATAGCCCATGAAATGTGTCCCATTTCACATCAAATTTTGTGTAAGCTGTGTTTACAAGTCTATATCTCTTACATTTCTTACCCTAGTACAACCAAATTTGGCCATGAGCTTCCTTATAGCATTATCTTAAGGGCTGCTTAAGTAATTTTGGTTCCTGCAACCCCTGGGCTCCCATGGAACGCAAATTCTGATAGCCCTTAAAATGTGTCTATTTTAAAATTTCAAGGCGTCTCATTGGTTTTTAGAATAGGAGAGCTTTATATGTTATCACCCCGGCGTCGGCATCCCACATCAAATTATGTCGTTGAAAGCTCGAAAAAATTCGAAAACCAGCCATATCGGATGAGTAACAGCGGAGTTATGGCCCTTGTTTTAGTAAAAGAATGCTATATTTTGCCTCATTAAGATGATAGGGGCTTCATTGTTCATCCGATCTTTACCAAACTTTATCAGATTGTTAATATCAATGAAAGCTCAGACAAGTTCGAAAACCATTCATATCCGACCAGTAACAGCAGAGTAATGGCCCTTGATTTACTAATAGGTAAAAATGCTATATTGCCTCGTTAAGACGATAGGGCCTTCATTTTTCATCCTATCTTTACCAAACTTTACCACATTGTTAATATCAATAAAAGCCCAGACAGCTTCAAAAAAGCAGCCATATCGGACTGGTAACAGCGGAGTTATGGCCCTTGATGGGAGTGGCAGTGTGTGATGTGGTGGGAATGGCAGTGTGTGATGTGGTGGGAATGGCAGTGTGTGATGTGATGGGAAGGTCAGTGTGTGATGTGATGTGAATGGCATAATGTGATGTGATGCAAATGACAGAGTGTGATATGATGAAATGGCAGGTAGCAATGTGATGGGAATGGCAGAGTGTGATGTGATGGTAATGGAAAATTGTGGTGTTATGTGAATGGCAGTGCGTGATGTGATGGGAATGGAAATGTGTGGTGTGATGGGAATGGCAGAGTGTGATGTGATGGGAGTGGCATAGTGTGATATGATGGAATGGCAGGTAGCAATGTGATGGGAATGACAGCGTGTGATGTGATTGCAATGAAAAAGTGTGGTGTGATGGGAATGGCAGTGTGTGATGTGATGGGAATGGAAAAGTGTGGTGTGATTTGAATGGCAGAGTGTGATGTGATGGGAATGGCAGAGTGTGATGTGATGGGAATGGCAGTGTGTGATGTGATGGGAATGGCAGAGTGTAATATGATGGAATGGCAGGTAGCAATGTGATGAGAATGGCAGAGTGTGATGTGATGGCAATGGAAAAGAGTTGTGTGATGGTAATGGCAATGTGTGATGTGATGGGAATGGAAAAGTGTGGTGTGATGGGATTGGCAGAGTGTGATGTGCTGGGAATGGCAGAGTGTGATGTAATGGGAATGGAAAAATGTGGTGTGATGGGAATGGCAGAGTGTTGTGTGATGGCAATGGCAGAGTGAGATGTCATGGGAATGGCAGAGTGTGATGTCATGGGAATGGCAGGGTGATGTGAAAGTAATAGCAGAGTGTGATGTGATGGCAATGGCAGAGTGATGTGAATGTAATGGCAGAGTGTGATGTGAGGGGAATGGCAGTGTGTGATGCTGTGGTGAGTGTGCAGAGGATGCTGTGGTGAGGATGATTGGGCATAGTATGGTATGACAGAGCATGGTATTATGAGTATGATATTGTGTAAACTGATGAGTATGTTAGACTATGGTATAGTCTGTATGATAGAGACTGGCATGTTGAGTATAGTAAAGCACTTTGCTGTACTCACCATGCCTTGCTCTATCATACTGATCATGCCATGCTCTCCATATAGTAGTGCATGATATAATGGTTATGGTAGAGCGCTATGCCATGATCATCCTATCTTGCTCTACCAGACTCGTCAGATTTCATGCTGTCATTCTCATCATAGTACTCTGGTTCTAATCATACTACACTCCGTCATTCTCATCATATCACACCATGTCATTCTCGTAACATCACACTCTGACATTCCCGTCACATCACACTCTGCCATTCCAATCACATCACACTCTTCCATTGCCATCACATCATACTCTTCCATTCCCATCACATCATACTATCATTCCCATCACATCACACTCTGTGATTCCCATCACACCACACCCTGACATTCCCATCACAGGACATTCTGTCATTCCCTTCACATCACACTCTACCATTCCCATCACATCACACACTGCCATCTACATCACATCACACTCCATCATTCACATCACATCACACTGCCATTCACATCAAATCACACACTGCCATTCCTATCACATCACACTCTGTCATTTCCATCACATCACACTGCAATTTTCATCAGATCACACTGCCATCCCCATCACATCACACACTGTCATTCCCATCACATCACATTCTGTCATTCCCATCACATCACACCCTGCCATAGCCATCACATCACACCCTGCCATTCCCATCCCATCAAAATCTGCCATTCACATCACATCCCACTCTGCCATCCACATCACATCACACTCTGCCATTCATATCACATCACACTCTGCCATTCACATCAAATCTTGCTCTGTCAATCCTATCAAGTCACGCCCTGCCATTCCCATCACATCACGCTCTGCCATTCCCATCACATCACACTCTGCCATTCATATCATGTCACACTCTGCCATTCCCCTGACATCACACTCTGCCATTCCCATCAAATCTTGCTCTGCCATTCCCATCACAGCATGCTCTGCCATTCCCATAATATCACCATGCTCTGCCATTCCCATAACATCACACTCTGCAATTCCCACCACAATCACACTCTTCCATTCCCACCACATCACACTCTGCCATTTTCATCCTATCACAGTCTGCCATTCCCATCACATCACACTCTGCCATCCCTATCACATCACACTCTGCTGTTCCCATCACATCACACATTGTCACTAACATTACATCTGATAACCTTCACCCCACATTGTCCTATCCCCAACAATGCCATTAAAAATTAACGTCCTTAATAATTGCCAATAGTACATTTCATAACCATAACCCCAACTTCGTTTAAGATAACCAAACGTGCATTTCATCAAAGAATGTCAAAAGTATGTTTTATAACCATCACCTTATGTCGTCCAAGATGGCTATCAGTACATTTAATAGCCATCAACGGATGTTGTACAAGATCCACAATGGTACATTGAATAACCATAGCCCCATGTCCTTCAAGATTGCACCTTTAATAACTGTCACCCTATGTCATCCAAGATCGCCAACTGTACCTTTAATAACTGTCAACCTACGTCATCAAAGATCGCCAACTGTACCTTTAATAGATGTCACCCTTTGTCATCCAAGATCACCAACAGTACCTTTAATAAGCGTCACCTTATGTAATCCAAGATCGCCAACTGTACATTTAATAACTCACCCTATGTCATTCAAGATCGCCAACTGTACCTTTAATAACTGTCACCCTATGTCATCCAAGATCACCAACTGTACCTTTAATAACTGTCACCCCATGTCATCCCAGATTGCCAACTGTACCTTTAATAACTGTCACCCTATGTCATCCAAGATCGCCAACTGTACATTTTATAACTGTCAACCTATGTCATCCAAGATCACCAACTGTACCTTTAATAACTATCACCCTATGTAATCCAAGATCGCCAACTGTACATATAATAACTGTCACCTACGTCATCCAAGATCACCAACTATACCTTTTAATAACTTTCACCCTATGTCATCCAAGATCGCCAACTGTACCTTTCATAACTGTCACCCTACGTTATCCAAGATCGCCAACTGTACATTTAAGAACTGTCACCGTATGTCATCCAAGATCGCCAACTGTAACTTTAATAACTGTCACCCATTTGTCATCCAAGATCACCAACTGTACCTTTAATAACTGTCACCCTATGTCATCCAAGATGATACAGTACATTTATAATCCTCATTCTACATCGTCCAAGATCACAAACAGTACCGTTATTAACCATTCCTCAACATCGTACAAGATCACCAATTGTACATTTAATAACTGTCACCCTATGTCATCCAAGATCACCAACTGTACCTTTAATAACTGTCACCCCATGTCATCCAAGATTGCCAACTGTACCTTTAATAACTGTCAACCTACGTCATCCAAGATCGCCAACTGTACATTTAATAACAATCACCCTATGTTATCCAAGATTGCCAACTGTACCTTTAATAACTGTCGCCCTATTCATCGAAGATCGCCAACTGTACCTTTAATAACTCACCCTATGTCATCCAAGATCGCCAACTGTACATTTAAGAACTGTCACCCTATGTCATCCAAGATCGCCAACTGTACCTTTAATAGATGTCACCCTTTGTCATCCAAGTTCACCAACTGTACCTTTAATAAGCGTCACCTTATGTAATCCAAGATCGCCAATGTACATTTAATAACTGTCACCCTATTTAATCCAAGATCGCCCACTGTACCTTTAATAACTGTCACCCTGTGTCATGCCAGATTGCCAACTGTACATTTAATAACTGTCACCCTATGTCATCCAAGATCACCAATTGTACTTTTAACAACTATCACCCTATGTAATCCAAGATTACCAACTGTACATTTAATAAATGTCACCCTACGTCATCCAAGATCGCCAACTGTACCTTTAATAACTTTCACCCTACGTCATCCAAGATCGCCAACTGTACCTTTAATAACTGTCAACCTACGTCATCCAAGATCGCCAACTGTACATTTAATAACAGTCACCCTATGTCATCCAAGATTGCCAACTGTACATTTAATAACTGTCACCCTATGTCATCCAAGATCACCAACTGTACATTTAATAACTGTCACCCTATGTCATCCAAGATCACCAACTGTACCTTTAATAACTGTCACCCTGTGTCATCCTAGATTGCCAACTGTACCTTTAATAACTGTCACCCTATGTCATCCAAGATCGCCAACTGTACATTTTATAACTGTCAACCTAAGTCATCCAAGATCACCAACTGTACATTTAATAACAGTCACCCTATGTCATCCAAGATTGCCAACTGTACATTTAATAACTGTCACCCTATGTCATCCAAGATCACCAACTGTACCTTTAATAACTATCACCCTATGTAATCCAAGATCGCCAACTTTACATTTAATAACTGTCACCTACGTCATCCAAGATCACCAACTATACCTTTAATAACTTTCACCCTATGTCATCCAAGATCGCCAACTGTACATTTAAGAACTGTCATCCAAGATCGCCAACTGTACCTTTAATAGATGTCACCCATTGTCATCCAAGATCACCAACTGTACCTTTAATAAGCGTCACCTTATGTAATCAAAGATCGCCAACTGTACATTTAATAACTGTCACCGTATGTCATCCAAGATCGCCAACTGTACCTTTAATAACTGTCACCCTATGTCATCCAAGATAATACAGTACATTAATAATCCTCATTCTACATCGTCCAAGATCACAAACAGTACCGTTATTAACCATTCCTCAACATCGTACAAGATCACCAATTGTACATTTAATAACTGTCACCCTATGTCATCCAAGATCACCAACTGTACCTTTATACAACTGTCACCCTATGTCATCCAAGATTGCTAACTGTACCTTTAATAACTGTCACCCTATGTCATCCAAGATTGCCAACTGTTCCTTTAATAACTGTCACCCTATGTCATCCAAGTTCACCAACTGTACCTTTAATAACCGTCACCCTATTTCATCCAAGATCATCAACTGTACCATTAATAATTCTCACCCTATGTCATCCAAGATGATAAGTACATTAATAATCCTCATTCTACATCGTCAAAGATCACAAACAGTACCTCAATTAACCATTCCTCAACATCGTACAAGATCACCAACTGTACCTTTAATTACTTTAACCCTATGTCATCCAAGATTGCCAACTGTACCTTTAATAACTGTCACCCTATGTCATCCAAGATGATACAGTACATTAATAATCCTCATTCTTCATCTTCCAAGATCACAAACAGTACCTTTATTAACCATTCCTCAACATCGTACAAGATTGCCAATTATACCTTTTCACCCTATGTCATCCAAGTTCACCAACTGTACCTTTAATAACCGTCACCCTATTTCATCCAAGATCATCAACTGTACCATTAATAATTCTCACCCTATGTCATCCAAGATGATAAGTACATTAATAATCCTCATTCTACATCGTCAAAGATCACAAACAGTACCTCAATTAACCATTCCTCAACATCGTACAAGATCACCAACTGTACCTTTAATAACTTTAACCCTATGTCATCCAAGATTGCCAACTGTACCTTTAATAACTGTCACCCTATGTCATCCAAGATGATACAGTACATTAATAATCCTCATTCTACATCTTCCAAGATCACAAACAGTACCTTTATTAACCATTCCTCAACATCGTACAAGATTGCCAATTATACCTTTTCACCCTATGTCATCCAAGTTCACCAACTGTACCTTTAATAACCGTCACCCTATGTCATCCAAGATCATCAACTGTACCTTTAATAATTCTCACCCTATGTCATCCAAGATCGCCAACTGTACCTTTAATAACTGTCACCCTATGTCATCCAAGATGATACAGTACATTAATAATCCTCATTCTACATCGTCCAAGATCACAAACAGTACCTTAATTAACCATTCCTCAACATCGTACAAGATCACCAACTCTACATTTAATAACTGTCACCCTATGTCATCCAAGATTGCCAACTGTACCTTTAATAACTGTCACCCTATGTCATCCAAGATCGCCAACTGTACCTTTAATAACTGTCACCCTATGTTATCCCAGATTGCCAACTGTACCTTTAATAACTGTCACCCTATGTCATCCAAGATCGCCAACTGTACATTTAATAACTGTCAACCCACGTCATCCAAGATCGCCAACTATACCTTTAATAACTTTCACTCTATGTCATCCAAGATCGCCAACTGTACCTTTAATAACTGTCACCCTACGTCATCCAAGATCGCCAACTGTACATTTAATAACTGTCAACCCACGTCATCCAAGATCGCCAACTGTACCTTTAATAACTGTCACCCTACGTCATCCAAGATCGCCAACTGTACCTTTAATAACTGTCACCCTATGTCATCCAAGATCGCCAACTGTACATTTAATAACTGTCACCCTATGTCATCCAAGATCACCAACTGTACCTTTAATAACGGTCACCCTATGTCATCCAAGATGATACAGTACATTAATAATCCTCATTTTACATCGTCCAAGATCACAAACAGTACCTTTATTAACCATTCCTCAACATCGTCCAAGATCGCCAACTGTACCTTTAATAACAGTCATCCAAGATTGCCAACTGTACATTTAATAACTGTCACCTTATGTAATCCTATGTACAGTTGGCGAAGGTTGACAGTTATTAAATGTACAGTTGGCGATCTTGGATGACATAGGGTGATAGTTATTAAAGGTACAGTTGGCGATCTTGGATAACCACCACCGCACGTCCTCTCAAGCAGTACCTTTAATAAATAACACTCCACATCATACTAAATTAGTGGACTTTTAATGACCATCACCCCACATCATTCAAAATTGCCAGCAGTGTATTTATCAGCCCACTTGGTCCAAGGTTGCCAATTGAACATTTAATAACCATTGCCAAGCGTACTCTAATTACCATTTCCCCTTGTCATTCAATAATTATGGCCTAATGTTCATTCATTATCCATCATGCAACATCTTCAAAGATTGCCAGCTGTACCTTTAATGACCATCTCCCCCACATCATCCAAGATTGCCAACAATACCTTTAGTAACCAAATAACCTACATTGTCCAAAATTGACAGCTTGAATTTCATTGACCATCACCCCACAATGTCCAAAATTGCCAGCTGTAAATTTATTGACCATTACTCCATGTCATCCAATCAACAGTACCTTTAACATCCATCACTCCAAAATTTTCAAGATGGCCAACTGAACATTGGAAAACCATCACTGCACATCGTCCAAGATCACCAAGTGTTCTCTGATAACTATCACCCCATGTTCTCCAAGATTGCCAACAGAACCTTTAATAACTACCCCAGTTCATCCAAGGCCATCAACTATGCATTTAATAACCATTAAACCACGTCTTCTCAAGACTGCCAATAATGCCTTTAATAATCATATCCCATAACCTCTCAAGATTGTCAATGGTGGATTTATTAACTGCCACCCCATGTCATCCAGTATCGCCAACCATACCTTTGATATGCATCACCCTATGTCTTCCAAGATTGCCATTTTTTCACCTTTATTATAAAGGCACCAAATCTGGTGTAAAAACTTCCGAATTGAAAGCAGTTCGAATTTTGAAATAAAAAATCAATAAATTTGTTACCAGAAGCTTCTTTAAAAATCAATTTTTGTCATGCGTTTGTTTGATAGTTGAAATTATAGTCTCAATTAAACGGGTATCGGTACCATTCCCAAAAGGGTGAAAAAATCACTGGTACAAGATTGCCAAAGTTACCTTTAATGACCACCACCACACGTCGTTCAAGATCTCCAACAGTACTTTAATAACCATCACCCTATATCATTCAACATAGCCAACTGTAAATTTAATAACCCTCACTTCACATTTTCCGAGGTCGGCAGCAGTACCTTTAAAGAAACTAACCCGCCAAATAACAGCAAAATTACACTACCAAACGTTTGTCAAAACTCTGTCCAGGTGTTCAGGTCATAATGTATATGTGACGATTAAAAGCATGGGTGAATTCAGGGCTTATTAAAAAAAAACACTCGTAATTTGACGCTCCAGTTTTGGGGTTTGATAGCAGTTTTCTCCCTCTGGTTAAAGCTGTTTATATTGTGTCTATGGAGTTTGGATTCTCAAAATATGTAAGTCATATATATATATACCTCATCGTCAGTAGGTTTAGAAACGGTGTACATATGTTGTAAAATTTGGCTGTTGTTGGCTGGATAGCTTCTTAAATAAATTAATATAATTCTTTATGTAACTCAGTGTAATTAAGGTGTAACTGGATTGTAACTTATGTACCGAGCACCTAGCTATCTTCAAGTTTCACTTTAAAAACTGCCTTTAATAACAAAAGTAACCATTGTGACCACGTTTTGAAGAAACTGCAAGTAAAATAGGAACTTTAGATGTATTCCTGTGTAACCATAGTGTAACTGTTATGTTACTGATGTACCTAGTCCAGAAATGTTTCAAATTATCAAATGTAGCCACAGTGTATACTCTCTATAACCAGGATAACATAAGCACATAGATATATACATATATATTCTTTATGTAACTCAATGTAACTAAGGTGTAACTGGATTGTAACTTATGTACCGAGCAACTGTTTTCATGTTTCACTTTTAAAACTTGTTTTTATAACAAAAGTGACCATTGTAACCACGTTTTGAAGAGAATGCACGTTAAATAGCAACTATTCATGTATCGCTGTGTAACTGTAGTGTAACTGTTATGTAACTGATGTAACTACTCTAGAAAAAAAAGTCTTTAAATTCTCAAACGTAATTATTGTAACAAGGCTTTTTATATAAAACACGCATGAACATAGAATCAATGTGTATAATCTTTATGTAACTCAATGTAACTAAGATGTAACTGAATTGTAACTTATGTACTGAGCAACTGTTTTCATGTTCCACTTTAAAAACTGCCTTTTATAATAAAGTAACATTTGTAACCACGCTTTGAAGAGAATGCAAGTAAAATAGAAACTTTAGACGTATCTCTGTGTAACCACAGTGTATCTGCCCGGTAACAAATGCAACTAGTCTAAAAGAAAAGGACAATTTTTAAATTACTAAATGGAACCATTGATACCACTGTAACCAAGATTTGTATATAAACAGAACAGAACTTACCACCAATGTGTATATTCTTAAGGTAACTCAGTGTAATTAAGGCGTGACAGGAGTGTAACTTAAGTACCTAAAACCTTTTTTCATGCTTCATGTTAAAAACTGACGTATGTAGATCAACTGTAACCATTGTAACCACAGTTCTCTTCGTACACTCACCCTTCCCATAGGAGTAACACGACAACAACACATACGTTATAAATATATATTTATTATTTATTGGTATAAGCCATTGGACGACCGACTGACTTACCTCATTAACATTAATTAATAATAACACACTTCAACTTCAACTTATAATACGATACACAAGAAACTACACCTATAAAATATAGCGATCTCTCATCACAGACTTTGCGCCAATCTATTATTGTCATATGACATATGTCAAACTGAATTCAGATCGCTTACGCGAACTATACAGTACATATGGAGCAAACGCAATACTTCCCGATTACTGAATAAACTAAGGAGATAAGATTTTATATCTACTATTTTAGCATACAACCAACCCAGCATTCTCCCTTATATAATACACTTTCCTTCGACTGAATTACAAGCAACTTTCAATGGTGATAAATTAAGCATAAACTGTATTAAACAAATGTTATCATTTCTAAGATATACAATGTCATCCTTACTGCACCAGTTCCACTAACTACGTCGTACTTTAAACAGAGCACCATCAATGTGATACCGAGCCGTCCGCGAAAAACCCACGTATGGGAAACATGTATCCGATAACATTTTTATTCAAGGTATCACTCAGGATAAGATCTCGGACTTGATCTTTAACTATCAAAAATACAAACGTTTCAATAATCAATGGAACCAATACAACCCGGACAACACCAATATCCTGAAATGTCTTCAAATCCATAATATGTAAGTTACTGCAACAAGATTTACTAAGAATCTAAAATTTTAACGTGTTAACTGGTCAGTCATCCAACGCTGAATGGCAAAAACTGGCATTCTACATGCCACGTGCACTCCACTGAGAGTGCGCCCCCTATGAGAATCACTCACACGAAGAGAAATTAATTATCGTCTAATTCGCTTCTCTCAAGCGACAATAATTTCATTTCTCTTCGTACACTCACCCTTCTCATAGGAGTAACACGACAACAACACATACGTTATAAATATATATTTATTATTTATTGGTATAAGTCATTGGACGACCGACTGAACTAAAAGAACGGGCTCAAAATTGTAACAACCAAATACCAGTATCTAAGTAACTTACATATATGAATTCAAATCTCCATTATAAAACATATAACATATGAGACATTTCTAAACTAACATATTGGTACACTATTCCATAGAATTTAAACATAAATATATCCTGTGTCTACCCGACACCGACTCCATGTAATATATATAATAAAACAATATCTATTTAAAACCAAGGTATTGGTACACTAGACCTTACAATTTAAACCTCAATACGTCATGTGTTTATCCGACAGTGAGCCCATGTAATTGATATAAAACAAGTTCTGTTTCAACCAAAATATTACATATATGAATTTAACCATTATTAAACATATAACATATGATACATGTTTAAAACCAAGATATTGGTACACTCCATAGAATTTAAACATAAATACGTCATGTGTCTACCCGACACTGACTCCGTGTAATTGATATAAAACAATTTGTGTTTAAAACCAAGATATTGGTACAACAGACCTTAGAATATAAACCTAACTACGTCCTGTGTCTATCCGACACTGAGCCCATGTAATTGATATAAAACAATTTCTGTTTAAAACCAAGATACTGCTACACAAGTCCATATAATTGAAAACATGTTTACGTCCCGTGTTTACTCAACACGTACTACCTGTAATTGATATAAAACAAGTTCTCTAAAACCAAAATATTGGTACACTAGTCCATATAATTTAAACATAAATACGTCCCGTTTCTAACCGACACTGACTCCATGTAAGTAATTTTACGGACGTTATGTTTCTTACTTTAGCTCTCATGTAAACCTATTTAAATTTCAAGTACCACCCGAATCTTATATTTTTTGGTGTAAGTCGCAGGACTGACCGACTGTACGTATAATACAATTCACAATGCTTTTACAACACATACAATCTAAATTCAAATCATCATCTCAATAACATCATTTATCTGAACCCTTACTAATCTGCATGTTATATCAACTGCTATTATAACATAAAATAAAACTTGCACCGAGTACAATGACTCGTAATGATAATTTTACAAAATATAATTTACAATTCTCCGACCCCGAGTCACATGACTCCCAGTCAGGCACATCTAATCCTGAGTCAAGTGACTCTCCATTAGATTTACAAACGTCTTAACCCCGAGTCACATAACTAGCACTCATACATCTACTTCTGAGTCCAGTGACTCAATTCTATTTGAATCCAGTGACTCTAAATTATATTCCTGAGTCCATTGACTCTAAATTCTACTTGTGAGTCCAGTGACTTTCAATTATATTCTGAATCCAGTGACTCAATTCTACATATAATTCACAATACTTTTATAACACATACAATCTAAATCCAAATCATCGTCTCAATAACATCATTTATCTGAACACCTTACTAATCTCAGTGTTATATCAACTGTTATTATAACATAAAATACAACGTTCTCCGAGGTCAACGACTCATAATGATCATTTTACAAAATATAATTTACAATATTCTCTGACCCCGAGTCACGTGACTCCCAGTCAGGCACATCTAATCCTGAGTCAAGTGACTCTCCATTAGATTTACAAACGTCTTAACCCCGAGTCACATGACTCGCACTCATACATCTACTTCTGAGTCCAGTGACTCAATTCTATTTGAATCCAATGACTTTAAATTATATTCCTGAGTCCAGTGACTCTAAATTCTACTTGTGAGTCCAGTGACTCTTAATTATATTCTGAATCCAGTGACTCAATTTTACTTCTGAATCCAGTGACTCAATTCTACATATAATTCACAGTACTTTTACAACACATACAAACTAAATTCAAATCATCATCTCAATAAATCATTTATCTGAAACCGTACTAAGTTATATCAACTGTTATTATAACATCAAATACATCCCGCAGTAACCATTTTACAGTTCTCTGACCCCGAGTCACGTGACTCCCAGTCAGGCACATCTAATCCCGAGTCAAGTGACTCTGCATTAGATTTACAAACGTGTTAACCCCGAGTCACACGACTCGCACTCATACATCTACTTCTGAGTCGAGTGACTCAATTCTCTTTTGAGTCCAGTGACCCTAAATTCTCCTTATGAGTCCAGTGACTCAATTCTATTTCTAAGTCCAGTGACTCTCAATTCTACTTCTGAATCCAATGACTCAATTCTACATATAATTCACAATACTTTTACAACACATACAAACTAAATTCAAATCATCATCTCTATAACATCATTTATCTGAAACCGTACTAAGTTATATCAATTGTTATTATAACATCAAATACATCCCGCATTCCAATGCTCTGACCCTGAGTCACGTGACTCCCAGTCAGGCACATCTAATCCTGAGTCAAGTGACTCTCCATTAGATTTACAAACGTCTTAACCCCGAGTCACACAACTCTCACTCATAAACATCTACTTCTGAGTCCAGTTATTTTCAATTCTACCTGTGAGTCCAGTGACTCTTGATTCTAGTTCTGAGTCTAGTGACTCTACATTCTACTTCTAAGTCCAGTGACTCAATTCTAATTTTGAATCCAGTGTTATTATAAACAAACTTACATGAAACATGCAAAACCTCAAAACATAAACCAATTCAATATATAAAATTAAAGTGTCTATTACAAATTCACTTAAAATCTTATAATTTCCTTAAAATAAATTCTTACGTCTATAGTCGACCGTACCTTTGACTGCCCGGTTCATTGCACCTGGCATACGCCCTTTACCACCTCAGACAGGATATATATAGTCACATACTTTATACGCAAAACCAAATGCCTTTCGACAATATTTGCTTTTGTGCTATACAGGGGAGCTCGTATCAGCATTACACACACTGTTGAATCAAACAGTCTAAATGCGTGCCCTCATAAAATCATTCGACAAGCAGTTGTTCCAAGTTTTTCCACGCATGTAGCCATCCTCTTGTAGCAACAAGGTATACGGTTGAATCTTACATTCTAAATTCATGTACACAAGAAATAACATGACGCGGAATGACACGACAAGCAAGTGTTCCTCCTCTCAAAACGTATAACTTGTTTAAAATTGTCTTACTTTAACTTTCATTGATAATTGTAACCGGCTGGTACTTCAATCTTTATATGAAATCTGAATTTGCGTCACTGTTCTCTGCCAAAACACTCCAGTTCTGGAACGCAATATCGAAAGGAAATATCTGAAACAAATAGTATTAATTATGTATTGTGTATTAAACTACATGCACACAAACGTACTTGCAATTATATGCATTCACCATTTTTAAAATGATATCAATACTATTATTAGTATTATTTCTCACTGTGCCACATCAGTACCCACGATGTCTCTACCACCAGTGTCACTACCCACATTGGCACTATATATACATAAATATATACATATAAAAATATAACCAGTCATTTTAGACAGTCATCTGTATAAATTCCAGGTATGTTCAAAACATTTTAATATATGTTTCATTGTATATGGCCCCCTTTAAAACTGTCTGTTTCTACAAACACATGTATCTCGCATTTCAAATACGACATCCCCCAGCATACATCAAATGCATTATTACTTCTCCAATTTTAAGATTAAATATTGCTTTATACATCTTATATTTCACAAACATACGTCACGAACACGTTGTACCTGGGCATTCGCCAGCGAAGTCTTATTTTCGCAGCAGTTTTAATAGGCAGTTACGCCCGAGTTTTGACCGTGTGTTACTTTAAAACATCTACCCATTTCTAACCCTATGCAAATAAGCGCACATAGTAACCGATAACCAGATATCGGCTCGCTGCAACATGGCATACGGCTATTTATCACACCTATACAGGGCAGTTAATAGCACATTTATTTACATATATATTTCACCCACATTTCTTCACACTGCTTACATGTACATGTCAACTACAACATTACACAATATGCATCATCGACACGTTTCACAAGGCGTTATTATATTATTATTATTGTTATTATTATTATTAGTAGTAGTAGTATCACTTACATCAGCCTACTTGCAGTTATACCTAACCCTATGTGCAGATACCCGCACATATTTACCAACAAGCCGATACCGGCTTGTTGCACGGGCATACGCCCTTTATTACCACCCGAAACAGGGTATTATATTCACTTACTAGTATGCAGATACCTGCATGTAATACCAAATGTCATACGGTCTGATATAACCATATTAGGTTACATGGCATAAGCCATCAGTGATTTCGGGCAAACAGCCCACCACCCACACTGTATATGCACAAAGTATATGTTTATTATGCCGCACATCGTATTGTGAGGTTCACACAGTATGTTACGCCATTGTGCTTAAATATTCCAGATATGCATACTTTCTATCAGTAATTATTTTTACGTGTGCATCTTATATTTCAAATAAACCAATTTCCCAACATGTATCATAAGCAAGTTGTAATGGGACATGTCCTATACGTCTACCGTCGCAGCAATTATTAAAGGCAGCCATACCCGAAAGACGCCCATCGTCCCACCACTTACTTACTAAGAAAGACCACCCCTCATTCATTAAAACATTATAAGACAGAGTTATCTTTCTTTTCAGTGAAAACAAAACTATAACGTTAACTTAACTGTGGAAACCAATCTTAGTTTCACTCAACCTGCATGTATAGGGGGACAGAGGAGCACCACTCATCTTTCATTGCCAAACTGGAGAATTTCACTACCATACAAAAACTACTTATCTTTTGAATTCGTCTTTTTCTTTAATCGTTCCTCAATCGGAACACGAACCCGGATCTCCGCGACCGTGTCAGATTCTAGCCTATCATCTGTCGAGGACATTACTATTTCACATACTGTGCACCGATCATCTCATCATGGATTTCTAAAAATTATCGATACAAATTTATCTAGCAATCAAGTGTACACTCGTCAGCATTTTGATTACAATGCCGTAACACTTCACTTGATACACACCCCAGTTACACTGTACTACAGTGATATCCTTTTATTTGCCAGCTCTCATATGTTACTGTATATACAATGTACCACATTTACACCACCGTGCATGACGTTCACGTGCAAGCTTACGTGCGACAGCATACAACACTAAAATTGTGTTGTAAACATTTTACAATAATTCACAGCAGCCGCGAACTATATCTCATCTTTGCTATTATCATTTTCTGAGAAAATGTAAACATTTTAGGATATTCATCATGTTCAAAGCTTTTTGAAACCTGAATTAATGAAAAGACATGTACGACTGATCATTAGTGTAGAAAACACAAATAAATTATCAAATATTAACACCTGTGCCAGCTAAACTACTGATCCTATAAATACCGTTTGTAAATTAACAATACTTATCAATATATTTTTCTTTTTCCCTGTGTACTAGCGTGTCCGCTGATAATTCTCTCACTGTGTAACGTAATACCACCCAATTTTAACGTGTTAACTGGTCAGTCATCCAACGCTGAATGGCAAAAACTGGCATTCTACATGCCACGTGCACTCCACTGAGAGTGCGCCCCCTATGAGAATCACTCACACGAAGAGAAATTAATTATCGTCTAATTCGCTTCTCTCAAGCGACAATAATTTCATTTTTGAAGGTAAGTAAATTATAAACTTTACATGTAACTATGTGTAACCTTAGTGTGACTGTAATGTAACTTATGTAACTAGTCTAGAACAATTGGCAATGTACAAAATTATCAGACGCAACTGTTGTTGTAGTAAAACTTCTTTAACATTTCACATGAAGTTGCAGTCTTCTTTACAACTGCCAGTTGATATGGAACCATCGTAACTGATTCATGTTAGCGTTACAAAATGGACCTTTCTTAAAATAGGCGCCAGTTTCATGCTCTAGGTGATTGCCCTATGTAATACAATATGGCCAACAGTATATTAGTTACCCTCACTTCACATTTTCCGAGATCGCCAAAAGTACCTGAGTAACTATCACCCTATGTCATTCTGTATGGCCAACGTTACATTTAATATCCATCACCCCACATCCTCAAAGATTGCTGGCTGTACCTTTAATGACCATCACTCCACATCATCGAAAATTGCCAACAGTACCTTTAATTACCAACATCCCAGGTCCTCCAAAATGGACAACATTTATACCTTTTATTACCACCATCCCAGGTCCTCCAAAATTGACATTACCTTTAATTACCATCACCCCACAACCTCCTCTAACAGCCATCACCCCACATCCTCAAAGATTGCCGGCTGTACCTTTAATGACCATCACTCCACATCATCTAAAATTGCCAACAGTACCTTTAACAATCATCAAACATCGTGCAAGATCGCCAACATTACCTTTAATTACCACCATCCCAGGTCCTCCAAAATGGACAATATTAACTTTAATTACCATCACCCCACATCCTCCAAAATGGACAACAGTACCTTTAATAATCATCATCTTACGTCATCCAAGATCGCAAACTGAACATTTAATAACCACCAACCTACGTTTTCTCAAGAATGCCAACTGTAATTTTAATAACCATCACCTCACATCCTCTCATGATGGCCAACAGTACCTTTAATAAACATCACTCTATGACATACAATTGCCAACTGTGAATTTAATGACCATCACCCCACGTCGTCCAATATTGCGAACTGTAAATTTAATGATCATCACCCCACCTCATCCAAGATCGCCAACTGCACTCTCAGTTAGTAAATGATCACCAAATGTCATTCAAGATCACCAAATGTCATTCAAGATCACTAAAAATACCTTTAAAAGCCATCACACTGAAATGACAATCACTGAAAATTGCCAACAGCATGTTTAATGATAATAATAATAATTTGTCCATGGCCGCCAAGGAAACCTTTAATAACCATCCCTCCATGTCATCCAAGATTGCCAACAGTACATTTGTTAAACAATTACCACAATACCTCTAATAATCGTTACCCAAGATTGTCCAAAATTTTCAACAGTACCTTAAGTAACCATTACCCAACGTTGTCCGATATTGACAACTATATGTTTAATAACAGTAACCCACGTCATTCAAAATTGCTAACAGTAAGTTTAAAGGGAAAGTGACACAGCCAAACCATCTGTATTAGTGAGAGGTTTGAAAAACATGTACATTTAATAACCATTACCCAACATCATCCGAGATTGCCAATAGCACATTTAATAACCATAACCACATGTTCGCCAAGATGACCAAGTACACAGTACCTTTAATAAACATTTCCCTGCGAACTATAAATTTAATGAACATCTAATAACAATGACCAAACATTCTCCAAGATTGCAAATGGTACGTTTAATAGCTATCCCCCAATAATGTTCAAAATCACCATCTATACCTTTAATAACCATCAGCCCACATCCTCCAAGACATCTAATAGCCATCCCCCAACAATGTCGAAGATCACCATCTGTACCTTTAATAACCATCAAACATCGTTCAAGATTGCAAACCGTACATTTAATAGCCATCCCGCAATGATGTCCAAGACCTTCATATATACCTTTAATAACCATCCCCCAAATCCTGCAGGATTCCTCTATGGTACATTTAATAGCCATCCCACAATTATGTCCACGATCACCATCTATACCTTTAATAACCATCAGCCCACATCCTCCAGGATTGCCAACTGTAGGGTAGGTAGCTTATATGTATAGGAAGCTTGGGATTGCATTTGGGATCACTGGGGTTGAGGTCAAGGTCACTGTTACTAAAAATAGAAAAACAGTTTCCGCTAATAAATTTTGTTAGGAATGAGGTATTGCGATGAAACATGCAGGGTAGGTATTTTATATGGAAAGGAAGCTTGGGAGTGCAGTTGGGGTCACTGGGGTCAAGGTCACTGTTACTAAAAAAAGTTTCCTCTCAATAACCTAAGTAAGGAATGAGATATTAGAATGAAACTTGCAGTGTAGGTAGCTTATATCAAAAGGAAGCTTGGGATTGCATTTGGGGTTGCTGGGATCAACATCAAGGTCATTGTTACTAAAAAATAGAAAAACATTTTCTGCTCAATAGTTTGGAATGAGATAATGGAACAAAACTTGCTATGTAGATACCTGATATGTAAAGGAAGCTTAGGATTGTATTTGGGGTCACTGAGGTCAAGTTCAAGGTCACTGCTACTGAAAATAGGAAAATGATTTCTGCTCGGAAAACCTGGTTTTCATGGAATTTCCACGTTTCTTTTTAAATAATATCCCAGTCCTTCTTCACTGCTCTATAATTTTATGTTCTTAAACACACTGTAGAGTGCCAGTCCTTCTTTACCACTCTATACAGGGGCGTCCGTGGCCGAGTGGTTAACGTCTCTGACTTGAAATCACTTGCCCCTCACCGCTGTAGGTTCGATCCCTCAGGTGCCTAGGAATCTTTATGTGAGGAAGCTATCCAGCTGGCTTGCGGAACGTCGGTGGTTCTACCCAGGTACCCGCCCGTGCAAGAAAATTGCCCGGAGGGGCACCTGGGGTCTTCCTCCACCAATGGAAGCTGGAAAGTCGCCATATGACCTTAGCTGTTGGCGCGACTATAAAATCCAATTCAATTCAATTACCACTCTATACACTCTTAAATACACCAGTATAGTGTGTCAGTCCTTCTTTACCACTCTATACATTTTTAGCTCACCTGAGCTATTGAGATCACTCTTCGTCCGTCGTCGTCGTCGTTAACTTTTACCTCGTTAAGACAATAGCACCTTCATTTTTCATCTGATCTTTACCAAACTTTAACAAATTGTTAATATCAATCAGACAAGTTTGAAAACTAGTCAGATCGGACCACTAACAGCGGAGTTATGGCCCTTGATTTAGTTAAAAATGCTATATTTTGCCTCGTTAAGTCTATAGGGCCTTTAGTTTTCATCCAATCTTTACCAAACTGTACCAGATTGTTACTATCAATGAAAGCTCGGACAAATTTGAAAACCAGCCAGATTGGGACCGTAACAGCGGAGTTATGGCCCTTGATTTACAGACCCAGTTGCATTCAAGTTCCCGAAATAAATGCAGAACTAACGCTGAACGAACGGAAAATAAACGCAGAATGAACGTTGCACGATCTATATTTTAAAAATGCGTTTCGTTCGTTTTCAGCGTTCAGCGTTTTAAAAAATGAACGATGAATGGATTTTTTAAAACTTTTTTTTTCCAGTTAGTTGATTTTTGATGGAGTTATAGCCCCTTGACATTTTTTACTTTAAATTTCTTGTCGGCACTACTCCTTCTAAACGGCTTGTTGGATTTCTACGAAATTTGGCAGAAAGCCTCAGTATGATGTCTAGGTGTGCAAAGCACAGTATATCAATGGAATCTTGGACAAGTTCGAAAACCAGCTAGATCTTGTTAGTAACGACAGAGTTAGGGCCCTTGATTTGTTGGAAAATGCTGTATTGTATTTTCCTTTGTTAAATTGTAGTTATTCCTTTTTTGTGTCGCATTTTCGAGGAAAATGTGATCACTTTGTCGTCCGTCCGTCCGTCCGTCATTTTGTTCCATCAGTACGTCCCGAAAACTTAACATTGGCTATAACTTTCTCATTTCTTCATCAAACTTTCAATATACTCATCATGACAACATTGACATGATCATTCTAAAAATATTAAGGTCAAGGTCACACTGAAGATCATTATATGGGTTAAATACTCGTTTTTAGCTTGACTATTTGAAGAATATGAGAGCTTATGTAATCACGTCGGCGTCCCACATCAAGGTTTGAATGTAAGCTGTGTTTACAAGTCTGTATCTCTTACATTTCTTATCCTAGCACAACCAAATTTGGCCATGGGCTTCATTAAAGCATTATCTTAAGGGCTGCATAAGCAATTTTGGGTCCTGTAACCCATGGGCTCCCATGGTACCCAAATTATGATAGCCCATGAAATGTGTCCCATTTCACATCAAATTTTGTGTGTAAGCTGTGTTTACAAGTCTATATCTCTTACATTTCTTACCCTAGCACAACCAAATTTGGCCATGAGCTTCCTTATAGCATTATCTTCAGGGCTGCTTAAGTTATTTTGGTTCCTGCAATCCCTGGGCTCCCATGGAACGCAAATCCTGATAGCCCTTAAAATGTGTCTATTTTAAAATTTCACGGCGTCTCATTTGTTTTTAGCTCCACTATTCGAAGAATAGGAGATAGGAGAGCTTAATATGTAATCACCCCGGCGTCGGCGTCAAAAACCAGCCATATCGGATGAGTAACAGCGGAGTTATGGCCATTGTTTTAGTAAAAAAATGCTATATTTTGCCTCATTAAGACGATAGGGGCTTCATTGTTCATCCGATCTTTACCAAACTTTATCAGATTGTTAATATCAATGAAAGCTCGCACAAGTTCGTAAACCATTCATATCCGACCAGTAACAGCAGAGTTATGGCCCTTGATTTACTAATAGGTTAAAATGCTATATTGTCTCGTTAAGACGATAGCGCCTTCATTTTTCATCCTATCTTTACCAAACGTTACCACATTGTTAATATCAATAAAAAACCAGTCATATCGGACTGGTAACAGCGGAGTTTTGGCCCTTGATGGGAGTGGCAGTGTGTGATGTGGTGGGAATGGCAGTGTGTGATGTGATGGGAAGGTCAGTGTGGGATGTGATGCAAATGACAGAGTGTGATGGGATGAGAATGTCCGTGTGTGATGTGATGGGAATGGCAGAGGATGATGTGATGGGAATGGCAGTGTGTGATGTGATCGGAATGGCAGAGTGTGATATGATGAAATGGCAGGTAGCAATGTGATGGGAATGGCAGAGTGTGATGTGATGGCAATGGAAAAGTGTGGTGTGATGGGAATGGCAGACTGTGATGTGATGGGAGTGGCATAGTGTGATATGATGGAATGGCAGGCAGCAATGTGATGGGAATGACAGAGTGTGATGTGATGGCAATGGAAAAGTGTGGTGATGGGAATGGCAGTGTGTGATGTGAAGGGAATGGAAAAGTGTGGTGCGATTTGAATGGCAGAGTGTGATGTGATGGGAATGGCAGTGTGTGATGTGATGGGAATGGCAGTGTGTGATGTGATGGGAATGGCAGAGTGTAATATGATGGAATGGCAGGTAGCAATGTGATGGGAATGGCAGAGTGTGATGTGATGGCAATGGAAAAGTGTGGTGTGATGGGAATGGCAGTGTGTGATGTGATGGGAATGGAAAAGTCTGGTGTGATGGGATTGGCAGAGTGTGATGTGCTGGGAATGGCAGAGTGTGATGTGATGGGAATGGAAAAATGTGGTGTGATGGCAATGGCAGAGTGAGATGTCATGGGAATGGCAGAGTGTGATGTCATGGGAATGGCAGGGTGATGTGAAGGTAATAGCAGAGTGTGATGTGATGGGAATGGCAGAGTGATGTGAAGGGAATGGCAGTGTGTGATGCTGTGGTGTGTGTGCAGAGGATGCTGTGGTGAGGATGATTGAGCATATTATGGTATTACAGAGCATGGTATTATGAGTATGATATTGTGTAAACTGATGAGTATGTTAGACTATGGTATAGTCTGTATGATAGAGACTGGCATGTTGAGTATAGTAAAGCGCTTTGCTGTACTCATCATGCCTTGCTCTATCAAACTGATCATGCCATGCTCTCCATATGGTAGTGCATGATATAATGGTTATGGTAGAGCGCTATGCCATGATCATACTATCTTGCTCTACCAAACTCGTCAGACTTCATGCTGTCATTCTCATCATAGTACTCTGGTTCTAATCATACTACACTCCGTCATTCTCATCATATCACACTCTGACATTCCCGTCACATCACACTCCGCCATTCCCGTCACATCACACTCTTCCATTGCCATCACATCACACTCTTCCATTCCCGTCACATCATACTCTTCCATTCCCGTCACATCATACTGTCATTCCCATCACATCACACTCTTCCATTCCCATCACATCACACTCTTCCATTGCCATCACATTACACTCTTCCATTCCCGTCACATCACACTCTGACATTCCCGTCACATCACACTCCGCCATTCCCATCACATCATACTCTTCCATTCCCGTCACATCATACTCTTCCATTCCCATCACATCATACTGTCATTCCAATCACATCACACTCTTCCATTGCCATCACATCATACTCTTCCATTCCCGTCACATCATACTCTTCCATTCCCGTCACATCATACTGTCATTCCCATCACATCACACTCTGTGATTCCCATCACACCACATTCTGCCAATCCCATCACATGACATTCTGTCATTCCCTTCACATCACACTCTGCCATTCCCATTACATCACACTCTGCCATCCACATCACATCACACTCCACCATTCACATCACTTCACACTGCCATTCACATCAAATCACACACTGCCATGCCTATCACATCCCACTCTGTCATTTCCATCACATCACAGTCTGCCATTTTCACCAGATCACACTCTGCCATCCCCATCAGATCACACACTGTCATTCCCATCACATCACATTCTGTCATTCCCATCACATCACACCCTGCCATAGCCATCACATCACACCCTGCCATTCCTATCCCATCAAACTCTGCCATTCACATCACATCCCACTCTGCCATCCACATCACATCACACTCTGCCATTCCCATCAAATCTTGCTCTGCCATTCCCTTCAAATCATGCCCTGCCATTCCCATCACATCACGCTCTGCCATTCCCATAACATCATCATGCTCTGCCATTCCCATAACATCACACTCTGAAATTCCCACCACAATCACACTCTTCCATTCCCACCACATCACACTCTGCCATTTTCATCCCATCACAGTCTGCCATTCCCATCACATCACACACTGCCATCCCTATCACATCACACTCTGCTGTTCCCATCACATAACACATTGTCACTAACATTACATCTGATAACCTTCACCCCACATTGTCCTATCCCCAGCAATGCCTTAAAAAAATGTCCTTAATAATTGCCAATAGTACATTTCATAACCATAACCCCAACTTCGTTCAAGATAACCAAACGTGCATTTCATCAAAGAATGTCAAAAGTATGTTTAATAACAATCACCTTATGTCGTCCAAGATGGCTATCAGTACATTTAATAGCCATCACCGGATGTTGTACAAGATCCACAATGGTATATTGAATAACCATAGCCCCATGTCCTTCAAGATTGCACCTTTAATAGCTATCACCCTATGTCATCCACGATTGCCAACTGTACCTTTAATAACTGTCACCATATGTCATCCAAGATTGCCAACTGTACATTTAATAACTTTCACCCTATGTAATCCAAGATCGCCAACTGTACCTTTAATAACTGTCACCCTATGTCATCCAAGATCACCAACTGTACATTTAATAACTTTCACCCTATGTTATCCAAGATTTCCAACTGTATATTTAATAACTGTCACCCTATGTCATCCAAGATAGCCAACTGTACATTTAATAACTGTCATCCAAAATCGCCAACTGTACATTTAATAACTGTCACCCTATGTCATCCAAGATTGCCAACTGTACATTTAATAACTGTCACCGTATGTCATCCAAGATCGCCAACTGTTCCTTTAATAAATGTCACCCTATGTCATCCAAGATCGCCAACTTTACATTTAATAACTGTCACCCTATGTCATCCAAGATTGCCAACTGTACATTTAATAACTGTCACCTATGTCATCCAAGATCGCCAACTGTACATTTAATAACTGTCACCCTATGTCATCCAAGTTCGCCAACTGTACATTTAATAACTGTCACACTATGTCATCCAAGATCGCTAACTGTACCTTTAATAACTGTCACCCTATGTCATCCAAGATCGCCAACTGTACCTTTAATTACTGTCACCCTATGTCATCCAAGATGATACAGTATATTAATAATCCTCATTCTACATCGTCCAAGATCACCAACAGTACCTTTATTAACCATTCCTCAACATCGTACAAGATCGCCAACTGTACATTTAATAACGGTCACCCTATGTAATCCAAGATCGCCAACTGTACATTTTATAACTGTCACCCTATGTAATTCAAGATCGCCAAATGTACCTTTAATAACTGTCACCCTAGTATGTCATCCAAGATTGCCAACTGTACATTTAATAACCACCACCGCACGTCTCTCAAGCATAATAAATAACACTCCACGTCATACAAAATTAGTGGACTTTTAATGACCATCACCCCACATCATCCAAAATATTTATCAGCCCACTTTTTCGAAGGTTGCCAATTGAACATTTAATAAGCATTGCCAAGCATACTCTAATAACCATTTCCCCTTGCCATTCCTTTAATGACCATCACCCCACATCGTCCAAGATTGCAAACAATATCTTTAATAACCATTACCCTAAATTGTCCAAAATTGCCAGCTTTAAATTCATTGACCATCACCCCATAATCTACAAAATTGCCGGCTGTAAATGTATTGACCATTACTCCATGTCATCAAATTTTTTCGACAGGGCCTAAATTAAAATATTGTTTGTTTGCAGTTTGCAACCGACCCACGGCAGACCGCCGACCCAAACAATTTTTTTTAATTTTAATTATTATTATTTATTTTTTTTCAAGTTTTTTTGTTTCTTTTTTCTTGCATGTTCTGTTAATATTTAACTAAACTCTTTTTAAAAAAACAACTCTATGGATAATACTAGTGAAGCACACGATATTTGCATGCCGTCGATGGGCATGCGTTAATAATAAAAGTGTTTCGAAAAAAATAAATATATCCCTACCTACCGACCCACCCCTAAAAGCCATGGGTCGGAAACTGCAAACAAACACTTTTTGAATGATGGCCCAGTACCTTTAATATCCATCACTCCAAGATGGCCAATTGAACATTAAAAACCATCACCGCACATCGTCTAAGATCACCAAGTGAATTCTGATAACTATCACCCCATGTTCTCCAAGATTGCGAGCAATATCTTTAATAATGTTACCCACTTCATCAAAGATTGCCAACAGTACCTTTAATAACTACCCCACTTCATCCAAGATCATCAACTGCATCTAATAATCACCAACTCAAGTCTTCTCAAGACTGCCAATAACCATACCCCATAACCTCTTAAGATTGTCAATGGTGGATTTATTAACTGCCACCCCATGTCATCCAGTATCGCCAACCATACCTTTAATAAGCATCACCCTATGCCTTCCAAGATTGGCATTTTTTCACCTTTATATATGTGGTACCGATAAATGCACCAAATATGGTGCAAAAACTTCGGAATTGAAAGCAGTTTGAATTTTGAAATAAAAAAAATAAAAAATGTTACCAGAAACTTCTTTAAAAAATCACTTTGTCAAGCATTTGTTACCATTCCCAAAAGGGTGAAAAAAATCACTGGTACAAGAATGCCAACGTTACCTTTAATGACCACCATCACACGTCGTGCAAGATCTCCAAATGTACCTTTAATAACCATCACCCTATGTCATTCATTTCAACATGGCCAACTGTAAATTTAATAACCCTCACTTTACATTATGCGAGGTCGCCAGCAGTACCTTTAAATAACAGCAAAATTACACAACAATACCGTTTTTCAAAACTCTGTCCAGGTGTTTAGGTCCTATAATAATGTATATGTGCCGATTAAAAGCATAGGTGAATGCAGGGCTTATTCGAAAAATGTGATTGAATATGTCCGAAATGAATTTTGATCAGATCAGAAATCGCCTCTGTGCAAAGCAACATGGTTTACTACAACAATACTGCAGTAAACTGGACATTCTGACCCACTCGACAAACGTTCTCTAATAAGATTGGTTGACATTCATACATTTGCGACTATTAAATTAGTTAAATTTCAATGAAATGTGTTAGAAACGGGTTAACCGGTATTGCAATTTTGACTTTTGCTACAAATATCAGTCGGTTAACGGTCGCATAATGAAATTTTGATTTTTGCGAGATTACATTACTCGTTTAACGGTCGCAAATCATGTTTAACAAAAATGTGTGAAATTAACTATTGATACCGTCGCGTATTCAAAATTTCGATACTCTACATTGTTAAAAACTATACTGCTGTACACTGTAATATATACCTATGGGAAAATAAGCAAGGCAAATGTTTAGGGCCAGTATTAAACTGGTACAAGGTACAAGTTCATTTAACCCTTAACACGCTACATATATATAATGGACTGTTCTTACTTTGAATTAAGACCATTCCATTTATGTGACAAAGGGTCGAGCTAAAAAGGCGAGTTACTTGCAGGCTCATCTGAGTTTACAATGGACGCAAAGGCTATTATAGTCGTGCTTAGTGGGTTAAGGATATTTCCTACAGGGTTTTTGTCTATGAATTTTAAATATTTATTCGGTGCATAGAGTTAGAACTGCCTTTTTAACCTTTAAAAATAATTGGTAGCCTACTTGGATATTTTGGTGTTGTTTTTGTCTTTTTGCTGAAAGGAAATGAATTCTGCAGCCATGTACCATTCGATTAAGAGCAGCATATTATAAATGCAATATATAGAGGTAAACTCCTGCGTTTCTTTTTTCCTTTAGTATATGAAGAACAATGCATAATATATGCACAAATAGCATGGCATTTTAATTTTACTGCATTGCAGAGTCTTGCATGAAATGACAGATTTTTTGGGGAAAAAACAGACTTCTCAAGGAAAAAAAGTATTTCCTATGAGGCTATGAATATACATGTATTCTAACACTAATCCAAGGAATTATGATTTATAAAAATTTATTGGATAAGTTAATGATTTAATACTGCTTTGTGGCATTACAACGTTCGTATTAGTCCACCCTCATCGTTATCTTCACGGAATCTTAAAATAGTTTATAATTGTTTTACAATTTGACAGTTCTCATTATTCTATACAACCCGTTATTTAAAATCATTTAAGATCCCCTGAACATTATTCATGCATAGACAATGAAGTTTGTAATCCCAGCAAGCAGCGATTATGATATGTCAATATTAATTATTAATAGGTCGAGACAGACTGCCCAAAATTTCGGACCGGCCTGATCTTGGTTATACAGAAACTGTGTTGCATGAAAGCATGCGTCTAGCAACCGTAGCTCCAACAGGTGTTTTCCACAAGACAACATGTGACACGTCAATAAGTGAGTAAATCCCTTTGTAATTATATCTCCCAAAGAACAACTAATGTACACTTATCCCTGTGTGTAATTGTACATGTAGGAACGTATAGTATGTATTTACTTCTGATTTCCTGTGAATGCAACTCTTCCTAGGCTTTAAAATTGATGTGCTATGAAACTTCACTGATGACTACCTACCTACTGAAGATGTGAATACGAACGAATTTGGAGTGTACCTATTTTTAACTCTACTGGTCGAAGACCAGCATAGCTTATGGGATGACTAGTTGTCCGTCGTCTGTCATCCGTTGTCCGTTAACTTTTTCTCGTTAAGACGATAGGGCCTTCAATTTTTATCTAATCTTTAAACTTTAACAGGTTGTTAATATCAATGAAAGCTCGGACAAGTTAAAAAACCAGCCAGAACGGACCAGTAGCGGCGGAGTTATGATTTAGTTAAAAATGCTAAATTTTGCCTCGTTAAGACAATAGGGCCTTTATCTTTCACTCGATCTTTACCAAACTTTATCAGATTGTTACTATCAATGAAAGCTCGGAAAAGTTTGAAAACCAGCCATATCGGACCAGTAACTGCGGAGTTATGGCCCTTGATTTAGTTAAAAATGCTATATTTTGCCTCGTTAAGACGATAGGGCCTTCATTTGTCATCCTATCTTTACCAAACTTTACCACATTGTTAATATCAATTAAAGCTCGGACAAGTTTAAAAATCAGCCATATCGGACAAGTTACAGCAGAGTAATGGCCCTTGATTTAGTTAAAAATGCTATATTTTGCCTCGTTAAGACGATAGGGGCTTCATTGTTCATCAGATCTTTACCAAACTTTATCAGATTGTTAATGTCGTTGAAAGCTCGAACAAGTTTGAAAACCAGCCATATCGGACCAGTTACAGCAAAGTTATGGTCCTTGATTTAGTTAAAAATGCTATATTTTGCCTTGTTAAGACGATAGGGGCTTCATTGTTCATCCGATCTTTACCAAACTTTATCAGATTGTTAATATCAATGACAGCTCGGACAGGTCACATCGAACCAGTAACAGCAGAGTTATGGCCCTTGATTTAGTTAAAAATGCTATATTTTGCCTCAAGATGATAGGGCATTCATTTTTTATCCGATCTTTACCAAACTTGACCAAATTGTTAATGTCAATGACAACAAATTGTTAATGTCAATGACAGCTCAGATAAGTTCAAAAACCAGCCAGATCGGACCAGTAACAGCGGAGTTATGGTCCTTGATTTTGTTAAAAATGCTATAATTTGCCTCGTCATACAATAGGGCCTTCATTTTGCATCTGATCATTGCCAAACTTTACCAGATTTTATGAGTTTCTTTTTTGTAGCTCTACTGGCCGTCGTCCGTCCATCGTTAACTTTTGTCTTGTTAAGACGATAGAGCCTTCATTTTTCATCTGATCTTTACCAAACTTTACCAGATTGTTAATATCCGTGATGAGTTCAGGTACCCTTGTGTGAAATTTCATAAAAATGGTCTTACTCAAACAAAAGTTACGGTATTTTTTTCCTGTTACTTTTCGGACACCCCGCGTATATATAACTGCTACTCTCAGAACTAATATTTGCATTGATCACATAGGCCTACTATATATATGACTTCTACTCACAGAGCTGGTACTCTCCTGGATCACATAATATATATATAACTGCTACTCACAGAACTGGTACTCTGAGACTCCCGGATCACATAATATATATATAACAGCTACTCACAGAACTGGTACTCTCCTGGAGCACATAATATATAAACTGCTACTCACAGAACTGGTACTCTCCAGGATCACATAATATATAGATAACTGCTACTCACAGAACTGGTACTCTCCTGGATCACATAATATATATATAACTGCTACTCACAGAACTGGTACTCTCCTGGATCACGTAATATATATATAGCTGCTACTCAGAGTCTTGAACATTAAAGAAGTAGAAAAAATACGAAAATGTTTCTGATATTGCTATGAAGAATGCAGATCTGCATCCATTTGATATAATAATGCGAGTGACATGTCACTTCCTGTCAATTATTACAAGAGCCATGGTAACCAGAAGAGCCTTTGTGTGCCTCTTGTTATAATATGTACTTTTCTTCTCACCAGGTGGGTATCAGATACTCAAGGGTACCCAAGTAGCCATCAACCACTGGGCTCTACACCATGACCCCGAGGCCTGGAAAAATGTTGACCAATTTATACCAGAAGGCTACCTTGACGAAAATGGCAGTCTGGGTCCCAAACCTCCGAGCTGGCTCCCATTGTCTGCGGGAAAGAGAGTGTGTTTAGGAGAATTTGTGGCCAAACACGAGCTACACTTGATATTTGCAAGCATGATCCCAAGATTTAAGTGGAGCACTGAACTGTTGTAGACAACATCGGAGGCATGTTTGGGATGATGCCCAAGCCGTACAAAGTAGTGATTGAAAAAATGGTTCATCATGGATTTAACAAACATATACTATACATAAAGAAACATTTAACAAACATCTACTATATATATATATAGAGAAACCTTAATTAACATGGATTTAACAAACATATATTATATATATAAACCTGTGTTAGTTGTAGGTCTACCAGTGTTGATTTCTATGAATCATACGCCATAGTGTCAGTTTAAACTATGTTTTAATAATTGCAACATATGTTATTTAAGTAAACGTTAGCAAAACAACGATATTTAGTGTTCTGTGCAATTATTAAAACACAGTGTGACATGTTTAAAATGTTTAAATAATATTTAACTTGAAGAATACCATGGGAGATGCTTTGGAAAGTCTACGAAAACATTACCTGTGATAATATCAAGGTCGTAGGCCTATTGTCAATCCTGATTGTAATAATATCACTTTACCTTTTTAATCAGTTGTCATAAATACCTGTTTTGGGTGTGGCTTAAATTCTTTGAATGTTCCATGTTCTATTCTACTTTTGTATGCTACTGATGCTGAAGAAATCTTAAATATGTATGGCAGTGCTTTATCTTCATGATTAAAACAATATTGGGTGTGTTTTTCTGCTTTTAAAGATGCATTCTGCTAATAGAACAAAATATTACATATGTATATATATATTCGGTGTTTTATTTACATGATTAAAACGGTACATTGGGTGAGTAAAAGCACTTAAGAATAAAAACGCAAGTTATTATTTATATTTGTCATCCGTTTTGTTTAACCCCTGGACATCATATCCATTTTTCTATAAATCTGTTAAAAAGTGTTGTCTTCTTAAGAAAAAAGAACTTATTTACTCGGATTCTGCATGAATTCATTTCTTAATAATATTCGTATGTCATTATCTAAAACTATTAAAGTATTCTAACAATCTATACACCGGCAGCTGTAAGCCTTTTTTGTTGTTTTTAGCTCGACTATTCGAAGAGTAAGAGAGCTTATGTAATCACCCGGGCATCGGCGTCGGTGTCGGCGTCCCACATCAAGGTTTGCGTGTAAGCTGTGTTTACAAGTCTATATCTCTTACATTTCTTATCCTAGCTCAACCAAATTTGTTCATGGGCTTCCTTATAGTATTGTGACCGGGATCCTTTTAATTATTATATTGATACTTCATATTAATCATATCTCATAATCACTTGCTTGGCTCGGCCATGGGGAATTAGCCAAAAGCAAACACAAGTCACTATTTCCTTTTAACATGTTTATTTTCTATTCACTAATTTAATAGTATATGTCCACATTGTAACTTTACTTTATTATTATCCTAGTTCTACCCTTTTCAATATATAACTGAAACCTTTCTTTCATAACTCCGAAACCGTCTTCTACCTAGCTCAAACCTTACTGACTATCCAAAAACCCTTTTCCAATTTCCGCTCATTTCTAAGCACCATCTCTTACATCTAGACACACCCAAAATCATACATACAAAACCCTGCCATCCAATCAGATATTGATATTAACCTGTCTATAATCATTAGATAAAGATTATCCTAGGAGTCCAGCATCAACCTTAACAAAGTATGGCATTAATTAATACCTGCTGTATAATAGATAAGTGTGACTATTTTCACTTTGATGATCCAGACTGTAGCAAATTAAATCTATAGGCAGATTGTCCCACACTGGGTCCAATGTACCAACATCAATCAACAAGCTCTGGGATCAACAATATTAAATCTTACTTATCATAAAATTTAATAAAATCATTATCATTATTTATCATCAGGTTACACATTCTCCCTCTCTCACTAAATTTGCTCCGCAAATTAAAATAACAATTTCAAGGTAAAATTGGTGACAATTAGCAATAAAACTTCACAAAAACAATGTGGACAACATTTCAAACACAACTATACATAAAAGAATATAAAACATCATATGGGTATTATAAACATAAACATATCAGTTTTACTGTTCAAATTAATATTATTAATAAAATCATATCAATGTTTATTGAATGCATTTTCTTTCTGTTAAGTTTAAAATTGTTCACTTTCAGAATCACTCAATTTTCTCAAAACAGTGTAAGTTATTCAGCATTTAATAATCCAATATAAAATTTCACTTTCAAAATAATGTTAGTTCCTTATTTCGAATTTCCGTTCACGTGAATTTCAGTTCATACTATGTTACACATGTTCAGTTCACACATTTAAGTGATTTGCCATTTTGTAACATAGGATCACTTTTTCTCATTTTATAGTTATACACAAAATTGCATATACAACCTATGGTCTAAGTGCAAGCTTAAGAATGCCATAGAAAAACACATTACATTACAATTTCTATAATCGTATATATATACTTTAGCCCTTTTCATCATAGCAAGAACATGTTTCATTGCAAGACCACTGATTTAAATCATGGAAAACAGAATAATTTGTTGTATTCATTCACAACATAACATAACATATTTACGATTTACTTGCCCACGATTTACCCCAAGAATAATTCTACAAATACTTCAGAACATAGATAATTCAATTAGCCATAAATTAAAATAATAATAGGCTCACATCTCATGTTCCCATGGGTTTCCTAATTGTTACCCACATTACCCTCAGCATACATTTCTCCCATGCTGGCATCTAATATTTGAAGCTCTCTTATCTTATAGTTTCCCTCCCATTTGCAGACAAAATTATCACCTTGGGTATCACCTAATGCATAATATCCATGTAAGCATCATTGAAAATAACAAGTAAGGTCATAACTATAATTAAAATTGCTTGTACTTCCCAACCCCATGCATGAAGTTTCAAATGGTACACTAGTGATTATGGCTCCCCCACACAAAGTGTGGTAGGGGAGCCATATTGATTTTGTGCTTTCTGTCTGTCTGTTTCTCTGCGTGTCTGTCTGTCTGCGTGTCTGTGTCACAAACGATGTCCGTTCAATAACTAGAGAATGGTTGGACCTAGGGTCCTCAAACTTGGAAGGATGGTTGGTCATGACAAGTAGATGACCCCTATTGATTTTGGGGTCACTAGGTCAAAGGTCAAGGTTGCGGTGACATTGACTATCAAAACGATGTCCGATCAATAACTAGAGAATGGTTGGACCTAGGGTCCTCAAACTTGGAAGGATGGTTGGTCATGACAAATAGATGACCCCTATTGATTTTGGGGTCGCTGGGTCAAAGGTCAAGGTTGCGGTGACATTGACTATCAAAACGATGTCCGATCAATAACTAGAGAATGGTTGGACCTAGGGTACTCAAACTTGGAAGGATGGTTGGTCATGACAAGTAGATGACCCCTATTGATTTTGGGGTCACTAGGTCAAAGGTCAAGGTTGCGGTGACATTGACTATAAAAACGATGTCCGATCAATAACTAGAGAATGGTTGGACCTAGGGTCCTCAATCTTGGAAGGATGGTTGGTCGTGACCAGTAGATGACCCCTATTGATTTTGGGGGTCAAAGGTCAAGGTCGCAGTGACCTTCACTATCAAAACGATGTTCGATCAATAACTAGAAAATGGTTGGACCTAGGGTCCTCAAACTTGGAAGAATGGTTGATCGTGAACAGTAGATGACCCCTATTGATTTTGGGGTCACTAGGTCAAAGGTCAAGGTTGCGGTGACATTGACTATCAAAACGATGTGGGTCAATAACTAGAGAATGGTTGGACCTAGGGTCCTCAATCTTGGAAGGATGGTTGGTCGTGACCAGTAGATGACCCATATTGATTTTGGGGGTCAAAGGTCAAGGTCGCAGTGACCTTCACTATCAAAATGATGTTCGATCAATAACTAGAGAATGGTTGGACCTAGGGTCCTCAAACTTGGAAGAATGGTTGGTCGTGACCAGTAGATGACCCCTATTGATTTTGGGGTCACTAGGTCAAAGGTCAAGGTTGCGGTAACATTGACTATCAAAACGATGTCCGATCAATAACTAGAGAATGGTTGGACCTAGGGTCCTCAATCTTGGAAGGATGGTTGGTCGTGACCAGTAGATGACCCCTATTGATTTTGGGGTCACTAGGTCAAAGGTCAAGGTCGCGGTGACCTTCACTATCAAAACGATGTCCGATCAATAACTACAGAATGGTTGGACCTAGGGTCCTCAAACTTGGAAGGATGGTTGGTCATGACCAGTAGATGACCCCTATTGATTTTATTTTGTTAAATACTTTTTTAATATTTTTATTTTATTTATTTTTTAATGTTTTTTTTTTTTTTTTTTTTTTTTTTTTTGCATAAAATGTTTTAGGGTCGGCCCCTTAAAAAAATAGACTCGGTTGGGTTACCTGAACCACACATATATTTTATGTGGCCTTACTGATACAGATAGTAGATACAGTCAAAGGGATACGATCTCGGATCAATAGAGAACGGTTGGACCTAGAGTTGTCAATTATGCCTGTTTGGGCGAGTGGGGGAGCCATACGTATTTGTCCCATGGACAATAACAATTTCTAGTTTAATTTTGAATTCAGTATACATAACATTTCAATTTATATAACCAAACTTAAATCATTTAACATCACACTTCAGGTTACTGCCGTGATTCGGGCTTCGCATTAAATCTCTAACTCATCTCAACATGAGATTATTAAATTCTGTGTCTAAAACTGAGGCTTCCCCTGTGACATATCACCAGTACAAAGTTTTAACAAATCTACTATTATTACTATATAACATACTACTAACTACCTACTCTGTACTATATTACTCGGTACTAATTTTCACTTTTGGGGACGTTTTCTAGCCTTGCCAGAAAATGTATACTTGATGTGGTAATCCTTCCTCACATCTTCCGATATATCTCCATTTTGCACCCATATGGTCTTGCTCTTTCCTTGTTCATCTCTATAACGGACTTTGTGTATACTACGCGTCCTTTATATATGGAAGCTTTTAAGATTTTCTCCAAATCCCAGGTCTCAAGGCTTGCGTTGCCATCTTCTGCTTTACCGACATTGTCCTCCTTTAATTGTACCTCTACCTGTACTGTTTCCTCATTGACCGGTACCTCATTTTGCTCCAGTTGCATCTCTACCACTTGTGTTCCTACTAATTCATTTGGAGTATTGGTAGGTCTCAGAGCTGGATTGTAATATGGTTTGAGACGGTTTGCATGTACTACATTCTTAATGGCCTTGAGAGTCTTTGTCTCGGAGCCTGTAGTTAACTTGACCTAGTTTTTCAGCAATGTAAAACGGTCCTATCCATCTCTTGGTAAGTTTCGGTGCCAATCCTGGTACAGTCCTGGGATTATAAAGCCACACATTGTCATATACCTTATAGTCTGGCGTGCTTGCATTTTTGTCAAAGCTCTTCTTGTATTTATTCTGTGCTTTCTGTATATTCTCTTTGACAAGCTCTCTACACATTGTTTGGTTGTTTATGATACGGCGCAAATGTTTCTCGTGTAGTACCGGCTGTTGTCGTAGGAATTAATGCTGTGTCCAGTGGAAGCCTAAATTCCCGTCCAAACATAATGTAATGAGGAGAGTATCCTGTAGCATCGATAGAAGGACTAACACGATAACTCAACATGATACTGGGTAACAACTGGTCCCAATTTGTCGGTTTATTGTTACAGTAGATTCTCAGTTTCTGTAGAATGACACTGTTCATCCTTTCTGCTGTCGAGTTCGTGGCCGGGTGGTAGCTACTCGTATTTATTTTACTGATCTGGAAAATACTGCCAAGCTCCTTCATCAAATTGGACATGAAATTGGCTCCCCGGTCAGTAAGTATCGATCAAGGACATCCATAGCGACAAATGACTTCATCATAGAGTTTCCATGCGATTGTCTTCGTTTCCATGTCTTTTAAGGGAAACGCTTCACACCATTTAGAGAATGAATCTACAATTAAGAGTATGTACTTGTGGCCTTCATCTGTCTTCGGTAATGGTCCTAATATATCCATATGAATACGAGAAAAGACATCTCCAATAGGTAAAGGCTGTAGTTGTGCCTTCCTATGATGGATATAGCGTTTGGTCTGCTGACACGGCTCACATGACTGACAGTACATTTTGATATCTTTATACATAGTCGGCCAAAAGAACTTTGTCCTGATAGCTTCATATGTTTTCTCAATATCAAAATGACCAGCAGTCAAGGCGTCATGGTACGATTTCAAAACTGTATCTCTGTACTTTAATGGTATCGCCAACTGTTTCTTAACATTAGACCATTTATGAGCTTAGGATCATGGGAAATACAAATGATAGAGAATGTTATCATCAAGCTCATAGAACTGTGCCTCAGCCACTAGCCTATTTGCTTTCTCCCTATCATCTGGTACCACGTACCCCATTCTCCTTGTAGTCGAAGATTGTTTGAAATTCATGGTCCTCCCACTGGGCCTGTCTCAGTGTGCTAGGTGTTACCTTACTGATCTCCGACATGTATTTTAGTGGGTCCATGCTGTCGTAAGTATCTATAGAGCAAATCATATCCGATAATGTATCGGTTTCACACCTACTTGCAGACACTGAATTTATTGTTGGTGTACGTTTGTCTGTATATTCAATAACATACTCTGTTATGATAGGAGACTCTACAGTTAACAAGCAAACCTGTGGGTCTATTGGTAAATGATCTGGATCTGACTCACTCACTCCCTAAGAACTCCGTTACAATGTAAAGCATGTCTCAACGAAGTTATGATACAAAATCACAACGACATATGTTACAATATCTGTACGTTCGTATTACAGTATCTCTCCATGTGGTCTGCCCATGTGTTGTGAAAATAGTACATTTGTATCAATTTCGTGAGGACTAATTGAATAATTTGAGGTAATATGTTTTGATTTTGTTATCTTATTCTAAACATTTCATTAACATATTACTTAAGACTGTGTAAAACATTAGAAGTAAGGTTGAAAGTGAAACCGAAAGTAGAAATGTGTAAACGTTAACTTTTTGCCAGTAATTTTCTATTTACACGAGAAGATTATTGAATGTTAAAACTTGCTACTGCTAGGTATTAGTTAGGCATCTTGTATATTTTAAAGAGAACGATTTATCTATCAATTTACCAAGATATTATATTAATTAATATACACCTTTTGTGAATTATGTTACAAACTTTACACGTAATGTTACAGTATCATAACAGAAAAAGAATAAATGTTACAGTATATCTCTGACAGCGTTACAGTGTATCAACGACGGATCTGGTGAAGTTTTCGTCCCAGGAAGAAGAGAGTATTTACGTGGGTGCCATGTATTTGAGTGCGGATATGGTACTTGACGACAACAAGAACGAGCATGAACTATCAACGCTCACGCCCGTCCTCTTCAGCACTCCAGTAAAGACACCTGCCCTGATGGAAGGACTTCTCTGTACAGCCCTCAACTTTATATAAAGCCAGAGCTCCTGATCCAGCTGTCGAGAGACTGGTCCAAGCACTGAAAAGTCTGGAACTGGGCACAAAAGGTTCCACTACTGCAAAGTGTGTAACTATTCCACTGCTTCTTAGGGAAATGCGTATAGACAAACAGTCCATAATAAGCGTCAAAAGTAACATGCAGTAAGTGCAAGAAAACGTTTTTTTAGCACTCTACGACCTGAGGGAGCATACTAGATTGATTCACGAAGGTGTGAAATTATTGTGTGAAATTTGCAGTATATGGCAGGCATACCTTGTGCAGACATATCGTAAGATGGAACACTCCGAGCATGTAAAATATGTGGATAAAAAATCTTTGAAAAGTTATGTTACCTGGGTCATGTAAAGAAGCATGTCCAGTCAAAACCGTACGTCAGCAGTATATATATCTGCAATAAAGCGTTTGGCTACAAAACAAGTCTATCGAGGCACATGGGCACGTTACACCGCCCGAAAAACCTTACTGGTGACGTTTGTGGGACCGTTTTCAATAGCAAGATTATATTGTCGGACCACATGATGGGGAAGCTAACATATAATCATTAAGAGACTGTAACTTTTTGCCTGACTTTCCGTAGATGAGAGTTTGTAACGTTTAAAGGTTATTTCGTTGGGAGTTTGTAACACCCTCGTGACGATACTGTATCATCATAAAACATAAAATAACTATTTTTTGTTTATATCTGAAGATTAATATTCATTCTGTGAGACTTAATATATATTCTATTTTACCCAAGAGTAAATCCCTACCACTACAGCTCAGAAAAAAAAATCGTTTAATGATTATTATGAAACGATTTAGAACATGCTGTAATTTCCAATATTATTCTCTGTGAAAACATGTAACAAGCTAAAAAATGCAACAATTGCAACATCTGGTCAAAGGTAATAAATAATGTAAGTAAACTTACCATTTTAGACCTCCGATCCGTCGCAAAAATTACAAAAATGTCATGTTTTCACAACACATGGAGAGATACTGTAACACGAACGTACATATATTGTAACAAATGTCGTTGTGATTTTGTATCATGACTTCGTTGAGACATGCTTTACGTTGTAACGGAGTTCTTAGGGAGCAAGGTGACATTTTCATCATATGCCCTCCTCGATAATGCGTCAGCATTAGAATGAAGTTTACCAGCCTTGTACACTACTTTATACCGATATCCTTGTAAAAACACAGCCCATCTTCCCAATCTACCAGTCGCCTTATTGTCTTACAAACTCTTCAGTGCTATGTGATCAGTAATGACGGTAAACTTCCTGTCTGCCAGGTAAGTATGATAATGCCTTATTCCCTCAACTAAAGCTAATCCCTCCAAATCAATGATTCCCCCATTCTTCTCCGCAGGACGTAATGATCTTCCTCCGTACGCAATCACATGTTCTCTCCCTTTTTCATCTTTTTGCCCCAATACTAATGAAATGGCTTTTGTACTTGCATCCGTATATAGCAAAAATTCCTTAATGAAGTCAGGGAAGACAAGTATTGGTGCTGTCGTTTCTCTTTAAGAGTGTCAAACGCATTCTGGCACTCTTCAGTCCATATGTACTTAGCATCCTTTTTGAGTAGACCATTTAAGGGCCTGGATATCATCGCAAAGTCTTTAACAAATCTCCGGTAATAATTTATTAACCCAGAAAATGATCGTAGACTCGACTGATCAGTAGGAACAGGAAAATCTGTCACAGCAGACACTTTCTCTACATCTACACCTAACCCTTGTTCACTAAATATGTGACCTAAGAATTTAACTTCTTTCGCAGCAAACGTGCATTTACTTAATTGGCTTCAAACGGAGGTTTGCTTTCCTGAAACGGTCAAACACCTCAGATAGATGGAACAAGTGCTCATCAAAATCCTTGCTGAAAATGAGACAATCATCAGAGCATATTTGTAATTTATGCCTCGTAGAACCTCATTCATGACCATACTAAAGGCTGAACTGCTATTCATCAAACCAAATGGAAGGCGATTAAATTCCCATACACCTTGGTGTGTTACAAACCCACTCCTATCTTTAATTTCAGGATCAAGAGGGATCTGGAAAAATCCCTGAGCCATGTCTAAAACAGTATACATAGTTGATTTAGACTGACCCAAAGAATCAACCACATCCTGAAAATGCGTTATAGGGAAATTTACAGGACGAGTAACTTTATTAACTCCTCTAAAATCTACAGCAAACCTATAGTCGCCCGATTTCTTCTTAACTAAAACAACAGGACTTTGCCACATAGTACTTGAAGGACTAATAATCCCATTCTTTTCCAAATCTTTAGTCTGCCGTTCAATTTCTGCTTTTTGTTCAGGCGTTGTCCTATATGGACGTTTTCGAACTGGTTGTGCATTGCCTGTATCAATTGTGTGAGGAAAATAATGTGTATGTCCTAACTCAGCAGTATTAATTGCAAATACATCTCTATTTTCCCCTAAAAAGACCAATAATTTATCCTTTTGCTCTTCTGACAAGTTTGAGTTTGATAAATCAATACCAATTGACATAGCGATATCCCTATACTCTTGGTCTGTTTTCTTATGCAAGGTATTTTCCTGAGAGTCTGCATTTCCTTTTACACTATCCTCTATCTCGGTAACAACACTACTGCTATCTACCCTATCTATCCTGGCTATTGGTTTATTTCGTTTCAAATGTACCCAATTATTTGTCGGGTTCATAACCTGTATATTTGTCACATTTTTATTTACACATGCAATAGCCCGGGCACCTATAACCTGATTTTTACTTGGTAAGGTTCTAATTGGTTCAATTAAAGACAACCCTTCATTGTTTTGACCTTTCACTTTAACCTGGGTAAAACATACAGACTGAGGTGGGATGCTTATTCTATTCACAAGACGAGCCAAACTAGATTTCTTATTGGATGAAAACATCTTAGTTACCACCAGACCACCCTGGATTTGTAAGGTATCTTCTGAAAAATCTACCCAAGCTTTCTGATCCTTTAAAAAATCCCGACCAAGTATAACTGGAGTGTTTAACTTTTTAAACACATAAAAGGTTTGGTTCAAAGTCAGTCTACAAACTGTAATGGGAACAGAGACCCTACCCATAATATGCATTGAAGTACCATCTAAAGTTTCGGCATATCTCAATTCTGAGCCATTTAATGGATACTCCCCAATTAAACCACTTTTCTTGTACATATCGTAAGTTAAACATGAAAGTGAGGCCCCACTGTCAACCATAGCAGCTGCAGAAAACTTTCCCAACCTAACATCTATCATATTATTCTCATCCCACGCTTTCCCAATTTTGACATTACCATGATCACTATGATCCATATTCTTGCTATGTTTTGTGAGACAGACGCGTGTCCCTATTTCCTAAAACATATTCTAGCAATATGGCCATTTTTGCCACATCTACAACAACTGGCATTCTGAAATTTGCACTTAGAACTAACATGGTTGTACATACCACAATGTTTGCATTTTTCTGTCTGGTACGGCCTCGATCCTGTTTTCCACATCGATCCTCGATCCTTGTTCCACCTCGACCCTCGATTCTCCATTCGTTCATCGTTCCACCTCGATCCTTGAATCTCCCTTTGTTCATCATGCGTTCTCACTGATGAAATCGTTTTCGTGCTCGCAATGTCCTCGGCCATTTTAGCAAACTTCTCTAACTCGTATATTGTTGTTGGCTGCTTCATGATAACATGTCTTTTTAAATGAGGACACATACCATTTATTATCTTGTCCATAATTTCGTCTTCTCCCTTTTCTAATTTCCGCCCTCGAGTTGTTACCGCTTCAATATAGTCCTCTACACTTTGAAGACCTTGTTCTAAATTTATAAATTTATTGTACACATTGGATCTGTTTTCAGTAGATCCGAACCTGTTAATAAACGACTCCTTTATCAAGTTAAAGTCTGTCTTAATTTCTGGTGTTAAGTTCAAGTACCAGTTCTCAGCTTCAACAGGCATACACAGACATATTTGTACATATTTTTGTTCTTCTGTCCATTCATTCCCTTTTGCAACTAATTCAAATTTCTCTATGAATTTTTTTGCATTTTCACCCTTTTGAAACTTTGGAACAGATAGAGAGTCTATCTTTTTAGGCGGCATCTTTAGTTTTAAATAATCCAACTTTTTAATTCTCCACGTACGAAATACATTCCTGAATTTGAATTTTTAATATCCTTTACTTTCCAATTTTAAACATCCGTTTTGGAAGAGTACCCCAGATTCTTCACCATTATGTGACCGGGATCCTTTTATTTATTATATTGATACTTCATATTAATCATATCTCATAATCACTCACTTGGCTCGGCCATGGGGAATTAGCCAAAAGCAAACACACGTCACTATTTCCTTTTAACATGTTGTTTATTTTCTATTCACTAATTTAATAGTATATGTCCACATTGTAACTTTACTTTATTATTATCCTAGTTCTACCCTTTTCAATATATAACTGAAACCTTTTTTTCATAACTCCGAAACCGTCTTCTACCTAGCTCAAACCTTATTGACTATCCAAAAACCCTTTTCCAATTTCCGCTCATTTCTAAGCACCATCCTCTTACATCTAGACACACCCAAAATCATACAAAACCCTGCCATCCAATCAGATATTGATATTAACCTGTCTATAATCATTAGATAAAGATTATCCTAGGAGTCCAGCATCAACCTTAACAAAGTATTGCATTAATTAATACCTTCTGTATAATAGATGTGTGACTATTTTCACTTTGATGATCCAGACTGTAGCGAATTAAATCTATAGCCAGATTGTCCCAAACTGGGTCCAATGTACCAACATCAATCAACAAGCTCTGGGATCAACAATATTAAATCTTACTTATCATAAAATTTAATAAAATCATTATCATTATTTATCATCAGGTTACAGTATTATCTTAAGGGCTGCATAAGCAATTTTGGTTTCTGTAACCCATGGGCTCCCATGGAACCCAAATTGTGAGAGCCCATAAAATGTGTCCCATTTCACATCAAATTGTGCGTGTAAGCTGTGTTTACAAGTCTATATATCCTACAATTCGTACCCTAGCTCAACCAAATTTGGCCATTAGCTTCCTTATAGCATTATCGTAAGGGCTGCTTAAGTAATTTTGGTTCCTGTAACCCCTGGGCTCCCATGGAACCCAAATTCTGATAGCCCTTAAAATATGTCTGTTTAACATCAAATTTTGCATGTAAGCTGTCTTACATTTCTTGTCCTAGCTGAACGACATTTTGGAATTGGTTTCCTTATAGTATGTTGTAAAGGGTTGGATAAGTAATTTTGTCTTCTGCAAATTCTGGGTTCCCATGTAACCCAAATTGTGATGGCCCATAAAATGTGCAATAAAGGCAGATCTAGGTTTGCATGTAAGCATGTATATATCTATAATTTTGGTTTGGGATTTGTTATAGCATTATGTATCTTATTACTTCACCCATATTGGGGCATGGGTTCCCTCTTCCCCCCCACCCCCTACCCCCACTCCCCTCCCACTTTTTTTTTTTTTTTTTTACTTTTACATATTTCTGTGTTGTTTTAGTCATTTCTTACACATATATGTTTTCCCCCCCACCCCCCCCCCCCACCCCGCCCACCCCCCCTGCCTCTCACCCACGCTCACCCACGCTCACCCACGCTCACCCACGCTCACCCACTTGAAAATCAGTTTTTTTTTTACATATTTCTGTGTTGCTTTTGTCAATTCTTAAACATGTTGCCCCTCCCCCCAGTCACCCCCATCCCCCCGCCACTTCCCCCGCTCCCCCCCGCCCACCCCATCCGCACTTGATTATTTTTTTGTACATATTTCTTTGTTGTTTTAGTCAATTCTTACATATATATGTTGCCCTCCCCCCCCGCACCCCACTCCCGCCGCTCCCCCCACCCCACCCCCACTTGAAAATCTATATATATATTTTTTACATATTTCTTTGTTGTTTTAGTCAATTCTTACACATACATACCCCCCCCCCCCCCCCACCACTCTTGCCTCTCATCCCCGCTCCCCCCCTCCCCCCCCCACCACACACCCACTTGAAACTCTATTTTTTTTACATATTTCTGTGTTGCTTTTGTCAATTGTTAAACATGTTGCCCCCTCCCTCCCCGCCGCCACCGCCGTCACCCCCCCACCCTCCCCCAACCTCCACCCCCACGCTCGAAACAAATATTTTTATTTAATGTTTTTTTGTTTTTTTTACATATTTCTGTGTTGTTTTTGTCAATTTTTACACAGCTATCTTGCCCCCCACCCCCAAATCTATTTTTTTATTTTGTTTTACCATATTTCTGTGTTGTTTTGGTCAATTCTTACATAGCTTCTTACACATAAATGTTGCCCTCACCACCCCCACTCCCCCACCATCCACCCCCGCCTCTCTCCCACCCCCATCCCGTTCCCCACTCAAAACTCGATTTGTTTATTTTTAATTTTTTTTTCTTCATATTTCTGTGTAGTTTTGGTCAATTCTTACACATAGTTATGTTGTGCTCCCAACCCCACCCCACATTGTTGTAGCCTTGTTTTCTGATGGTACAGTGCTTTGGGGTGTATAGAATCATTGGTAGTAAAGAATCAGTTCCTGTTTAAAATCTATTTTCTCAGCTCATATATTTTAGATTATTTTAAAACTTTCCAGGCTTGAAGAGATATCATATAAGCATACATTTATTCAACGATGAAATTATTTGGGACATTTTTCCATGCAAAATATATCACTACGTGCAACACCTCTCAGAAAAAATGATTCTATACTACCTGAATGAAGTGTGTTTTGGAAACGAAAAATTCATACTGTCACAATAAACTCAGAAATAAATATTTGCTGTTTTAACAAATGTTAGGGACAAAAGTCAAAATGCAATCATCAATTAAGGTAACTTGTTGAATTTTAACACTTTTAAGGATAAAATGAAATTATGTAAATATTGGTGCAAAAACGCCTATTAAAAAATCACAGCTTCAGGACAATAATTTTAGAAATTTTGCTATCATACAACTAAAAAGGTAAATCTAAATCAGAAATTAAATAAACATTTTCCTTTCATTTTAAAATGAGACGTTTAACCCAAGTGATTCTATACCCCCCCCCCCCCCCCCCACCCCACCCCACAAAGCACTGTATATACTAGCTATAAATTTATTATTCTCTGAAAAATCGAATAGTCGAGCTGCGCTGTTCTCCGACAGCTCTTGTTAATGCATTAACTAAGTTCAATTCTGTTGTGCTAAACAAATCATCTATCATATATGTGATAATACTAAGGCCGTACTGCATCTATTGATTTGTCAATACTTTTATGACTGTGATATATCACATATCACTTCACTTTTAAAAAATGTATTTTATACAGTTGTTGTTTTAAATAGTTACGTAATGTTGTAGGTAGCCATCTGTGAACGCTACATGTCCTGTTGTATTGTTGCATTTACTCGTGTGTTAGAAATATTGACGAAGCATTAAACTTGTATCATATTACATATTTGTCTGTGATTTGTATAGGAAATATTGGGAATAGAAAAGCTATATCTACTCGTTTGCTCTACTTAAAAGTACGGAACATTACTCGGCCTTTTCCGTCAGTGGCGTGAACGCCAAATGACGTTCCAATTGTTTTACGGACATCGTCGTCAGATTCCGCCACTAGGGAATAACGATTACGGAAATTAACGAAGAGTTCTGGACTCACACCACTATTATCTTCCTTGAATACTCCTGCCCTTCAGATGAGGGAGGTAGATAAAAAAAACAAGTTCGCTTTTCTACATTTTACAGGATACATTGATTTATCTTTACCAGGTTCTAAATCTACAGCATTTTAGGAAGAGATCCCAGAAAAATGCATGTTGATATAAGATTTCTAGCTAATTCTGCCTCATTTTACACATCATGGGTCTAATCTCCACGGGGTTGTATTTTTGTCTTAATTTTGATAGGTGTCACCCAAACATGAAATTAAAAAAAGTTCAATCTGGTAAATATTCGTTAAAAGTTAATAGCATGCAGATATTGGATCAATGAAGAATTTAAGCATAAATACATGTTGCAAAATCTTTTTTATCTCTATGCCACGAACAAAAACATTACAATGGGACCCTATGGAAAATTAATTGTGGTGTGAGACGTTAAGAAAGAGCTGCAGAATGGGTATTTTTATTCGTTATTCTTAAGGCATTGCGCTTTAGAGCTGCAGAATGGCATTTTCATCCGTCATCTCTAAGGTATTGCGCTTTAGAGCTGCAGAACGAGTATCTTTCATCCTTTAATGCTAAGGCATTGCGCTTTAGAGCTGCAGAACAGGTATCTTTCATCATTCATCTCTAATGCCTTGCAATTTAGAGCTTCAGAATGGGAATTTCCATCATTCTTCTATAAGCCCTTGCGCTTTAGAGCTGCAGAACGGGTACCTTACATCCTTCACCTCTAAGCATTGTTTGTGTATCCGTGAACGTGTCAGACATGTAAGGACACAGTTAACACGGTTATTCAGAAATCCCGTCTGTTTATGTATAGTTACTTCAAGTTATCTTCATATTGCAGGAATTAGCAGAAATTTTACTCGATACCATGTTTAACTAAAAAATAACTATATTTTCAAAACCAATACAGGTATAAGCATAATTTTAGCTTTATTTTACAGCTATTGGCTTGTAAAACAAACACACATATCAATGAAGACAGACTACTTTGAAAAAATGTCAAAATTAAAGAGAGAGACTGTTACTTTTCCTGGAAAATCAAAATTTTGACGGGTAACCCTTAGTTTGAGTTTATTATTTTCAGCATTTTTCTCAATAATCATTTCTTAAAGATCATTTTTATGCTATATTCAGATGTAGAGATGCCTTTTCATGTATATTTGAAAGTTTCAGACATAGCTGAGCACAAATGACCAGGAAAATGCAAAATCCTTATCACTACTGTAGATTTTCAAAATATTAAAGGTGCTCGGCCTGAATTTCGACCAATACCCTAGGTCACTAAAACTTGAATAATTTGAAAAGCAATAAACATGGAATCAAACTTTTAGCACTTTTCAGCGTGTAATTGATTTGTATACATGTTCAATTATTATTGAGGTGATCATTAGAAGAAAAAAAATGACCTTAAGGACTCACACCACTATTATCTCCCTTGAATACTCCTGCCCTACAGATGAGGGAGGTAGATAAAAAAAAACAAGTTCGCTTTTCTACATTTTACAGGATACATTGATTTATCTTTACCAGGTTCTAAATCTACAGCATTTTAGGAAGAGATCCCAAAAAAATGCATGTTGATATAAGATTTCTAGCTAATTCTGCCTCATTTTACACATCATGGGTCTAATCTCCACAGGGGCTGGCGTGGCGCAGTCGGTAGCGCGGCGGATTTGTAACCGGAGGCCCCGGGTTCAATCCTCCGTGGTGCCACTGAGTTCCGTCGGTGTGTTCTTGGGCAAGACACTTTACCTTAGCCTCGTCCGTCGGATGGGGACGTAAACCGGGCGGTCCCGTGTATCGGTCTATCCTCCGAGCACGTTAAAGAACCATAGGAATCTATTCGATAATAAGAGTAGGGCAGGTTCCCGGATTCCTATGTATCCTTCCCCTCTCTCTGGGGCGGCTCTAAATAACCTATACTGTGTTGATGAGCCGTTAAACAACATTCAATTCAATTCTAATCTCCACGGGGTTGTATTTTTGTCTAAATTTTGATAGGTGTCACGCAAACATGAAATTAAAAAAAGTTCAATCTGGTAAATATTCGTTAAAAGTTAATAGCATGCAGATATTGGATCAATGAAGAATTTAAGCATAAATACATGTAGCAAAATCTTTTTTATCTCTATGCCACGAACAAAAACATTACAATGGGACCCTATGGAAAATTAATTGTGGTGTGAGACGTTCTGGTTCCGCTTGTTTTGTTTGTATGACGTAACGTCGTCTTGGCGTTCTCGTGCAAACTTGTGTCAAAGGCGTGAATCATTAGAAATATTAATAAAATATCTATTATGTAATATATAGTTTAATAACCAGTGTTTTTGAGATACTGAAAATATCTCCCTCGGTAGAGAAATGGCCCCGCACTACCTCGGGAGATGTTTTCCGTATCTCAGAATTGAATTGAATGTTGTTTAACGGCTCATCAACACAGTATAGGTTAGTTAGAGCCGCCCCAGAGAGAGGGGAAGGATACATAGGAATCCGGGAACCTGCCCTACTCTTATTATCGAATAGATTCCTATGGTTCTTTAACGTGCTCGGAGGATAGACCGATACACGTGACCGCCCGGTTTACGTCCCCATACGACGGACGAGGCTAAGGGAAAGTGTCTTGCCCAAGAACACACCGACGGAACTCAGTGGCACCACGTAGGATTGAACCCGGGGCCTCCGGTTACAAATCCGCCGCGCTACCGACTGCGCCATGCCAGCCCTCCGTATCTCAGAAACACTGGTTATTAAACTCTATATATTTACATGATTAAAACAGTAAATTGGTAGATACGTGTAGAAGCATTAAGCTTGTATATTTACATGATTAAAACAGTAAATTGGTATATACGTGTAGAAGCATTAAACGTGTATATTTACATGATTAAAACAGTAAATTGGTAGATACGTGTAGAAGCATTAAACTTGTATACTTACATGATTAAAACAGTAAATTGGTATATACGTGTAGAAGCATTTTGCTTATAGAACAAGAATGAAAACGAAAGCATTCTTTAGACTTCATATCAATCATCCATTCAGTTCGACCCCAAACATCGTAGTCTTTATATCAATCATCCATTCAGTTTGACCGCAAACATCGTAGTCTCCATATCAATCATCCATTCAGTTTGACCCCAAACATCGTAGTCTCCATATCAATCATCCATTCAGTTTGACCGCAAACATCGTAGTCTCCATATCAATCATCCATTCAGTTTGACCCCAAACATCGTAGTCTTTATATCAATCATCCATTCAGTTTGACCGCAAACATCGTAGTCTCCATATCAATCATCCATTCAGTTCGACCCCAAACATCGTAGTCTCCATATCAATCATCCATTCAGTTTGACCGCAAACATCGTTGTCTTCATATCAATCATCCATTCAGTTTGACCCCAAACATCGTAGTCTCCATATCAATCATCCATTCAGTTCGACCCCAAACATCGTAGTCTCCATATCAATCATCCATTCAGTTTGACCGCAAACATCGTAGTCTCCATATCAATCATCCATTCAGTTTGACCGCAAACATCGTAGTCTTCATATCAATCATCCATTCAGTTTGACCCCAAACATCGTAGTCTTTATATCAATCATCCATTCAGTTTGACCCCAAACATCGTAGTCTCCATATCAATCATCCATTCAGTTTGACCCCAAACATCGTAGTCTTCATATCAATCATCCATTCAGTTTGACCCCAAACATCGTAGTCTTTATATCAATCATCCATTCAGTTTGACCCCAAACATCGTAGTCTCCATATCAATCATCCATTCAGTTTGACCCCAAACATCGTAGTCTTTATATCAATCATCCATTCAGTTTGACCCCAAACATCGTAGTCTCCATATCAATCATCCATTCAGCTTGACCCCAAACATCGTAGTCTTTATATCAATCATCCATTCAGTTTGACCGCAAACATCGTAGTCTTCATATCAATCATCCATTCAGTTTGACCCCAAACATCGTAGTCTCCATATCAATCATCCATTCAGGTTGACCGCAAACATCGTAGTCTCCATATCAATCATCCATTCAGTTTGACCCCAAACATCGTAGTCTTCATATCAATCATCCATTCAGTTTGACCCCAAACATCGTAGTCTCCATATCAATCATCCATTTAGTTTGACCGCAAACATCGTAGTCTCCATATCAATCATCCATTCAGTTTGACCCCAAACATCGTAGTCTTTATATCAATCATCCATTCAGTTTGACCCCAAACATCGTAGTCTTCATATCAATCATCCATTCAGTTTGACCGCAAACATCGTAGTCTCCATATCAATCATCCATTTAGTTTGACCGCAAACATCGTAGTCTCCATATCAATCATCCATTCAGTTTGACCCCAAACATCGTAGTCTCCATATCAATCATCCATTCAGTTTGACCCCAAACATCGTAGTCTTCATATCAATCATCCATTCAGTTTGACCGCAAACATCGTAGTCTCCATATCAATCATCCATTCAGTTTGACCCCAAACATCGTAGTCTCCATATCAATCATCCATTTAGTTTGACCGCAAACATCGTAGTCTCCATATCAATCATCCATTCAGTTTGGCCCCAAACATCGTAGTCTCCATATCAATCATCCATTCAGTTTGACCCCAAACATCGTAGTCTTCATATCAATCATCCATTCAGTTTGACCGCAAACATCGTAGTCTCCATATCAATCATCCATTCAGTTTGACCCCAAACATCGTAGTCTCCATATCAATCATTCATTCAGTTTGACCCCAAACATCGTAGTCTTCATATCAATCATCCATTCAGTTTGACCCCAAACATCGTAGTCTTTATATCAATCATCCATTCAGTTTGACCGCAAACATCGTAGTCTCCATATCAATCATCCATTCAGTTTGACCGCAAACATCGTAGTCTCCATATCAATCATCCATTCAGTTTGACCCCAAACATCGTAGTCTCCATATCAATCATCCATTCAGTTTGACCCCAAACATCGTAGTCTTCATATCAATCATCCATTCAGTTTGACCCCAAACATCGTAGTCTCCATATCAATCATCCATTCAGTTTGACCCCAAACATCGTAGTCTCCATATCAATCATCCATTCAGTTTGACCGCAAACATCGTAGTCTCCATATCAATCATCCATTCAGTTTGACCCCAAACATCGTAGTCTCCATATCAATCATCCATTTAGTTTGACCGCAAACATCGTAGTCTCCATATCAATCATCCATTCAGTTTGACCCCAAACATCGTAGTCTCCATATCAATCATCCATTCAGTTTGACCCCAAACATCGTAGTCTTCATATCAATCATCCATTCAGTTTGACCGCAAACATCGTAGTCTCCAGATCAATCATCCATTCAGTTTGACCCCAAACATCGTAGTCTCCATATCAATCATCCATTCAGTTTGACCCCAAACATCGTAGTCTCCATATCAATCATCCATTCAGTTTGACCCCCAAACATCGTAGTCTTCATATCAATCATCCATTCAGTTTGACCCCAAACATCGTAGTCTTATATCAATCATCCATTCAGTTTGATCGCAAACATCGTAGTCTCCATATCAATCATCCATTCAGTTTGACCCCAAACATCGTAGTCTTTATATCAATCATCCATTCAGTTTGACCCCAAACATCGTAGTCTCCATATCAATCATCCATTCAGTTTGACCCCAAACATCGTAGTCTCCATATCAATCATCCATTCAGTTTGACCCCAAACATCGTAGTCTCCATATCAATCATCCATTCAGTTTGACCCCAAACATCGTAGTCTTCATATCAATCATCCATTCAGTTTGACCCCAAACATCGTAGTCTTTATATCAATCATCCATTCAGTTTGACCGCAAACATCGTAGTCTCCATATCAATCATCCATTCAGTTTGACCTCAAACATCGTAGTCTCCATATCAATCATCCATTCAGTTTGACCGCAAACATCGTAGTCTCCATATCAATCATCCATTCAGTTTGACCCCAAACATCGTAGTCTCCATATCAATCATCCATTCAGTTTGACCCCAAACATCGTAGTCTTCATATCAATCATCCATTCAGTTTGACCCCAAACATCGTAGTCTCCATATCAATCATCCATTCAGTTTGACCCCAAACATCGTAGTCTCCATATCAATCATCCATTCAGGTTGACCGCAAACATCGTAGTCTTCATATCAATCATCCATTCAGTTTGACCCCAAACATCGTAGTCTCCATATCAATCATTCATTCAGTTTGACCCCAAACATCGTAGTCTTTATAGGGTCGGTCTAATTCGCTGACTTCCATAGCTGACGTCAGCTAGGCGCTGACCCAAAATTGGTGAGGAAAACGCTGACCTTTGAGAAAACTCTGACCTTGTTATTTATTTACTTATTAAATACAATTAAACATTTTTTTGAGTATATCTCCGTAAAACAACATGTATTTGAATATATTAAGCAAAATCAGCGTTTTTTATTTGGTTTCTAATGGTTTATTTGAAAGTAGAAAATAGGTAGAAAACGCTGACTTTCTATGAATTTTGCTGACTTTACTGACCTTGATTGTGTACAGAATACTAATCTTATTATTATCATTTTTGTTATATTTTTTGAGTATATCTAAATAGAACAACATATATGTGAAGTATTTAATAGTTTATTTGGGAGTTGAAAATAGTTGGAAAACGCTGTCCTTTTCTAAACTTTGTATAACCATGAATGTGTATGGTAGAAACGTATGTAATCATAACATCTCCATTATATATAACACAATTATTAAAATATGATACAATAGTTAACTAAATCAGCATTTTATATCAACAACTTATTCATACTACAACCTCCACCGAGGGAGAGAAATACCTACTATTCAAACTGCGTAGATGAAATATTGTAAAATATCAGATTACCGACTATCTTTTGAATACATTACTATGTAAAACTATTCAATTCATAACCAGACTTATAATTTGATACGTCTGGTTTTAAATTAACAGAGCGACGTTAATATTGTGATATACAGTGTATCCTTAAATGCCTATATTTTGCATCTGAAAGCTCCATTTTGAAAAGACCTGGGTGAAAGAGATGTATTACCCTCAGAATAATGACACCGGTTAAGTATCCACAAAAGCAAACACGTGTCACTTTAACGAGATATATCATATCTCATAAATTATTTTCAGTCCCCCCCCCCCCCTACAAAATAATGAATGTGACTAGAATATTTGGCAAGTAGCTCAAGTATCTCGGGCAAATGGACAATAAGCTAGTTGAATTCGTAGATAAGGTGTCAATAATAAGTCGTCAAACCTATCTGTCCCTAAACTGTCTAATAACGTAATTGTTTCATTATCTCGGAAAGAAACCACCCAATGGTCTTTACCAGTGTGATGTATCTGAGCAACTTTGTTTTTATCTTTACCTAATCGTTCCATGACGGTACCGATATGCCATCGTTTTTTGGCCTCGACGAATACTTGAACTTTTTCCGTCAACTGAAAGCCGTTAATCGCGGGAAATTGTTTCCTAGCTAAAATATTAACAGCTTCCATAGTGACTAATACACAAATTCAATTAATGACACACCCCACAAACGAAGTTGATATATGTTTATTCAGATAATAACACCTGTTAATTAGATTAATGGCACGCGGTAATCATATAACACGTTACCTTTAAACAATTCATTTATATGGTATATTAAATTGCAAATGTGATTAGCCGATTAGGCTTATACTGAATAAACACAATATTGATTAAATTGACACCACACCCGTAACTAATCCACTTGTTAATTCAGATATTGGATGACACCTGTTAATTAGATTAGATATATTAGATAGATTATTGGCACGCGCCACGCGGCAATGAAATACACATGTCAAATAACATGTTAACTTTAAAAATAAAATCATTTGTTTCATTCAGCACGTTACATTGACAGTATTTTATTCACATATTTTGTATAAGTTACATGACCGACTCTACTGAAGTCATAAAAAAACACGATCGATAAACATAATCAAATATGTAAATTCTAACTGTTCTCTAGAATATAAACATTGGCATGACAACAAAGGCCCTAATAACATATGGCATAAATAATAATACCATTTTGCATATTAAACTAGTTAGTAAATATGGTACAAATTAGGAATTTAATACATCGATTTATTAGTTCAGTGTGCTGTGTCTTACTAGTATCAATTAGACTATATAATTCATTTTTGCATAAAGTTTATTATATTTATGATGCATTATATCAAGGGACAATAACTAACATAAGAGAAACATATCAATCTTGATTTTCTAAAAATAAAAATAAAAACTCAAGGCATCCCGTTAGTTGTTCTTGCACTTGTCCAATCATTAATAGTAATAGAAATAATAGTATAAAGCCGATTGTGTTTGATATTATATGCAGTTGATAATAGTGCACCCATAATATATTACTGGATAAATTAATCTCAAATGACTATGGCCAATAATCACTGTCATACTGGAACACTTACATTAAACACGTCGCAAAGTGATTTAGCACGATAACGCCTACAAAGTATCCTTAGCACGAGAACGCATATAACAATATCCTTAGTACGATAACTCATACACATTAAAAATACTCTTTATTCATTAGAAGTAAATGACTAACCAAATTTGACCAATGCAATTGTAACTATATGATGTTTGTACAGTAGGTGGAGTTAATCATAACTTTAAGTGACTGACTGTAATCGCAACTAATTAGCTAACAATTTGACTTAAGTTTCTTCTTAATTATCTGTTAACAGTAACAGTTTGAATATGTTTGTATTTGATCAGACCTAGTTATTGACACATACATAACCATCAAAGACCATCAAAGACCTCTTTAATACCGGTTAATCTAATTATTGACCTTGTGAAAATAAGAAAATATTACAGTTTGCAAGTAACAAAGAACTAGAATGTAACATAATACCTCATATTTATGTTTAAACATTATTTTATAATTTAACACTTATTTAAAAATAGCGCTGGTTTTCTTACATGTATTTAAATTATAGTTATTTAATACATGGGAAAATGCGTGAACATCAGACGAATATTGCAAATAATCAAGAGTTTGCTATGTTTTTGCGCGATTTGATACATACCAATAAAATAATTTCCCTTAATATTGTTCGGCTCATATTTCACCAACAAAAGACATTCAAAAATATTGTTTTCAATATTTAATTTGATTAACTAGATAACTAAGTATTGTTAACTGAAAAAAACAACGACAAAAACTAACTATTTTCAACTCCCAAATAAACCATTAAATACAAAATAAAAAAATGCTGATTTTGCTTAATATATTCACATATATGTTGTTTTACTTAGATATACTCAAACAAATATAACAACAATCATGATAATAATAAGATTAGTATTCTGTACACAATCAAGGTCAGCAAAGTCAGCAAAATTCATAAAAAGTCAGTGTTTTCTACCTATTTTCAACTTCCAAATAAACCATTAAAAACCAAATAAAAAACACTGATTTTTCTTAATATGTTCAAATGCATGTTGTTTTACTAGTTGGCCAAATATCCTGAGATATGTGTCTAAAAATCACTTTCGTAGGCATTTTTTGTTAATAGCAAACTTATATGCTAAATTGCTTCTAGATATAAAGTAACTGAATTCTAGAGGGGATGTCGCTCTCTCAGGGCCCTAATGAGGTCTTAATGAGGTCAAAGGTCACCGAGTGCGTTTTTTACATAGCTTTTATTTGGCGTGTAATACATATTACATTTTTAAATGTGTTTTATAGTCAAAATTTTTACTATTATTACTTGAAATGGTGACCAAACGAAACCATTATAATTTGATATATTTTGTTTAAATAGGCTATAAATAGATTGGGTCAAAGGTCACTGAGTGCAGACATGTCGAGTCGTATTCTGAGATGCTGCCATGGCTAACAGTTTACGATCACATAAATTACACTCGATGGGGTCCCGCATACCTTGCAGACATGAAAGCACTGGAGAAAATTGCGCCAGATGTCTACAAAGAATTCATGGAAGGAAACTTTGTCGTGAAATTGAGCAAAAATTCGTTCAATGAAGTTCCCGCTGACCACTATTAAGTAGATTAGTGGCAATAGGTAGTGGATTTGTGCATTTCCTACAATAAACGGCAATTTTATTATTTTAAGGTACCGTATGAGGCTAAAATCTGAAAATATGCCGATACTGATATGTTGACATGACGCGACACTAGGAGGTCTTTCTTTGTATTGAAAGCCTGAGAATCTGTAAATTGTATACACGAGGATGGGTTTACAATCTGAAACTTAACTACCGGTATACGGAAATTTGTGGAATTCAGCATTTATTTTAGTTTTTCGCTAAACATTGTGTAAACTCCACCCATTTTTCTCCATTAATTCAGATGAAATCACTACGCAATGGCATATTGTTGTTATTTAGCACATTTTTTTTCTACAGATAACAGTATCACTGTGGTATACCGTACCCTGGATATTGCTATGTACAGTGAGTATTGGTGAGTATTATCATTGGATTTCGCGACGCCGGAGATCGAACGAGGGTAAGTTCAGTTTCAATTTTTAGTGTTTTTGAGTTTGTTTGATATAAATTTGATAAAAAATTAAATCATTTGATCATTTTCCTAGTCCCTGAAAACCCGAAAATGTTTCGATATTGCTTAAAAAGGTAATAAGAAGGCAAAACTCGGCTCTTTACTCACGCAGTAAATAAACTAGGGTCTGTCAAAATTGATTTTTTTGTTTATATTCTTCCGTAAACGAAAAACTTGAATCGAGCAAATTGTGATCCCGGCATCAGAGTTTATGTTGTAAATGTTTAATCAACAAAGGAATCACAGATGACAGTGCATTTATATAATAAATATGCATGTCAGTGTACCGAGTATTGTTTTGGTGTTGCTCGCCGGTGTCACGAGTATTGCTTTCAAGTGTACCGAGTATTGGCCATTAATATTGAGTAAATGCAAGGAGTACCTACAGAGTGAGTATATACCACATTCAATGTTAAATATAAATTATTGTGTATACTTATTGACAGTGTATATGCAAAGGAAGCATTTCGAAGTTGTGTGACCTACGTGGCTATTACAGAATATCCACAAAATCGTTATCAAATGGAGAAATTTTGTTTGTTTTGAGTGTGGTATTGAAGCAGTGGTTATTTGTAAAAAAACTGATGGGATTGCAGCATGGCTAGCTTTTACTCGACCTGAGCATATTTCAGAATGGAATTGAATATAGAGCTTCCTACCTACCTTCCTAGCTTACTATGTTTAATGCAGGCACTGATCAAGCGCGGATCTAGGAATTGTTGGCCAGAGTGGATCCAACATATACCATCATTTTACGGGGGGGTGGGGGGGGGGGGGGGGGGGGGGGGGAGTCTAACCCTGTACGGGCTTCCAATTTCGATGTGATTTTAAGAAAATAACATCCACAGCGTCCAATGTCTACGTGAAATTCTTAAATCCCTAAGGGTCTGAACACACGGAGGGGCGGGGGTTAGGACCACTACCCCGTGGGATTTCAAAAATATAAGGTATGTTTTATTAAAATCACAATGAAAGCAGACGTTCGTACGATTTTGGACCCCTTCTGGAGAATAGAAGACACCCTTTGGAAAAATTCATGAATCCGCGCCTGTAATGATCGAATTGATAAAAACCTTTCCTTGAACATTCAGGCGATCAGAAAAAAAAACTATACTGACATGGAGTATAGAAGAACTTCTGAAGCATTTGACACTTGCAATTGCTTTCGTAAAATTGATTATTTTATTGCAATACCCATCCATAGATGGGGGTGTAACCCTCCCCTATGAGTACCGAGTATTCCCTAAAATTGAGGGCGATTACTGCGTACATTTAATTTCGGGACCCGAGACTGACCGGGTACTGATTTCTCCACATTTTGCGTCGGGCGAGTACTGCGCACCAGTACTGAATACTCTCTAAAATCAGACTGAATACTGCGTACAAAAAAGGTGTGTCACCCTAATAGGTAAGAACTCAAACGTCTGCCTGGGGGCCCAGGAGTGGGGGATTGGTGGGGGGGGGGGGTATAATTATGTCTCAAATGACGCATGGTGATGATGGTAGTGGTGGAAGGGTAACAGGGGGTCAATTATTTTTATACCCACGTTTTTTGAAACAAGCAGGGTATATTAAAATCGCTTCCGTTTGTCCGTCTGTCCACCCGTTACCGTATCTCCTCCTAAACCGCTGAATGGAATTCAACCAGACTTAGGGTATGACTTCATCATATGATGACGACGTGTAGGAGCAACATTATTTTGGTTCCGCACCCAGGGGCCATGCAAGGGTGGTGGTGGGGGTGGGGGGGGGGTGGGGGGGCGGTCAAAAGGTAAATTACACTAACAATTTAATTACACTGTCATTTTTTCATAGTTATGCACATACCTTAGAGTATGTCATCGTACATGAAAGATAAACAACATATCAAGCGGTTTTATAATTTCGAACTTGGACGTCTGCTTTTTTTAAAATTAATGTCCTAAATAAAACATCATGATGATGGGATTACACTGTATACAATTGTTTCCTCCTACTCCATCGATGGGGGCCTTGGGGAAGGGGCATCAAATACACTAATAATTCAATAACAGTGTTATTTTTCTATACTTTTTAATCACTGTAAGAAACTCTTCTATAACATGTATGCATTTTTTGTTGCAGTTTCTAAGCACATTGACAATAAGGCACTGTTGGACACTATACCGTTTTAAGGCAGAAAGTACACGGAGTTTCACCGTGTATATACTGACCGGGGTTATAGCATACCTTCTGCCAAGATGTTGGAGAATTTTCTGTCCGCTACAGACTTCTCTAGTTGGACTGGTTGCTGGTTTGTTTGCATACTGGTTAATAAAGAAACATAGAAGCAAGTTACCTCCAGGACCCTTGGCATTACCACTGATTGGGAATCTTTTCAGTAAGTTACCAAGTTATACACATCTATTTTAGAAGGTTTATATGATGGTGAACTCATAACGCCATTTACGTCAAGAGGTAATGTCCTTGTTGTTTATATATACTAGTATATAGTTAATGATAGTATGGTGCCAGTAGCTAACATTACATTTGGTATTATGGTGTCAAGAGTTAATGACCTTGTGTCTAGAGTTAATGGCATTATTGTGTCAATAGTTATGCTATGGTGTCAATAGTTAACCTTACATTTGGTATTATGATGTCTGGAGTTAGTGGTAGTATGGTGCTAAGAGTTAATGACAGTGTCGATAGTTAATGATATTATGACATTACATTACATTTGGTATTATAGTGTCAAGAGTTAATGGTAGTATGATGTCAGTAATTAACATTGCATTTGGTATTATAGTGTCAAGAGTAAATGGTAGTATGGTGCCAACAGTTAAAGACATTGCTGTGTTGATAGTTCATGGTGTTATTGTTTCGAGAGTTAATGGCGTTATTTTGTCAAGGAATAATGGTTTATGGTGGTAAGATGCGATGATCGATGGTAAGTTGCGATGGTAAGATGCGATGGTAAGTGCGGTGGTCGATGGTAAGATGCAATGGTCGATGGTAAGATGCGATGGTCGATGATAAGATGCGATGGTCGATGGTAAGATGCGATGATCTTGCTATCGACCATCGCATCTTACCATCGACCATCACATCTTACCATCGCATCTTACCATCGACCATCGCATTTTACCATCGCATCTTACCATCGACCATCGCATCTTACCATCGCATCTTACCATCGACTTATGACACACATGCTACGGCCACTATTGGTATCGAACTTGACCAAGTTTTCCTTTCTCGAATATTGCAAACAAGTGTTTGTTTGGAGAGTGAGGAGTGCATACACATGAAACATAATTATATAAAGGAAAGCGGACACATTTCACCATCAGCTTTTTAAATAACACTAATTGATTATAACTATGCATAAAACATGCAGTGCCTCATTTTTTAAGGTCAAGTATCCTTATATTTTACTAGTTGTCTGGGGGCCTAAAGAAACATTAAGAGCATGGTGGGGGCAGGGGCGGTCTGGAATTTATCTAGTCAATCCACATACATGGTATAGAACCAGGTTTTTCCAAGGATGTCCGCAATTCGAGCTTGGTTATTATTTTTTCAAGGATTTATATAGGCGCGCGCCCTGCCACCATTCCTCTCCCCACTGGAACCTATTCAAACCCAGACACATAAGTCGATAGTCGATGCTAAGTTGCGATGGTAAGATGGCCCTAACAGGACACCGTAGTTGAAGGTCATTACATTCATGAACATGGAGAAAAATTGGAATGAACAAACTGTACACATCTCCAATTTTTGGGAAAATAATAATAAAAAAGCCTTAAACACGCTGATATTTGGAATAGTTGGGAAAATTATTAACACTTAAAGAAAAAACTGAAATTGTTATTACTTTACATATGCTACGAGCAACAGAAAAGTAATTCAAATGATCAAATGTTTGAAAATGCCTTTTTTGGGGTTAAAATATACAATTAAATTAAAACGGCTGAAAACTAGAATATGTTTTAAAGTGGATCACCTTGCATATAGCCGAAGGAGTGGAGTGGGTTGGAGTCGATATACAAGGAACATATATACATATTTTGGTATTTCGGGAGTGAAATCCAATACAAAAATGTAAACCAGTCAACAATACTTAACATAATTCATACAATATGCTTCATGCTTTATTATATTTTCAGAACTCTAAATATGTGTTGAGCTACAGAAAATAAGTAAAAAGGATCAGAGATAAGAAAATAGCAATTCAGAAAGTAGTTTTAAAGAATCCTCTGTCCAGAAATTAGTACAAGTCACACAACTATTTTAAAAGGCAGGCGCACTTGATAATCAATAACATAATACCAGAGTTTGATCTAATGAATGTTAATAAAAAAAAGCATGAAAGAAGAAATTTGGAAATCGCAGAACAAGATAAATACAAACAATATCGCAGTCTCGTTAGATTGGGACTGTTCATGATCGGTAGTGTAGTGTGCTTGCTACCTCTCAGACCCTTTAGCCCCGGGTTGAGCAGAACTCAATATTAAAAATGTCAATTGTACAGAAATTTGAGCCATCCCGAAGATGGTATGCATATGACGGGAAACATGGACCATTCAATGATGTATTTTCACACCATTATGGCTATCGGGGTATGGTCCCAGTTTCTAACAAAATGCTTTGACCTAAACGAGAAAACAATGTGAGAAATAAACAAAATGGAATTAAGTTGGAAACAGAGGTTATGAAACCTGCGTATCACATGGGTAACAGTTTCAAGACTAAATTAAAAAATAGGTAACATATTATTGGGTGATTGAACAATACTCAGACACGTTAAAGGCTGGAGTAGTGAAACCACCTATTTGAAATTAAAGTAAGAACATTTGAGAATGTACCACCGATATCCGTAAATAAATATAGGGCTCAGCGATCGACAAAGATCGGAATGAATGAATGAATGGTGTTTTACGGCACGTCGATACATAAATAGGTCATATTGCGCGCAAAAAGATGAAGGAATGAAGTAGTAATTAAACATAAAGTAAACGTATAAAGATAAAACTATCTACAAATAAGGGATGATATGGTAGCAATATAAACTATGTATAAATGTTAATCAACAAATGCCCGCCAACGGTTGTAAACAAGTTAATATATATAGGAAAATATTATATTGATTTATAAAGTCTGATTTCTTCAAGGAAATCAAGATCGGAATGAATAACAGTTCTGATTCAAGCACGGGGAGACGTTTTACCGCCGCCACACTGCATGAGCAACGCAACTGTGATATGTAAAAATAATGTGAAATGGGAAATTTGGATATCGCCGAACACGATCATTTGGGCCATCATATGACGGTGAACAAGAAACCTTCAATGCAGTATTTTCATACCGTTCCATGGCCATTGGAATATGGTCCCAGTTTCTAACAAAACTATTTTAAAGCTTTCTTTTTTTAAATCTATTTGCATGGAATTAAATCCTCTGCATTTACAACATATCGTTCTCCATACTGAATGTTAACGTGTACAGAAACATATATTGGTGAGGTCGAACCTAAAACAGGTAAAATCACAAGAATTCATGACCAAAGCATACAAGATATATAGGGTAAAAAGTACTTTTTGAACTCTAACCATTTCTTTCCTCAACTTATTAACACCGAGTATTTTTCTTCGAAACTTCAAGTAATGGTTTCATCTTTGCATTGAATAGAAGGAGCATTATCATAAATACAATAAATTTTGTTGAAGAGATGAATTACAAGTTGAAAACGTTGTATCGTCTGCATTTTCCATAGATAATGGCAAGTCATTGATGTAGGTTAAAATAATAAGGCACCTAAAATAAAGCCTTGGGGTACACCAGCTAGCATGGCTGAAAACTCTGAAGTTATATTAGAAACTTGAACTTGCTGGTTTCTTTTATCTAGATAGGATGAAAACCAGAAAAGTGCAGAACTATCTAGTTTCATTTTCAACTTTTGAAGCGATATAGTATGATCAATTTAATCGAACGCTTTTGACAGATCAATAAGTATAGTACCAACAATTTCATTGTTATCCATTTCTGTAATCCAGTCATTTAATTATGTTATAAGGGCTGACAAGAAAGATGTGTTCTGAAACCTAATTTGTCTTGAATAAAACACCTTATTTTCTTCAAGATGTCTTCTCAAATATATACTAATAAATACTGAAAAGGGGATCCCTTGGAAGCAACACAGACAAACAAGAGATAAACGTAGCTGACTCGGTTTTATAGTAAATACAGTATTTAATAACACTACTGATTTGTAGTCGGTGCAACTGTTTATGGCCGCCACACATCACTAAACAAACACGTGTGAATGATAATAAATACTGAAAAGGGGATCCCTTGGAAGCAACAAACACAAACAAGAGATAAAAGTAGCAGACTCGGTTTTATTGAGTCTGTTCATGAGAGGTAATGTAAAGTACAGCACCTCTCACGCCTCCTAGCACCGGCTTCAGCAATATTCTACTTTAAAACCACACAGATTGGGCTTGGTGATCTCAAAGGATCAGTAAGTAATAACACTACTGATTTTTAGTCGGGAAGCTTTTTACGGCGGCCAAACGGCACTAAACAAACGTTAGACTCACTTTATGTTCTGGGATTACCTTTGATCTTTTAAATAATTGTGGATAGATATTAGTGAGTATACTAGAATTACATATGTTCGCGATTACAGACAGTTTAAATGTGCTCTGATCTATTTGCATTTCATTTTAGATCATTATTGTACAGACTGATTATATATATGTATTTTGGGGTTTCTGGACCAAAGCTCTCGCTTTGCTCGAGTTTGATCCAGAAACACCCAAAATACATATATATAAGTAAATCACCATGAACTTGATTTATTAAAACTTTTTTAAAATAGGGGTAGTGAAGATTGTAAGTTTAATTGTTTTTATAGTTATCAAATTACAACATATTTTTTTTTATATGGTTAAACATCAATACGTCTAAATGTTAAGCACTCAGCATTATAATCTTTAAATTTCCAATAACGTGTCATTATTCTGACTGAAACTCCACCACAATCAGCACAAATTTTATTTTTTGCTCTTGTGCCTTTTTTACATATTGAGCACGGCAATACATGACTTGTTTTTAATCTATACTTATGCAAACTGCAATAATAAGAATCTTTTGTAGTCTTATTTTTACACGGATTGTGTAATCCAATTTTAAAAATTTGCAAACATTGATTACCATTGTTTCTTTTTGATATATTTTTTTATATTAAATTAAAAAAAAATATAAGTATATCAAAAAGAAATAATGAAGACTGAAGAGATTATAGAAAATTTAATACGCCTGTTTGATACAGGTGTAATAGATAAGCAAACACTATCTAACGGTATAAATGCATTAAAACCTCTTAACGAAGTTCCAAAGGAAACTCCAAAAGAGGTTAAATCTCAAACATTAGAAAATTTACTCAAGAGACGACGTGCTAAAAAACAACGTAAACGAGAAAAGCAGAAATATGATAAATTACAAGAAAATGTTATAAATGAACAAAAGCAGAAATATGCTAAATTACAAGAAAATGTTATAAATGAACTAAAACAAGTTTTTAAAGATAGAAAATTAAAACTGGTTGACAAACCAATGTGTGGCTATTTTAAAGCATACGAGATATCTGCCGAGAAATACAAAGACCCTCAAAAACTATTGCGTGATAAAAAATCCATTATCACAAAACAAATAAGCAAAGAGCTGACAAAGATGAATGGATTAAAGTTTCAATTAGGTCTCACTGTAAATTTATTCAAAGATGATGGTGATACCAAAAAATACACTACAGCAGTATTACACAGCGAGCAAAATGCAATCTTAAACTCTGAAAAAATAAATGAGTTGTACGATAAATCATCTGCTTATATACAAGAGAGCCTTGAAAGATTTACAAACACAGCATCCGGATTAGAAATTGATTACTGTGTTACGTTTTACTTAAATATTGCAAAGTACGAGCCGTTAAAAGGTTCTTCATATATTCCTTTACCCAAAGCAGTAGCTGATAAGAAATCAATTATAAATGTGAAAAACAATGATGATAAATGTTTGTTCCATGCAATAAATTCTGCTTTAAATCCAGCTGCAGATCATACAGATTATCAAAGTATCCAATTATAGAGTTCTTGAAGAAAGATAACATTGACTTTCCCACTCCAACTTCTCAAATAACCAAAGTAGAAAAACAAAATAATCTTGCTATTAATGTTTATGGATATACCATAACAGGAAAAAATAAAAAGGTATCTGTTTTTCCATATAAAATATCAGAACAACCAAAAGATATTGAACGAATTAATTTGATCTTAATATCTGAAGACACTGAGGTTGAATCAGAGAACGAAGACGATCCAAATAATGAAGAAGGAATTATAGATGACAACTATAACCCTGATGATTATTCCAAAGAACCAAAAAAAATAACAACAAAATATCACTATTGCTGGATTAAAAATCTGAATAGACTACTCTGGGACCAAAACAAACACCATGGTCAAACTTACTTCTGCGATCGTTGCCTTCACGGCTATTCTGGAAAAGGACTACTTACCAAACACAAAGAAGACTGTGATGGTATCAACAAACATTCTTGCAGAATAGAAATACCGCAAGAAGGTAAAAATACTGTAAAATTTAAAAATCATCAAAATCAGATGCCTGTGCCTTATGCAATATATGCTGATTTTGAGAGTATAATCAAACCGCAATCAATCAAATTTGGAAAGAAATCTGAAATCACAAATGTACACGAAGCTTGTGGTTTTGGATACCAGGTTGTCAGATATTATGGCAAAGCTGAAGAACCTGTTATTTACAGAGGTGAAGATGTTGTTGAAAAGTTTTTAAATCACTTAGAATGTGAGAAGAGCAACATTAATAAAATATTTGCTCAGCCAAAACCATTAATCATGACACAACAAAATGAGGAAGATTATGAAAAAGCAACACACTGTTGGATATGTGAGAATGAAATAGGTAGGAAATGTGGCAAAAACGGTAAAGTAAGAGACCACTGTCATTTTACAGGAGAATACAGAGGTGCAGCACATAAAAACTGTAACCTAAAACTAAAAATAAAACCAAATAAAACAATCATCCCTGTTGTATTTCACAACCTCAAAGGATATGATAGTCATCTCATCATGCAAAAAATACATAAAATGACAGGTAATATTACATGCATTCCAAACAACGCTGAAAAGTATATTTCATTTAGTGCTAGACAACTTAGATTTTTGGATAGCTTTCAGTTTATGAATTCGTCTTTGGAAACATTGGTTAAAGCAACAGACAAATCTGATTTCAAAATTACCAAAAATCAGTTTGGGGAACAAACAAATTTACTTTTACGAAAAGGTGTTTATCGATACGAATATATGGACAGTATGGAAAGATTTAAGGAAACGCAATTACCACATATAGAAAATTTTTACAGTAGTCTCTCAGATGAAAGTATAAGTCCCGAAGATTACGAATACGCTCAAAAAATATGGAAATAGTTTAACTGTAAAACTCTTGGAGACTATCATGATTTATATCTAAAAACTGATGTAACTCTGTTAGCAGATGTGTTTCAAACTTTAAAAAAAAAAAGCATGAATGATTACAAACTTGATCCTTTGCATTACTACACAGCACCTGGATTATTTTGGGATGCCTGTCTTAAACATTCAAAAATAGATTTAGAACTTTTTACAGACATTGACAAGCACTTATTTACAGAAAAAGGAATGCGAGGTGGTATAAGTATGGTATCAAAACGATATGCAAAAGCAAACAATCCATATGTAGCTGGTTATAACCCTGACAAGGAAAACAGCTACATAATGTATTTTGATGCAAATAATCTTTATGGATGGGCAATGAGTCAGCCACTTCCATATTCTGGCTTTAAGTGGGTGGAAACAGAAACGTTGCCAGAGCCAAAAGAAGGAAAAGGATATTTTGCAGAAGTTGATTTGGAATATCCTAAAGAACTTTATGAAGCTCACAATGACTATCCGCTTGCGCCGGAAAGATTAGGAGTGAACAAAAAATGGTTGTCTAAATACCAAACAGATCTGTTAGAAAATAATAGCATGATAAATACAGAACAACTAGTCCCAAATCTTATGGACAAAGAAAAATATGTGATACATTACAAAACCCTGGAACTGTATTTATCTTTGGGTATGAAACTAAAGAAAGTACACAGAGTATTAGAATTTAATGAAAAACCATGGATGGTATCATACATAAAGCTAAACACAGAACTTAGGAAAAAAGCTAAATCACCCTTTGAAAAAGATTTTCACAAACTTGCGAACAACTCTGTGTTTGGCAAAACAATGGAAAATTTACGCAAGCGGACTGATATAAAACTAGTCAGAACTGACGGCTCTGAAAATGAAAAGATAAAAAAAAATAATAGCCAAACCCAACTTTAACAGGCGTATAAACTTTTCAGATGAATTGTCAGCAATACATGTAAACAAAACAAAATTAACATCAAACAAACCAATCTATGTTGGGATGGCAGTATTGGATTTATCAAAGTACATGATGTATGATTGGTACTATAATACTCTAAAGAAAAGGTACGGAGATAAATGTACTTTATTATACACAGACACTGATAGCTTGCTGGTAGAAATCAAAACAGAAGATGTGTACAAAGACATGGCTGAAATGAAAAATAAATATGACTTGAGTGATTATCCGCAAAACCATCCACTGTATGATGATACAAACAAAAAAGTATTGGGTAAAATGAAAGACGAATGTGCTGGTGTTGCTATAGCCGAATATGTTGGATTAAGACCCAAACTATATTCTATTTTGAGAGCGGATGAGCAGGTTATTGAAAAAGTAATAAATAAAATGAAAGATGAGTGTCCTGGTGTTTCTATAGTTGAGTATATTGAATCAAGACCCGAACTATATTCTAAACCGGATGAGTTAAGACCGGACTATATTCTATTTTGGAAGCGGATGAAGAGATTATTAAGAAAGCAATAGGTAAAATAAAAGATGAATGTCCTGGTGTTCCTACAGTTGAGGATATTGGATGAAGATCCAAACAAGATTCTATTTTGAAAGTGAATGAGCACATTATTAAGAAAGCAAAGGGTGTAAAAAAATATGTAACCGAAAAACAAACAAACATTGAGAACTACAAGGATGCATTGTTTAACAAGAAAAAATACACCCATAAAATGAATATGATACGATCAATAAAGCATCAGATATTTGGCGTAACAGTAAACAAATCTACATTATCACCATTTTCCTCAAAAAGATATATACGAGAAGATGGAATTACAACTGATGCATATGGTTTCTATAAAAACTTATGAATTTGAGTATCAGCAGGAACAATAAGTAATTCTTCTTTGACAAATCCTCTTTGTGGCGCTGGTAATTTCAAATAATAAACTCTTATACCTTGCGTCACCATATAACTTTTAATCTTGTGAATATCTACACTCCACATTGGATCAGTTGCTCTGCGTCTTCCACCTTCTTGTTCCCCGGGTTGATATAAATATCTTACACTTGCATTCATACAGATAGGATCACCTTTTAATGTTTTTGTATCAACAGGAGGAGGCTTTTTTGTCTCCATATTTATGGCTTTAACAACATCGGTAATCTCTTTACCCATTCTCTGTTACGTTTTTGCGAATCTATTTCCTTAGCATAATGATAGCCAAACAATCTTTCAGCTAATGTTCTGTTAAATCTTTCCACTATAGCTTAATCTCTGTGTATTTCTGTTCTGCCTCGTCTGATATTTACTTTGTGTTTTGCCATCAACTGTGATACTGCACCCATAAATTCTCTGCCTGGATCCACTTGTAATAACTTTGGATATTTCAAATGTCGACTGTATATTTTCTCAAATGCTTTGGCAACTTCTTTGCTATCCTTGGAAGTCAGTGACTCCGCTTCTTTGTATCTACTTGCAATATCAACCACAGTCAATGCATATTTATATGTCTTGCGTCCACGACCAAAGCCAAAAGTAACATGCGGTAAAAATAACAAATCAGCTTGATGCACTCCATTCTTAGTAGAAACATCAAACCTGGGTCTAACTATTTTCTTTGGCGCGGGTAAATAAATCTGCTACACAGCTTGTTTCTTTAAAAATTCTAATGCCTTTTTTTCGTTAACACCAGCCTCTTTTGCCAATTTTTTAACTGCTGAGTAACCTTTCCAAAATCATTTTGGGCTGTAATAAATCTTTTCCATTTTTTTCTACTAAAGATATATAACTATAAAGCAAAAATGGATATCACAACTGCACGATTCGATGAACTGCTCGAAGAGCAATATCAAAATGGACAGACTTGGAACTAAATAAAATATACACTATTACAGATACGAAAATAGTAGAAACTGAATATGGTCCATCCATGGTATTAACATTATTAAACAACGGTGAAGTATGGGCGCCTGATCATCTCAAAAATAAATTAGAGAAGAGTGCTAAACCACCATGTTATATCCGACCACTTGGATTGAAACCATGTAAAAACAACAAAAAAAATAGGTATCATGCATATGACTTAGTATTTTCAAAGTAAACATACTTAGTCATTCCAAATCCAAAGAAATCCAAAGTAATTATAGTTTTAAACAATTTTTTTTTTTATGAACTCAATTTGTACGCCACAAATCCAGTTGCAGCCATGCCCACCACAATAAACGTAATTTCTCTATTCTGTTGATCCGGAGATGGTGTATAAAAATCACTCAACTTGGGCTCCGGTTTCAAAAGCAAATGTTTACCAGTTATGTAATAATACTGCTTCATAGCTTGGTCTACATCATCAAAAGTCTGCTCTGCATGATGTTCTGTTTGCAGTTGCTTATTAATAAAATCTAATCTCTCTGTTCTTTTTTTATTCCACTCCGCTTGTGCTGCGTTTAATTGTTCCACTGCTTTGTCATGCCTTTGTCTTTCCTCATCTGAATGACTTCCCATTTTTGAAAAGAAATAATTTGAACCGCTAAACGCCAATGCATTTGTTAATGCGCCACCTATCATCATTGCTACTGCACTTGCCATTTTTTTTATATATATTTTTTAAAATTATTTTATATCTGCAGGAATAATACCTTGCTTAATCAACATATCCTTCGTAGCCACAGACAGCATCCCCTTTAACCTTTGTAACTTTTGCAATATGAACATTGAAACATTAAACCACTTATTTTGGGAGTGTATGCATGCGCAAAAGTTCTGGCTTGATCTTACGATATACTTAAAAACTGTGAACATTAATCTAAATTTAAATTTAGAAACAATATCATTTTGTTTACTGATTCAACAGTTGTAACAAACTATATAATTTTATTAGCAAAATATTTTATATTCGTCAACAAATGTCAAAACACAGATCCTCATTTTATATTTTTTAAACAATATCTGTATAAACACATAGCAATCGAGCAAGAAACAGCGCTTAAACAGGGTAAATTAGAACAACATGTTAAAAAATGGAGAGTCTTTCTCCAACAGAATATTTAAAATGATACGAATTGGAAAAGCTACAGATCTCTATATCTCTCTCATATTCCTTCTCCTTCTAGTATCAACCTGCTGATACTCAACTTTAATAAATTATTTCATACGATGAAAATCACAGGGATATGATTACCGAAGGTGCTACCTTCGGAAAAACTTGTATTAGTAGTTAAATGTGTCACATTAAATGCACTGCTATGCTTTTTTCTGCCAGTATACATAACATGATAACCATATTAACACATGCATTTCAAAAAAAACACTATATATCTTTATAAATTACAAGACACATATATGTTTGAAAACTCCCTATACAATAATGTTAGTTATGATTTGTATTATGCAACACATTGATGAAATAAAATATTAAATTAAAAAACAACAAAAAAACAACCAGCTGTGATATTCATGCAACTAGTAATTGTTAGTATTGTTAATAGCATTGTTATTAATATTGCTATTTTTTATTAGCATTGTTAATTTGCTGCAAGCATTGCTATTAACATTGCTACTTTACTATGAGCAATGCTATAAGCATTACTATATTTTCTGATAGTATTGCTATTAACATTGCTACTTTGCTGTTAGTATTACTATTAGCAACAAAGCAATGCTGTTAGAAAAAAAGCATTGCTGTCAAAAATTATTCAACCCAATAACCAGTTGGTTGGTCAGTCCTCAATATCAACTTGGAATATTTAGTCTTTGCTAAAGCTTTTCTTATTCTGGTTCTCTCCTCCAACGTCGGAATAACATCATTTTCTCTCAAACAATTTTCATAACTATCTCTGTCCTTAGTGTAAAACATACACAACCATTTTGCTTGCTCTCTCAAATCTTTCAATACAGAATTATATCTCTGTGAAATGACCCACACTGATTGTTTAGCGTGACGTCACGACCAGAAAATGCCAACTCTGATAACATATCCTTTTTCTTTGGTTAATTCTTTTGTGGCGGAGCAATCATCAATGATGTATAATGTGGGCTGGCCAGCATATCTTTTGAAAAATAAACGCAACAGTTCTTGTAACATTTCTTTGCCTTTGCTTACGGGATTGACAATTATTATTTTTTTATCTCTCGGGTTTTTTACATCACCTATCCAGGATCTATTTTTATAAGCTTCGTTCCAGTCTATGGTTGGACACAAAAATTCCAACATACTCTTGTTCAAGTATGTCAAGAACAAACTCTGTTTTACCACAGCCTGTCTGACCACAGATAATGGCACTGTGTGAATATTAAGAATATTTAGTATCGTACATCTTTGAATCTTCCATCTTCGAAATTGATTTGCGCATCTTGTATTATATATAGATAAATATTTAAAGGTTGATCTGCATCTGCTTTTTTATTTATTAATATCGTTATGCCTTCACTGCCGTTTTCTATTCTTCTTCCACTGCCGTATAATATATTGTCATCCCATGTTCTAAGGTCAAGCCACAAAGCATATAATTTTGTTAGATAGGTCTCAAGAGAAACATTGGTAAAGTTTAATTCCCTCGCTACTATTTCTGTCTCTTTGTTTCTTTTTGAGGTCAAGGCAAAATATTTGTTGATTTCATCCCAATGTTGATATGCCCTCATGCCCTGACTATACAACTGATTTGGTACTCCCTCTATTGTCATTTCAACCTTTTCAATCTTTGGGTTGTAATATGTTTCTGTGCTTGTTCTTTCTGGGTCTTTAAACAGCATTAGAATACCTTTCATGATGCTCTGTGCTGGTGTATTAATGTTGATGTTCCAAAGGGTTTCAGATTTGTTTGCTATTATTTTTCTATGTCGCAAGATACGATCATACATAAATGACATCTTACCACTGATTTGCTGTCTTATTTGTCTGGCTAATTCAACATCACTAACCGTATCAAATTCCAAGCAGATATTTTTTATTACATAAGATGCATCAGCATCACTGCTTTTGATAACTTTGTTATAATCGTTAAACGTTAATTCATATTCTAACCTATCACCAAGCCCCGCTTGATAAAATGGCATATGACTTTCTAACATTTCAAAGTCCAGTGGAATACAAAATCTATTTCCATAAGCTTCTGCTATAGCTTCATCTTCAGTGTCTGAGGATTTATCTCCCACACCAATTCTATGTTTTAGCATGTTTGCTTTAACAATATCTTGGTAAACCATGTTTAATCGTTCGGTAGGGGTTTTCCATAAATCTACATAACAATGATATATATCACTGTCATCTATTGACATGACTTCGTTGCCACTTATTCTTATTGTCATTTTTTTTACAATTGTTCTACCCAGATTATGAAATAAAGTAGCGTTGGCGTCTGTTCTGCTTTTAAGTTCTATTTCAAAGACAAGACGAGCAGTACGTGGAACTATCACATCATTAGTACTTAGATTTGGAAATCTCACAAGCAGTTGCTGGTTTTGGTCTATTGTTGATGGATTATTAGTTATTACTACACTTGTGCGGATGCCCTTGGCACCATGAGGTTCTCTTAGTTTTCTATGAGGGCTGAGTTTGTTTCCTTAAGCCGACATTGTTTTTATTTTTTAAATATATTTTTTAAAATTAAATAAAATAAACAATGGCTGAAGGACGTTCGATCTAGATGATTATGATGAATATTTTGATGATGATTTACCAATGGTGCCTGATGAACCTGTTCTAAGAAGTCTTCTTAATCAAAGCGACCATCTTGCTGACCTTCGTGGGAAGTAAGAAAATCCGAACTTGAAGCACACAAAAAACATCTTGTAAAATCCTTTTATAATGAAATAGGAAAACGATATAAGATGGCACCTGACAAAATGGATTATGACCAGTTTAAAGTATCAGATGATGGTAAAACATTATACTGGATTGTTGGTGATAAAGAAATAAGAATAACTGCCAAGCAAGGTAATGCAACATTTCTTTCCCTTGGTTCTTTGGCAAATGAATATAACAGGGTTATTGGCTCTGGGGGAACAAGGGCGATAAGACAATTTTTGAATTTGCCGGAGTATGACAGTAAAACAAAAGTATCACAACAATTTCGACAAGAGTTGCAAGAGTTGGAGAGCACAATAAACGATTTACCAGATAATGTGGATGCTATTCCATTACAAAATATTTCACGTATTATGGGTAACATAGAGACATCAATGGATAACATAGAGACATCATTTTATGACTGGGATGTGATAGAGCGTCCTGATATTTCAACACAAACAAATATAGACAAGCGCGAAATGGATGGAATAGTAAAAGCGATGACAACTGTTAAGGAATAACTCACCAATAACGTGGCAAAACTCACACAACTTGATAAAGACATAACAAGAGAAAAACAAAAGTTAGAACAAGCTAAGACTGATAATGATGAATTCCAGATAAAGAGAATTAGCGACCGCATCAAAGACCTTGAAGATGAGATAGGTGCAAGGATGGATGTCATCAATGAAAACAGAGAAGCTTTTCGTAACCAAGTAAGCAGGATAAAAGAGAAAATAAACAAAATGTTAAACGAGGATACAACACTTGGTGAGAGGATCAAAACCTTGTTTAGGGAGCAAGGTATTACTATTGTTAGTATTTTAACTGCATTTGGTATGATTCTTGGGGTGATAATTAATTCTATTATTCCCACATCAAGTGCTGCTCCAACTCCAACTCCAAAACCTGATCCATCAAGTGTAAAAGATTGGATAAAAAAACAACTATTTAATCTTGGTAAAATTCTTGCCAACCTAGCTGGTAAAGCTGCTGCAGCACTTCCAGGAGTTATTGGTGCAATAGTATCATGGCTTTTATCTGCAACAGGTAATATTATTAATTGGCTTGGTAACAATCTATGGGCTTTGCTTGTGTTTGTTTCCGGGTTGTTGTATGTGGCAGCCAAAGAGTGGTTTAGTAAATCTCGTAGATAAGTAATGCAGCAAGACCTATTACTATAGTACCAACAATTATAGTTGTTTTGTTTTCTTTGTGTTCAATCGCTATTTTTTGTATTTCTGGTGGGTTATGCTCCACAGTTATTGATTTATCAGTCAGAATGTTCCGGTAAAAATTTCTTTGTTGTGGTGCCTTGAACAGGTTGAATATTTTTTGGTGGCACTGGTTTTACATTTACATCATTATTCAATCCTAATGCTTGTGCATCGGTTGCTATTACAATTTCATTATTGTAGTCTTGTATTATTCCGATTCTTAATTCCATGTCACTCGGAGACATGTACAGTCCACTTCCATAGACAAAATTTACTTTACTTCTTGCATATTTTAGGGTGGTTTAATATCTTGAAATTTGACTGGGCAAGTCGATGGGGCAATTTATTGTGTCCTCTACATTTGCTAAAAATTGTTTCTGTGTATCAAATGCTGTTCCAGTTCCAAGTATATCTGTTCTTGTTTGTGATTGTGAACCAAGAATTGCCCAGCAGTATGTTCTTATGCTGTCATTGATTCTTTCTACTCCTGCCCTTGTAAATCCAGATGAACAATCTAGTATAAAAGTAGACCAGCTGTTGTCTGCCTCAGATCCTTGTGCAATGTAATCAATGTGATCTGTTTTATCGCTCTCATAGACTGTAAAACTCATCGTTTTGTTGTCGTATACAGTATTTACCAAAGGATGATAACCAATATTTGTCCAGTAATTATAAATTGTTCCTAGACCATTATTATAGCTTTGTTTTTGCCTCCAGTCCAAATTTAAGTTAACGTTAAACTCCTTGCATATTCTCTCGTATGCGTTTCGGTTATATGTGTTATTAAACGCATTCCAATTTGAATCTTGCGGCATTGCTACACTCATCTCAAATAGTATTCTTCTGACTTGGTAATAAACATGAAATCGAAATAACGAACCAACCAGAGCATCAGCTTTTAGATGGTTGTTGAAATCAATACCACATCCAGTTGTGTGCTGGACTATAGGATCTGATTTAACCTTTGGGAGTTTGTATTTTTCAAAGACATTTGGAAATGATGCTTTAAAGCCTTTACCGTCTGATGTAATGACTATGTTTTGATTTATTATATCTATCACTTTCTTGCTAAAAGTATTTGAATAGTGAGCATCTGGGCTATATTTGAATTCTTTAGAAATCATTTTTATTTGTGTTTTTATATATATATATTAAAAAAAAAATGTTTCATACAATTTCAAACATAGACAACTCTATTAATTTACAACAGTATATCGATAATAAAAATGGAGATAAGCGCGTTGGATTAAAAAGTTTTACATACACTATTGGCTGGTTTAATATTAATAATTATGAAGTCATAAAGACAAAAAAAACAGATAAAGTTTATCGATTACCAGGTGGATTCTATAACTTTCAAGACTTGGTAGAAGATTTTAGCAATTTAAATGAAAATATTATCCTAACCATTTTTGCACAAAGTGCTACAGCCATTTTAAATACGTCAATAGATACACGAATGTCAAGCGGTCTTTCAAAAATACTGGGGTTCGAGGACAGAAAATGGTTAAAAGGTGTTCAGGCCGGAATTCACCCAATTAATTTAGCTCCTTATAAACAGCTATATGTTCATCTGGAACAAGTTAATACGAGATATACGTCAGTCACTTTATAAAAAATATAAACGTTGTATTAATATTACAGATGGAATTGACACTACCTTAATATCTGCAGGTGTTATTATGGCTGGGATTGGATTTGTTGTTTCAGTTTTGTTACCTTTAGAAATAGCAGCAATAGTATGTGGAGCTACAGGTGTTTGTCTTAATTTTATCAGACGCAAGCTTAATGCAAAAGCTCAAAAACATCATGAAATAAAAACTTTAGCAGAGGCTAAGTTGAATAGCATAAAGCAGCTAATATCAAAAGCGTTGAGTGATGCACAAATATCTGATCAAGAGTTTAAAATGATTTTAGATGAGTTGGATAAATATTATAGTTTAAAACAGGACACAAAACAAAAAAAGGCTGTAATAAGTGAAGTTCAAAAAAAAAGAACTAGTGGAGCAGGGAAGAAAGGAAGCAATGGCAACCTTACAAAAAAGTCTAAAAAGTGTGTAATTTATTGTTTTAGTAGTGTGTTTGAGTATGATCCACAACCTTTGTATTCAAGATCGGAAAATTGTTAATTTGAAAGTAATTTTGATAACAAATCGACAAATTTGTTTTGTATTAAAGAAACATTTTATAATTTTGATAACTATAAAAAAAATTAAACTTACAATCTTCACTACCCCTATTTAAAAAAAGTTTTAATAAATCAAGTAAATCACCATTTCATGGTGATTTACTTATATATATGTATTTTGGGTGTTTCTGGATCAAACTCGAGCAAAGCGAGAGCTTTGGTCCAGAAACCCCAAAAAACATATATATTGATTTAAGGACTCTTATTGATAACTTGGAAGGAATCGCCCAAATATGTAACATCATCATTGCAGTAAGCATGTCATATGATACAAATGTGACCTATACTTGCTTTACCGTTAAGCCTGTGAGTTTCTCCGCATAAATAACGTTCAGCAGCTCGTGTAGACCTGAATGTGACACCAGATGACAAACACAGTTCAAAAAGAGTATTTAAGCTGGAGTACATAAATGCATGTTACAAAACCTATAGTTATATAAACAAGTCTGAGGAATATAGAGTATGAAAGTGTGGGTGGGGAAGTGGGGTGAGGTGGGGTGAATAAAGAATTAGTTAACTGATTCTTTTCCCCCTTCTTAACCTTTTTCTTTTAACACTTACATAAACGTTGTAAAGAAATGTATTTGATATATGTTAGACTGTTTCCTCTCCCACATGGAAGAGATTGAGGAATATAGACTGTAAAGAAATATGTCGAAGGGAGCAGGTGGGATGTGGGTGGGGATGGAGTGAGGGAAATAATTGGTTAACTGATCATTCCCCACTCCCAGCTTTTTTAACACATGTATAAGCATTAAACATAAATACATTTGCTATATTTTAGACTGTTTCCTCTCCCACATGGAAGGGATTGAGGAATTTAGACTGTAAAGAAATATGTCGAAGGGAGCAGGTGGGATGTGGGTGGGGATGGAGTGAGGGAAATAATTGGTTAACTGATCATTCCCCACTCCCAGCTTTTTTAACACATGTATAAGCATTAACCATAAATACATTTGCTATATTTTAGACTGTCCCCTCTCCCCTATGTAATAGATTGAAAAATATACCAGTAAAATATATGATTAAAGAGCTCCATGGTTTCGGGGAAAGAATTGACTAGCTGATTCTTCTTCCCCGACCCCTCCCAATATTTTTAAACACACATATAAACATTAAAAATAAATACATTTGCTATATGCTAGAATGTTCCTTCCTCCCCTATAGAAGACATCGAAGAATATAAGACTGTAAAACAATATTGTTGAAGGGACGCAGCGGGTAGGGTGAAGGGCGAAGGGGAACGAATTGGCCAGCTAATTATTTCTTTCCCCTCTCTCAACTTTTTTTAAACACATACATAAACATTTTTTTAAAGAAATACAATTGCTATATGTTAGACTGTTAGCTCTCTACCACCACCGTAGTCATTCGTTGACTCTCCTCATGGTCGGATATTTGGACACCCCTCAAAGTCAGAGGCGGTACCTAATTGATGGGAGGAGCTAACGCAACACAATTTACCGGAATGGAGTTGATTTAACGAAACGGACCGAAACTGAGATACGAATTACCGAAACGGAGTTTGTTTTGGTGATTTAAAGACTAATACGCACATATATATTTTATTTGTCAGTCAAGTCTAAGTGATTTAAGTTTATTACGTCTCTGGTCTTATTATTATTATCTTAATAGTATAATCTTTATTGAGTATATATTTTTATATAAAAAAAAAAAGTTATAACTTCTTTAAATACTAATTGTACCGCTTACATCAGCGTGGATCAAGAAGATTTACCGAAACTGACTTTGATTTTATTAGCTCTTTTGTAATGCTGTATTGTCCGTTTGTGTGTCTGTCTGTGTGCCTGTGATTCTGTCTGTCTGTTAACTTTTGCCTTTTTCATCCGATATTTATCAAACGTATACAGTAGTTATATATCCATAAGATCTCGGACAAGTTCTTGAACCAGCCAGATTCGATCGCTAACAGCTGAGTTATCTGCCCTTGAATTTGCAAAAATGCATAATTTTGCCTTATGGGCACTAAAGCCTCTCCATTTTTCATCCGATCTTTTCCAAACGTAAACAGTAGTTATATATCCATAAGATCTCGGACCAGTTCTTCAACTAGCCAGAATCAATCGCTAACAACTGAGTTATCTGCCCTTGAATTTGCCAATGTGCATAATTTTGTCTTGTGGGCATTCTAGCACCACCATTTGTCATTTGATCTTAACCAAACTTACACAGTAGTGGCATATCCATACGATCCCGGACGAATTATTGAACCATTCACACCGGAGTTATGGCCCTTGATTTTCTGAAATATGCTGTAATTTGGCATCGTTAACACGACAGGGCCTTCATTTTTCATTCGATCTTTCCCAAACTTTACCAGATTGTTAATATCAATGACAGCTCGGACGAATTCGATAACCAGCTAGAACGTACCAGTAACACTAGAGTTATGGCTCTTGATTTAGTGTATGTTGCCTTGTTAAGAAGATCGGGTCTTCATTTTTATCTGATCTTTACCAAAGTTTATTAGATTACTAATAATAAAAGCTCGAACAAGTTCAAAAACCAGCAAATCGGATCAGTAGTTAACACCGAAGCTATGGCCCTTGATTTAGTTAAAATGCCGTATTTTGCCTGGTTAAGACGATAGGGTCTTAATTGTTCATCCGATCTTTAACAAAGATTGTTAATATCAATGAAAGCTTGAACGAGTTTGAAAACCAGTCAGATCGGATAGGAAACACCGGAGTTATGGACCTTGATTTATATAGAAGTTCTGTATTTTGTCTCGTTAAGACGATAGACCCTTCCTTTGGTCGGATTTCAACGAAACGTTGCAGGGAATATCAGTAACAAGCCTAGTTGTGCATATCGTCACCGTGTTCCGGTTGAATGATTTTGGTGAAGTTGTGGCCCTTTAAAGGCTTTGATACACTTTGTCCGGACTTTTTCTTCTGAACCCCTGGCCGGATTTCAGCGAAACTTTGCGAGGATGATACATATCAAGCCTAGTTGTGCATATCATCGCCGTGTTCCGGTTGAAATTTTGGCGGAGTTATGGTCCTTTAAAAAAATTAAAACACAAACTTACATACATGCTAGTTCTCCTATCGAAACTTGGCAAGGATTATCAGTATCAAGCCTAGTTGTTCATATCGTCGCCGCGTTCCAGCTGAATGATATTTGGCGGAGTTATGGCCCGTTAATAGTTTTAATACACAAACGTTGTCCAGACTAGTCTCTTTTGAACTCCTGACTGGATTTCAACGAATCTTGGCGGGGATGATGAGTACCAAGCCTAGTTGCACATGTCATCGCCGTGTTCTGATTGAATGATTTTTGGCAGAGGTATGGCCCTTTAAATGTTTTAATACACTAACTTTTTACGGACTCGTTCTCCTGAACCCCTGGCCGGATTTCAACGAAACTTGACAGGGATGATCAGTACTAACCTATTTGCACGTATCATTGCCATGTTCCTGTTGAATGATTTTTGACAGACATGATATAGTTTAACAACATGTGTAACGCCTTGGAACGGTCAGTGACAAATATCAGGTGGTTTAAACCAAGTTCTAGGTTCTTACCCTGTTGTCATCTGAATTGAACGAGAAAATGTAAATAAAGAAATTCCCGCCATGCCATATCCTTTTGCAAATTAGGCAGCAATAAAGGGTAATATAAGTACAACAATAAGCTGATCATGTTTATACTGATATAAAATTCTTTTTTTTCTTCATATATTCAATCACGGTATTTTAAGAACCCGTGATTGTTTTGTATTGTAAATTTGCCGTTATTTGGCGGGATAGTTTCTTTAAACAAGGCAGTATCGTCAGTACTGCATTTTTATCACAATGTTGAGGTTCTCTGTAGTAAACCAGTAAAACATGGCATTTTGGCATTTTAATATAATGTCACTTTTCTTGAGTCTCTAAAACTTCATAGTACTAATACACTGGTAAAACTGGGAACGGTTTAATATTTGCTTTTAATAATAATAATAATAATGAAGAATATAATAATTCATTCCTTTTATTATTGCCGGAGCCCGGACTCAGAAAGCTGCTATGGGTGTTGGACTGTGTATCAACGTTATTTTACTGTTCATGAAGCAACTTTATTTTAGTAAGAATACCGGGATGCAGTCAAATTGGTATACAGGCATTTTATGGGTCTTCTTTTACTTTAATCACTGGGTATGAACTCAGTCAATACAGAAAACGCGTATAGCATCGTGGAGACACTGTGACATCGATAATCTGTCACAGTGTCTCAACGATGCTATAGAGTTATATAGCCGGTTTTCGTAGAGACGCGTTTTCTGTATTGACTGAGTTCATACCCAATGTGAATTACGTATCAATTTTACGGATACAGTATACAAATTATGATCTACAGTCTATAAATCTGGTCTCAGCACACGAATACAGCTGGTTCCAAATCGATATCGTCACTGATTATTGATTGATGTTAAACTTGATTAAAATGACAAACGGCAATCTTGATTTTTTAAAAGCTTGCTGCGCCCGTTAGCTTTTCTATATAACTTGCATTTGTTCAATAATTAATATTAATTATAAGAATAATATAAAGGAAATTGTGTTTGAATATTACTAACTGTTTGTGTATACAGCTATACATGTATCTCTTTTTGGTGCTGTTTGATTTTAAAATAAGCAACACTTCTTCAATTATTAAGCAGAGTTAAGACATCGATAATCTGTCACAGTGTCTCAACTATGCTATAGAGTTATATAGTCGGTTTTCGTAGAGACTTGTTTTCCGTATTGACTGAGTTCATACCCAGTGTGAATTACGTATCAATTTTACGGATACAGTCTACAAATTATGATATGCGCATGGGATACAGTCTATAAATCTGGTCTCAGCACACGAATACAGCTGGTTCCAAATCGGTATCGTCACTGATTATTGATTGCTGTTAAACTTTATTAAAAGGACAAACGGCAATCTTGATTTTTTAAAAGCTTGCGGCGCCCCGTTAGTTTTTCTATATAATTTGCATTTGTTCAATAATTAATATTAATTATCAGAATAATATAAAGGAAATTGTGTTTGATTATTACTAACTGTTTGTGCATACAGCTATATATGTATAACTTTTTGGTGCTGTCTGATTTTAAAATAAGCAACACTTCTTCAATTATTAAGCAGAGTAGATGAAACTTTAACTGAAGCACCTTCTAAAGAGTTTGAATAGTTCTGCGCCACTGCTACTTATTCTCATGAACTACTGATCAGATTTCATAATAATAAAACAAACACAAAAAAAATCCAACATTAAACTCTTTCTTCTAAATTTGTAAATTAGCTAAAAACTGAGATTATTAGGCGCTAATCGTTCAATCCAATTGCTATTATATTACCATTAAGTTGTTTTACCATTCAGTTGTCTTTTTGTTTATAACTATGATAATTTACCAAGTCTTCATATTCTAACCATGATATTTTTCCAATTCCTCACATTCTAATCATGAAACAACATTCTATTTGGTGATCCATTACACATAATATTTCAGATGTCTATCATATTCATATTATAACATTATACAACACAAATGCCAAAATTAAAAACGTTCATTTTGTCTCATGATGACTAGTTTATCCAGAGCTCAAATCTTTTACAAATAAAAAAAAATGTAATATCTACACACTGTTCGTTTATTTTTATCATAATCATTCCCCTTACTTTGTTCTGACCGACTTTGTATCACTGTTTTCTTGTATAGACTGCGGTGCATAAACAGGAACTGACCATGCCTATTTTATATGGTTCTTAACATTCGCTTTTTTAGTTGAAGGACGGACATTTCACCATTTCTACACAAGACAAGATTGAAATGCGAAAAGCTTATCTTAAAAGCATCGAGGAAAAAAAGTAGAAGCAATAAATGCTATTGAAAGTAAGCAAACGAAAGTCATAAATCTGCTTGAGGAGAACTTTCAAGCAAAGACGACTGAGTTGGAAGAAACGTTTGCACAAACAACACTAATGCTAACATTTATCAAAGATGTGATTGAAAGACAAGATGCTGTTGACAAACTCCTGAAAGAACTGCAGACAACGCAAATGCAGCAAGATTATTCTGAATTGATAGGCAAAGTAGATAAATTACGCAACGTAAGTAGTTATTTTAAAATGTTGCAGAATGCTTTTTATGATAATTATGACATATACTACAGTTAGACCGATGTTATTAGTGTAGTTGTAAAACAACTATTGTAAACTACTTTCACAAAACTAAACTGAAATGTGGAGAGCGCAAATATAGTTTTACGTTAGATCAGATATATTAATTTCATATTTATATTTTTTTCATACAAAAACGAAACGCTAATTTTCAAAGTGCCCAATTACTCATGTCCAACGATACCCCCACAAGGGTGCGATGAAGCCATTTTATTATATATCGGTTGATTAACCAAATGTTTACACACAGTCCGGAATGTACTGAATGTTTCCAAACCTCACCTTTTTCAATCTATACACTTAAGCTGATCGACAACAAAGGAGATATTCGTGCAGATCCTTTTTAAAATACTACTTTCATAAATCAAAGCTATACATTGACACGGAGTCTGATCATTTTAGGCATTTTCTAAGCACATTGATCTAAATTCAGATATTTATTTAATCTGTTTCAGACCTTAATAGAGATTCTACACCCAAAGTACTGTGACTGTAGATATTCTAATTATGATATGCTCCGGCTAGTCATAGTATCGCGAACATGGATTTTGTACAGATAAGTGCATACGGCAAAGGTTTCAAGTATAGCTTGATCACATAATATAGCATAGACTGGTTTCAGGAAGAACGATTTAGATTGAAACACACTTTAATGCATGCCAAATCCGAAGTTTCAGAGCTAGCTATTTCCTCCCAGTTTTATATTAAATTTAAAGTATATTTTGCATATGGGTAATACATGTTACATACGGTTCTGAGTATTTTGATTTTACACAACCAATAATAAGGACATTTTTAAATGCTGACTAACAGTTTTAACACAAAATCGAACACCATAATATTATAATACTCGTACGTAAAGAAATACTAGTATATTGTCTTTACTAGCCATTCACCACCGCTTAAGTTGACCCAACTTAAAAATGAAGAGAGTGCTTTTTCAGATGAAGGGATGAAAATGTTACACATGGTTACCGTCAGGTATGGAACGACCGTATATAGACAAATTGTTGGTATCCCTATGGGTACGAACTGTGCACCACTTGTCGCAGATTTGTTTTTATATTGCTATGAAAGATATTTCATATTGTGTCTTTCACCAGATACCAAGGAAGATGTTATTGAGGCCTTTAATGACACTTCTCGGTATCTGGATGACATATTAAACATTGACAACCCTTTCTTTTCTACTGTGGTTAATAATATATACCCTAAAGAACCTCAACTTAACAAAGCTTATATTTCTGATACAAACGCTTCTTTTCTTGATTTACACCTCTCCATTGAAAATGGTGAAATAATTAGCAAAATATATGACAAGAGATGATTTTAATTTTGATATTGTTAATTATCCCCATTTAGATGAGCATGTTCCCCGAGCAACTTCTTATGGGGTCTATGTGTCTCAACTTATTCGTTTTTCTAGAGCTTGTACTGGAGTTGAGGACTTTAATATTCGTAATCTTTGTATAACTAAAAAGCTACTCCATCAGGGTTACCGTTACCATAAACTTCGTAAAACCTTTGCAAAATTGTATTATCGTAACCCTGATCTTCTTTCCAAATATAAAAGTAATTTAAGAACTCTTCTGCGACAAGGACTATCACAACCGGACTTCTATGGTGACGTGATTTACAATCTTCGTAAGATCCTTGGTCATGATCACATTCATATTATCTTTGTTAAACTTGTTAAAAGGTTTATCAAAAGAGGTTATGATCCTATCATTTTGCAACGCACTGCATGCTTGGTGGCGGACTCATTTACAGTTCGCCACTATGCTTTCCTCTTTGATTGTGCGATGACCCGACTGGCTGTGCACCCTATGATGACGTCTACCTAAAGCCCAAAAGGACAGCGACGTTTGATGTCTGTCTACAGTCTTGTCTTGTCGTGCCCTCAATGGTTTATTCTCTTGATGCTCTGGATCTGGCTTTATAGGCTATTGTCTTTTTGTATTTATATCTACACGAGCATCTTTGTGTTTTACTTATATTGCCTATTAATGCTGCCTTGTTGATTAGAGAATAGTTCATGGCGGGGATTTCTTTATTTACACTGTCCGTTTTATTGGGTTGACGGTAGGGTAAGTGTGAAGGTTGTTGTACCCTAGAACTTGGTTTAAACCCCCATCGGCCTTTTTTGCAAATGACCGTTCCAAATCGGTAGCCCTATTGTCAACCCTTTTGTGTTTGTGATGTCTTATTTGGCCTTTCATTCATCTTTAAATGTGTTCATTGTTTCTGTGTGTGTTTGTGGCTGACTGTCATCCTTGAATGCTGCTTTTCCTGTTCGATTTTTATATCTATACTTACCATCATTAATTTTTTCTGTTACTTTATACTATCAGGTTAGTGCTATTTGCCGTTCGGCGTTAGTCTTTGATAGTTTCAGAGCCGTAGTGTGGCCTGTTTTCAACATACTCCTTATACGAGGAGCGAAGCGCCGAAGGGTGCGGGAGGTTGGGGGTTGGGGTGAAGGGAGTAGGGGTTCCACAAGGGGATTGTGAAAAGCCTCCTGCGATCTTTTTTATTTTTTTCATCTTTGGACCAAAATCAAAATAGTGCTCGTACATGCGATATTTGTCAGAAATATAGACATTTTATGCTCACAAAAAGTGGTAATTTTCCATCATTACCCTAGTCTCCCCTTTGATTTAATATTGTATTTTTCAACTTTTTAGGATTTTTTTTATCAAACCAGAAGCATTCCCGGGAGAAAGGGAGTGTGTCATTTTATTGGATTTAGCACCTAGTTCAAGGAATTATTTTTAGGTATTGATGTACATAAAACATAATTATAGTCGACTGAAATTTTAACATATTCATTGGAGCTTTTGAATTATGGGCAATCTGCTGTACTATTCTTAAATATAGTACATCTACATGACTGTCAGTTTCTTATTTCATAGAAAGGCTATACATTCCTAAGTCAGATTATGAATTAAAACAGTTCATGAAGTAAATGGTCCAGGTGTTTATAGTTATAAATATAACAAATATATGTAAGTTTCTTTACATTTTCAGAACTTCAGACAGCTTTATGCAGCATTTACGAGAAGCATTTATCAACAATTCCCGTGTCACCAGGGCTTGAAGATATTCATGCAAGTGTATAAGATATTTTTGTGGAGTTGATTATCTGAGATGATTTGATACATGAACCGAAAACATTAGAAAATAGAAAATAGAATCAATTCTGGTGAGAAAGTTGAAGGGTAAATAGATATATTATATTTAAAGGATCACACATGTGAGAATGTATATCTTAAATTTAAGAATGTATACGTGATAGGGTATTCTGGAATTGGGAAGACAACATGGTGTATGCAAATGTTTAGCAAGTGGGTCCGAGCATGTAAGAAAAAGACAGGAAAGATCCTTGACGCACCTAAACTTTCGGAAGATGAAAGAATCATATCCCAATTTGACGTTGTTATGTATACATCTCTGCGACATGTAACCAACGATGGCAATATCTGGGACATGATTAGACACCAGCTCTTTGTAGAGCACCCACAACTCGAACATTTGTCGGCAGACGTTCTTGAAATGGAGCCAGAAACATGTCTTATCGTTCTTGATGGTTTAGACGAATGGTCACCACCTGCACATTTCCTAGAACGTTCACTTTTACAGTCACCAGGACTTCCTGCGAGAACAAAAACTAAATGGATGTACAGTTCTTACAACTACAAAATCATGGAAGCTGGATGCAGTCAGACTAAAAAGTTATGAAATTGACAGAGCAGTTAAGATACAGGGAATACAATATCCATACTCACTAGCACAAAGAATAATTGATGTTTTAAATGAACACCTTGCCGAAAAAAGAATATATGTTTTGAGAAAAAGGTTTTAATAGGTTTCAAAAGAAATGTAGAGGAAAGTTTCCACCAGACAGTTCCTTTATTCCTGAATGTTCCATTTATACTTGTTTTTATAGTATGTATCTGGTTTGATTATGGCAAATTAGATACAACTATAGCAGCTAATTATAGCAGGGTTATTACATTTCTTATTAATCATGCAGAAGGAAATAAGAAAACAGGAAAACTGGGCAGGCTATCTGACATGGTAATTGTACCGGCCCTTTAAAGTAAGTGGTACACGTCAGCTAATTGTCTTCCAGATTGCCTGAAAAGAAGAAAATATGTCAGTTTTATAAGAAAAGAACAGAATCTGATATTTACAGCTGATTCACTGGAAGAGAGGATATCTGATGAAGAATTAGAAGTGGCAGTGAAAATCGTATTCTTTCACAGTCAAAAGAAGTCAGCAAAACCCTCACCCGCACGGCAAGCTTGTCTTTTCTCCATACAACTTTCCAAGAATACATGGCTGCTTTACAACTCGTGTGTTCAACACAAAACGATGACAAAGAGTCGATGCTAACGTATAAAACGTAATGCCTCTCACGCGTTGACGTTATGGAAATTGTGTGTTTGCGGAATGGATCCACATATTGCAAGTGAGATGTCCAGCCATGCTTATACAGTCACTAAATGTCACGTTCAAGATCACGCTTTGAAATGCGTACGGGAAATAACAGCAGCTCACGGTGGTGCATATCCTTCACAATCATATCCAGTTTACTTTAACAACACGAAAGTCACATTAACTACAGATGACACATTCACACACCAACTGACACTTCTCAAAACCAATAAAAACCGAGCATCAAATCTTAAGATTTACCTTAAGAAAGAATCCAATGACTCTATGGAATATCAAACGAGAAATGTTCAGCTAGCAAACGAATTACAACCATTACACGTCTACGAGTCTGGCTCGTCTAAGGCTAAAGAACATTCAAGCAGAAAGTGGATATCAGGAAAGTTTTCTGCAACTGAAGAGTTTGAAATGATGTGCCATATTTAATACACAGACATGTCATTCAGTTCCAGTCATGCCTATAAACTTGACAAATTGCCATAAATTAGAAAAACTTCCGTGTCATGTGTAGTAGATTTAAACTCTACACAGTTGCATGTACTGTAATTAAACGAATTAAACTCATGTACTGAGTCTGTATATCCCAACACCAACTCGTCATCAAAGTATGGGTCTCCGGTACCAATATGTGACGAAGAAGTAATCAATTGCACTAAAACAAAGAACTGTAAGATAAATTTGACAAATACAGTTTGGAAGATAGATCGTGTTGACCTAAAGAGTTGTAGTTCATGTACGTTAGTTATACAAACTGACAAATCTGTCATTGAAACAAATGCATGCAATTCATTGAACAAATGCCTATTAGCTATCTCTAGGAATGTAAACACTAACAATCTCAACTTAACTCAACTTAGCAGTTGTCGGGTCAGTTTCAAAAACCTGCAGCATTTACAAATTAGCTGTTTAGATGAAATGCCAAAAGTGACGAAGCAGTCATTGCTTCTTTCTTTACAGAATGCAACAAACCTCCAAACTAAAATATGCGACAATAAGCCCGACTTTTTCTTCCAAGAAGTGTTCAGCATTTGCGTTGTAAACTTCAAACACTTGGAAGCATTAGAAATATCTCATGAACACAGTAAGTACTCTTCACATTCCACAAACGGCTCCAACGTGTTCAAATTAATCACACAATCCGAACAGCAGCCAACATATATCAAACGAATAAAATGTACATTAGAACATGTCCTTAAGCTTTCTACCATGACATATGTCGAGACACTTGAGCTGGAAGAGTACTACCAACATAACATTCCCCCATCAGTGATACGTTATCTACAACATCTCCCACATGTCAGACATGTGTCTTGCATACAGTTATCAGGGACCGCATTGAAAGCATTAGGAAATATCCTTCCGACCTTCACACAGCTGGAGATTTTGGAACTAGAAGACAACTACGAACACAAAATGCCGGATTCAGTGGTACAGTCTCTACAACATCTAACTCATCTTAAACATCTTAATCTCATATGTTCACAATTGCCAGAGTCTACATTAGGAACATTGCAGATTGGTTTGCCATTGCTGATAGAATTGGAGACACTGACATTTTCTTACATATACATCATAGATATAGCTATGATTAATACATTATCTGACATGCATCATTTAAAAAAGATAACGTCATATGTACAATTGACGGATGCCCAGTGGAGAGAATTTATTGACTATCAGCCACGAGCTCATCACACTATGGAAGTGGTGTTAAACATGTGGATATGAATAGAGACACTGTGGAATACATTAGGTCTATGGAAGTGGTGTTAAACATGTGGATATGAATAAAGATACTGTGGAATACATTAGGTCTATGGAAGTGGTGTTAAACATGTGGATATGAATAGAGACACTGTGGAATACATTAGGTCATCGAAACAGTTCCACTCACAACTATGGGCGGAACTAGACTATGGGAAATACAAGGCGACATTGAAAAACAAGTAACCACAAATGTGGATGCAATACATCAGTTCGTCAGTTGGAATGAAACACACGATATCTTTGGTGAAATGGCATAGCTTTGAAATTACAAATGGTATTTCGGTTTGCATGTATTCTCATTAAAATTGGATATATACTGCAGTAAAATATGTAAATGAAATATAGATCTACCTGGATATGTTAACATAATATTCTGAACATTGTTTCAATCGACCGAAGTTTATGCTACGTCAATTTTCAGAAATTATATATTAGAATCACTAAATATCCATTAACCAGTCTGTAAATCCAATCTCGTTATTTCATATAGCTCGGGCAAATATGTATACCTAGATAAATATATACTAGTATATGTAGTACTAACATATTTTGTCAGCGGACGATATTGTTTCGCTTCAGCTGTCATAGCCCTCAAAGGAAGTGCTTAAATATGATCCCGCCATGGAACATAGCATATAAAGGCATTTTATGACAGGCTGATATTGTTTTTGGCATTAAAGGGTATATATGTATATAGCGAAACAATATTATTATTATGAAGGTTCTGAAAATCTTCGAAAATGGTGAAAGAATAATCAAATTAGGATAGAAAAAAGAAGCATGTATGACCATTGGAATGTTGTTAACGAAGCATGTATGACCATTGGAATGTTGTTAACGAAGCATGTATGATCATTGGAATGTTGTTAACGAAGCATGTATGACCATTGGAATGTTGTTAACGAAGCATGTATGACCATTGGAATGTTGTTAACGAAGCATGTATGATCATTGGAATGTTGTTAACGAAGCATGTATGACCATTGGAATGTTGTTAACGAAGCATTTATGACCATTGGAATGTTGTTAACGAAGCATGTATGACCATTGGAATGTTGTTAACGAAGCATGTATGGCCATTGGAATGTTGTTAACGAAGCATGTATGACCATTGGAATGTTGTTAACGAAGCATGTATGACCATTGGAATGTTGTTAACGAAGCATGTATGATCATTTGAATGTTGTTAACGAAGCATGTATGACCATTGGAATGTTGTTTACGAAGCATGTATGACCATTGGAATGTTGTTAACGAAGCATTTATGACCATTGGAATGTTGTTAACGAAGCATGTATGACCATTGGAATGTTGTACGAAGCATGTATGACCATTGGAATGTTGTTCAAAAACGGATATGGAAGCCGCCATTTTGAGAACTATGACATAATAGTTCCAAATTACTTTATTTGGAATATTTTTAAATATGATAACTATTTTGAAAGGAAATAACAGCAGCTGTATGAAAAATAAGTATACTAAAGTCTATTAATGCCTTATATGATCAGGTAAGGAGTTTGAATGCTTTAAAGGATATTTACCAATATGCCATGAATGGTAATTTAGCAATGTGACGTCATATAACTCACAATGGCGCCCCATATCCTTTTAAGAACAACCTACACATGATAATATCTTCTTTATTTATCACCCATGATAATTCTTTGACCCTTTTCCAAGTTTTCTTTTTTTTCCAGAACTCAATAATAAAGATTGTTTGGCTATACACCTACATTCCATTTAACAAGAAGAACCTGTATTTTCAATGAATGATTATCTGAGAGTTGATGGGAATGTCTGCGATATGAAGAGTTGATGTGAATATCTGCGATATGAAGAGTTGTTGTGAATGTCTGTGGTATGTAAAGTTGATGTGAATGTCTGCGATATGGATAGTTGATGTGAATGTCTGCGATATGGATAGTTGATGTGAATGTCTGCGATATGGAGAGTTGATGTGAATGTCTGCGATATGGAGAGTTGATGTGAATGTCTGTGATATGGAGAGATGATGTGAATGTCTGCGATATGGATAGTTGATGTGAATGTCTGCGATATGAAGAGTTGATGTGAATGTATACGATATGGAGAGTTGATGTGAATGTCTGCGATGTGGAGAGTTGATGTGAATGTTTGTGATGAGGAGAGTTGATGTGAATGTCTGTGATATGGATAGTTGATGTGAATGTCTGCGATATTTAGAGTTGATGTGAATGTCTGTGATATGGAGAGTTGGTGTGAATGTCTGTGATATGAAGAGTTGATGTGAATGTCTGTGATATAGAGAGTTGATGTGAATGTCTGCGATATTTAGAGTTGATGTGAATGTCTGTGATATGGAGAGTTGCTGGATCGGATGTATGTTATGTGGATGTATGTAATGCGTAGTGAGTCAATGAAGCAGCGCTGATATATTCTTGCTGCAAGAAAAAAACACTGGATATATAGCCAGCTATTACTTTATACATTCTTTGAGTAATATAGAAATGTACGTATGTTGCAACCGCAGGTCTTACTGGATAACATGTATATTTTGGTCCCGCCAACAACAGACACATTTTACTACATATGTACACCGTTTCTAAATCTACTGACGACGAAGTATATATATATAACATATATTTTGAGAATCCAAACTGTAGACAATATAAACGGCTTTAACAAGCCAGGTCAACCCAAAACTTGAGCGTCGAATTAACTCATAATTCATTTTATGCATATTCAATAAGGATATTTTTAAGAACGCGTTAAAATAAATCTTTACTTTCATTCGGCACATATACATTATTATATGACCTGAAAATCTGGATAGAGTTTTGATTAACGGTTTTGTAGTAAAATTGTGCCGTTACTTGGCGGGTTAGATGATTAACGGTTTTGTAGTAAAATTGTGCCGTTACTTGGCGGGTTAGATGATTAACGGTTTTGTAGTAAAATTGTGCCGTTACTTGGTGGGTTAGTTGATAAACGGTTTTGTAGTAAAATTGTGCCGTTACTTGGCGGGTTAGATGATTAACGGTTTTGTAGTAAATTGTGCCGTTACTTGGCGGGTTAGATGATTAACGGTTTTGTAGTAAAAGTGTGCCGTTACTTGGCGGGTTAGTTGCTTAACGCTTTTGTAGTAAAATTGTGCCGTTACTTGGCGGGTTAGTTGCTTAACGCTTTTGTAGTAAAATTGTGCCGTTACTTGGCGGGTTAGTTGCTTAACGTTTTTGTAGTAAAATTGTGCCGTTACTTGGCGGGTTAGTTGCTTAACGCTTTTGTAGTAAAATTGTGCCGTTACTTGGCGGGTTAGTTGCTTAACGCTTTTGTAGTAAAATTGGGCCGTTACTTGGCGGGTTAGTTGTTTAACGCTTTTGTAGTAAAATTGGGCCGTTACTTGGCGGGTTAGATGCATGTTCTCATACATGTCATGAATGTTAATGTTATATTGCTGGATTGTTTCAGTTTACTGTTCATTATAGAAGTGGTGATGAAAATGATTTCTATTGAACACGAGTATTACTAAATGTCTACGTCACATATGTTTGAGTGGATAATTGCATTACACTTACAAGGTGGGGCCATGTTCCAGAATGTATGATACGTACGTGACTTTGTGTAGATATGCAAAGTTTGGTGAATACATTAAACAGGTTATAAATAGGGATGCCAAGAGAAAAAAAAAGACTTTAAACTGACACTATGACATATATATAGTTGGTTTGGTGATGTGGTTATTGTCAACATGTGAATATATCCAACACTTAATAAGAAATAAAAACGTTTCGGGGTATTTTAAGTTTTCGTGACCAAAAACATGTCTTTTGAACTCACAGTTTAACCTTGGCTTTACATTTTGTAGTGGTAACATGAATATTGCCATGATCAGTATACATCGAAAAATTGATAGGGACATAGTATTACAAAGAAACGAACAAGTTAAACCCGTTGTTTACTTTTATGACCAAACAAAAAACGGATTAACCAAAGTTTGACATTGACTATGACGTTGACATATATATTAGTAAGATCACGTGACAATTGTCATGAACGTGTATTTTTATTGAAAGATTCATGAAAAATATGATGACAAAAAATACAAATATAGCCATATGTTAAGTTTTTTGACGGACAGATGCGCATCACTCATTTCAACATACAGAACGATCACTGTATTCCACAATACAATGTATGTCTTAATTGTTCTTCATTCTTCATGGAAGTTATATACTCAGGCCAAAGCAAGGTCTACCTCACATTGATATATATTTAAAGTCACAATATGCCATCTTTATCACATTCATAGATATTTTAAGTCACACTATGCCATCTTTATCACATTCATAGATATTTAAAGTCACACTATGCCATCTTTATCACATTCATGGATATTTAAAGTCACAATATGCCATCTTTATCACATTCATGGATATTTAAAGTCACAATATGCCATCTTTATCACATTCATGGATATTTAAAGTCACAATATGCCATCTTTATCACATTCATGGATATTTAAAGTCACACTATGCCATCTTTATCATATTCATAGATATTTAAAGTAACACTATGCCATCTTTATCACATTCATAGATATTTAAAGTCACACCATGCCATCTTTATCACATTCATAGACCTTTAAAGTCACAATATGCCATCTTTATCACATTCATAGATATTTAAAGTCACAATATGCCATCTTTATCACATTCATAGATATTTAAAGTCACAATATGCCATCTTAATCACATTCATAGATATTTAAAGTCACAATATGCCATCTTTATCACATTCATAGATATTTAAAGTCACAATATGCCATCTTTATCACATTCATAGATATTTAAAGTCACAATATGCCATCTTTATCACATTCATAGATATGTAAAGTCACACTATGCCATCTTTATCACATTCATAGATATTTAAAGTCACAATATGCAATCTTTATCACATTCATAGATATGTAAAGTCACAATATGCCATCTTTATCACATTCATGGATATTTAACGTCACACTATGCCATCTTTATCACTATCATAGACCTTTAAAGTCACAATATGCCATCTTTATCACATTCATAGATATTTAAAGTCATAATTTGCCATCTTTATCACATTCATAGACTTTTAAAGTCACAATATGCCATCTTTGTCACATTCATAGATATTTAAAGTCACAATATGCCATCTTTATCACATTCATAGATATTTAATGTCACAATATGCCATCTTTATCACATTCATAGATATTTAAAGTCACAATATGCCATCTTTATCACATTCATAGATATGTAAAGTCACAATATGCCATCTTTATCACATTCGTAGATAGTTAAAGTCACAATATGCCATCTTTATCACATTCATAGATATTTAAAGTCACAATATGCCATCTTTATCACATTCGTAGATATTTAAAGTCACAATATGCCATCTTTATCACATTCATAGATATTTAAAGTCACAATATGCCATCTTTATCACATTCATAGATAATTAAAGTCACAATATGCCATCTTTATCACTTTCATGGATATTTAAAGTCACACTATGCCATCTTTATCACATTCATGGATATTTAAAGTCACACTATGCCATCTTTATCACATTCATGGATATTTAAAGTCACACTATGCCATCTTTATCACATTCATGGTTATTTAAAGTCACAATATGCCATCTTTATCACTTTCATAGATATTTAAAGTCACAATATGCCATCTTTATCACATTCATAGATATTTAAAGTCACACTATGCCATCTTTATCACATTCATGGATATTTAAAGTCACACTATGCCATCTTTATCACATTCATGGATATTTAAAGTCACACTATGCCATCTTTATCACATTCATAGACCTTTAAAGTCACAATATGCCATCTTTATCACATTCATAGATATTTAAAGTCACAATATGCCATCTTTATCACATTCATAGATATTTAAAGTCACAATATGCCATCTTTATCACATTCATAGACCTTTAAAGTCACAATATGCCATCTTTGTCACATTCATAGATATTTAAAGTCACAATATGCCATCTTTATCACATTCATAGATATTTAATGTCACAATATGCCATCTTTATCACATTCATAGATATTTAAAGTCACAATATGCCATCTTTATCACATTCATAGACCTTTAAAGTCACACTATGCCATCTTTATCACATTCATGGATATTTAAAGTCACACTATGCCATATTTATCACATTCATAGATATTTAAAGTCACAATATGCCATCTTTATCACATTCATTGATATTTAAAGTCACACAATGCCATTTTTATCACATTCATAGATATTTAAAGTCACAATATGCCATCTTTATCACATTCATGGATATGTAAAGTCACAATATGCCATCTTTATCACATTCATAGATATGTAAAGTCACAATATGCCATCTTTCTCACATTCATAGATATTTAAAGTCACAATATGCCATCTTTATCACATTCATAGATATTTGAAGTCACACTATGCCATCTTTATCACATTCATAGATATTTAAAGTCACAATATGCCATCTTTATCACATTCATAGATATTTAAAGTCACAATATGCCATCTTTATTACATTCATAGATATGTAAAGTCACACTATGCCATCTTTATCACATTCATAGATATTTAAAGTCACAATATGCAATCTTTATCACATTCATAGATATGTAAAGTCACAATATGTCATCTTTATCACATTCATGGATATTTAACGTCACACTATGCCATCTTTATCACATTCATAGACCTTTAAAGTCACAATATGCCATCTTTATCACATTCATAGATATTTAAAGTCATACTATGCCATCTTTATCACATTCATAGACCTTTAAAGACACAATATGCCATCTTTGTCACATTCATAGATATTTAAAGTCACAATATGCCATCTTTATCACATTCATAGATATTTAATGTCACAATATGCCATCTTTATCACATTCATATATATTTAAAGTCACAATATGCCATCTTTATCACATTCATAGACCTTTAAAGTCACAGTATGCCATCTTTATCACATTCATGGATATTTAAAGTCACACTATGCCATCTTTATCACATTCATGGATATTTAAAGTCGCAATATGCCATCTCTATCACATTCATAGATATTTAAGTCACAATATGCCATCTTTATCACATTCATAGATATTTAAAGTCACACTATGCCATCTTTATCACATTCATGGATATTTAAAGTCACACTATGCCATCTTTATCACATTCATGGATATTTAAAGTCACACTATGCCATCTTTATCACATTCATGGATATTTAAAGTCACACTATGCCATCTTTATCACATTCATGGATATTTAAATTCACAATATGCCATCTGTATCACATTCATAGATATTTAAAGTCACAATATGCCATCTTTATCACATTCATGGATATGTAAAGTCACAATATGCCATCTTTATCACATTCATAGATATGTAAAGTCACAATATGCCATCTTTATCACATTCATAGATATTTAAAGTCACAATATGCCATCTTTATCACATTCATAGATATTTAAAGTCACACTATTACAACATCTTTATCACATTCATAGATATTTAAAGTCACACTATGCCATCTTTATCACTTTCATGGATATTTTAAGTCACACTATGCCATCTTTATCACATTCATAGATATTTAAAGTCACACTATGCCATCTTTAGCACATTCATAGATATTTAAAGTCACAATATGCCATCTTTATCTCATTGATGGATATTAAAGTCACACTATGCCATCTTTATCACATTCATGGATATTTAAAGTCAAAATATGCCATCTTTATCACATTCATAGATATGTAAAGTCACAATATGCCATCTTTATCACATTCATAGACCTTTAAAGTCACAATATGCCATCTTTATCACATTCATAGATATTTAAAGTCACACTTTGCCATCTTTATCACATTCATGGATATTTAAAGTCACAATATGCCATCTTTATCACATTCATAGATATTTAAAGTCACAATATGCCATCTGTATCACATTCATAGATATTTAAAGTCACACAATGCGATCTTTATCACATTCATATACCTTTAAAGTCACACTATGCCATCTTTATCACATTCATGGATATTTAAAGTCACACTATGCCATATTTATCACATTCATGGATATTTAAAGTCACAATATGCCATCTTTATCACATTCATAGATATTTAAAGTCACAATATGCCATCTTTATCACATTCATAGATATTTAAAGTCACACAATGCCATCTTTATCACATTCATAGACCTTTAAAGTCACACTATGCCATCTTTATCACATTCATGGATATTTAAAGTCACACTATGCCATCTTTATCACATTCATAGATATTTAAAGTCACACAATGCCATCTTTATCACATTCATAGACCTTTAAAGTCACACTATGCCATCTTTATCACATTCATGGATATTTAAAGTCACACTATGCCATCTTTATCACATTCATAGATATTTAAAGTCACAATATGCCATCTTTATCACATTCATAGATATTTAAAGTCACACAATGCCATCTTTATCACATTCATAGACCTTTAAAGTCACAATATGCCATCTTTATCACATTCATGGATATTTAAAGTCACACTATGCCATCTTTATCACATTCATAGATATTTAAAGTCACACTATGCCATCTTTGTCACATTCATAGACCTTTAAAGTCACAATATGCCATCTTAATCACATTCATAGACCTTTAAAGTCACAATATGCCATCTTTATCACATTCATAGATATTTAAAGTCACACTATGCCATCTTTATCACATTCATAGATATTTAAAGTCACACTATGCCATCTTTTTCACATTCAGAGATATTTAAAGTCACAATATGCCATCTTTATCATATTCATGATCATATTTCAAGCCATAATGTTGGTAGTTTGCAGCTGTTAATGCAGGACTTCTTCATTTTTGTATGTTTCAAACAGCTGTGTCCGTTTTTAATTGAAGGTAGTATTGGCAATAGTGTTTAAATATATGAGCCGCAACACACGAAAACGTCCCTTCGGACGTTCAGACGACAACATCATAAAGTAACAATTTATGACGTCGGCCGGTATTCAGTTACTTACTAATCAAATTTTTCATCACTTCCGTGTTTTACTTAGTTATTATATCATAGGGAATATGGTTTCTTAATATAAATAGTTGATGCTATAGAAAATGGTAACTGTTTATATGTGTTGGTGTTATTTATTCAACGACGTCGTCCAAGACGCTAACGTCAACGTCAAAATTAATGGTGAGTACAATCTTTAATTTTCAAATTAAGATAAAATCATTTTTAATTAAGATATCAACACGAAATAAAGAGAATTTTAAAGAGAAAATCACCGAGATTCATAATCATCAAAAAACATAAAAAGTCACAATTTTGTCTGAAGGGTCATTTTCGCGTGTTTCGGCTTATATATGTTTATGAATTTAGTTTAATGAGAAATGGATACGGAAATCTTGAGGTCTGCTTCACCCATTTTCGACCAAACGTCTTCCGTACTCGCTACCCAATAAGCTGATATATGTTTTGTTGAGATAGTTTGTAGTTGTAACACTAGCGTCATCTACGGTCCGAGTATTGACGTTCATACCGAATCTAACACCTTCTCCAAGAAGGGAAAAGGGGTTGTCTCTAGTATGAAATAAAACCCTGCTTTCGGCTTAAAAAGTTTGCATATTGTAAAATTAAAACATTTAATAGGTAATTGTAAACAGGATATCGCAATTGTTTTAGTAAGATATGTTTTAAATGTGTTTTATTGTCAAAATATCCGTTATAAAATCCTGCTAATATAATCTTTCCTGTCGCTTAATGAAATTAAGACGGGACCACGTAATGGGGATTTCCGTTCGTTTTAAGAACATAATGAACAGTTTAAATTAATTTGCATTAACTATATTCTCCCAATAATTACCCCAGGCATTATTTTCAAAGTGGCTACATTATGCCTTAACGTTTACTCAAAATAAGAATAAAACGTGTAAAATTTAAATAAATTTAGATGTTGACTCGCGAATTTCACTTTACGGAAATCCGACCTTTTCCAAATTATTTACATTGCTTATAGAACCTCTATTTAACTCTCACTAAAACAGCATGGAAAGATTGTTCCTGTCAAAAATGAAAACAAGATTATCCTGTACCTCTTTAAGACTGCGTATCAGATTCGTTAAATCATGTACATCCTTATGCATTATTATTGAGACTAAACACACCAGTGTATTATGAGCTTTAAACATTTTCAAAAATGTTGTTTATTGTAAATTATAACAATGTACTTATGTACCGAGGCCAGTATACAAATTTCAAAAGGTGCTGCACTAAATACGTGTAATGACCTGCTTTCGTGTCGCCCCATATCAAGTTAGCAACTTTCATAACATTAGGGACCCACTGGTATCAGATAAACCATATTTAACGAAAGCTGAATCTTCAGTTCTTTTAATTGTTTTTCTTTTGGTACGTATAGTAATATATAAGTGGTCACTGACATGATTTCAGTTTTGGAAAGTATATTTAGCTCGGCAGTTCAGATCATCAGATCACCGTTACATCAAAAATGTGTTTCATAATTAGAATAAAACACGTATTGAATTGTATTGCTCTTACTCATGCGTGTTGGTGTTATTATTATTATTATTATTATTATTATTATTATAATTATTATCAATGTTAAGTTTTTTAACATATATTTTGTACCACAAGTGTGTTCTAATCGTGTTATAAAAGTATATGAATAAATACTGAAAAGGGGATCCATTGGAAAAAACAAACACAAACAAGAGATAAAAGTAGCAGACTCGGTTTTATTGAGTCTGTTCATGAGGGGTAATGTAAAGTGCAGCACCTCTCACGCCTCCTAGCACCTGCTTAAGCAATATTCTACTTCACATTTAAGGTTAAGACTATCTCTGAATTCCTGTACCGACCTGTAAACAGCAACTGATGATTTTTCCTGGTATGGCTGGTTATTATAGAAAATGTTGTCATAATTTTTCAGTCATTGCTGAACCTTTGATCAACTTACTGAGTAACAGAAATCAATTTATTTGGACTGAACAATGCCATCACTCATTTGACAAATTAAAAGCCATACTTATGAGTGCACCAGTTCTTTCAGAACCAAACTTAGATTTTCAATTTGAGTTAGCTGTTGATGCAAGTGATATTGGTGCTGGTGCTGTACTTTTGCAAGAATATAACAATGGTATTGACCATCCAGTGTGTTACAAGTTTAACAAACATCAGAAGAATTACTCTGCTATTGGAAAATAGTGTCTTCCTCTGATGTTGGCACTACAGAATTTTGAAGTCTATTTTATTTCATCCGTTTCTTTAGTGATCACAGTCCCCGCACAGTTATTAATAAAATGAAAAACAAAAAACAATGATTAATGAGGTAGAGTTTAATGTTGCAAGAGTACAATATTGAAATTAGACATATCAGAGGAAAATATAATTTGATTGCTGACGCATTATCTCGTGTGTAAAATACGTTTGTATATTTAAACGTAAATTAGTGTAATACAATATATTTTGACTATTGTTAATTTAAAAACAGTGTCATTTTGTAATATACGCTTTGACATATGTACTGAAACTGAAATATTATTACAGTATTACATTGCTTATTACATACTGTTCAAAATAATGAATTGTTACATAAATCCTTTTTTTCTTTAAGTGGGAAGTGTTACCCTCATGTATACAATGCTAATCAAGCGTATAGTCTACTAATAGTCTAGTAATTTCTAAATTATTGTTTACATAATGGGATGTGTAGTTTATTACAAAACATTCTTTAATCTAGAATGTTCCATGTTGGTATATAAAAGCTGACCTTAGTAAAACTTGCAAGGTTTTCAGTATTAGTAAATAATATGAAGTTTTAAACCCCCAGTGGCCTACTTTGCCAATGACCGTTCCAAGGTTGTAGCCCTATTGTCAACCCTTTTGTGTTTGTGATGTCGTTTGCATTTATTATTGCTTTTGCCTTCTTGTTTGTCTGTTTGCGTGTTTGTTTCTGTGTTTTGTGGTTTACTGTCCTCCTGGAATGCTACTTTCCCTGTCCGATCTTTTTATATTTCCTTCATATGTTGTGAAAGCAATTCCATACAAACGAATTCTTTTCCGAAACCCATGCAGTGTGGTAAATGGTTGTATTATTATATTAAATGTATAAATATTGCTATCTGTATCAAACATGTTTAAACATGTATGAATAAAGTTCACAGATAAAGGTTTGTTCAGTGTGTCTTATCATGTCCATGGCAAGCCCATTATTTAAACATATGCATGCTGGGCAGTTTAAAAGATACTTATAATAATCCGAAGAACATGTTAGGATAAATACACAAACACTTGCAACAATGCCGAGAATGATGAAAATTACCATTACCATAGAAAAACGTGCAAATATATAAATAAAGCGATAAGTTTTCCCTTGATCAAAATTAACATATAAGTCATAGAATTATTACCCATAATAATGTCAGAATAAAGGAATTTACACTCGGCTTCTGATTTTCATTTCCTTAAAAATATATATAATAACCTTCGTCCTTCCTTTTATTTCCATGTAGCCAGTAAAGCGATACAAGCACGTATGGGCCTGTTGTTAGGATTCTGGCTGACCTTTATAGATTCAAGTTCATATATGGGCCTATTGTTAGTATTCTGGCTGACCCTTACAGATTCAAGGTCATATTTTGAACATATTGTCAAATTTGAAATCCTAATCGTGTTTGCAAAGAGCTCTTTCATATTTTTTGTAATCGACGTGAAAGCAAAATAAGACAGAGAATAACTACGATGCTAAATATCAATACGTATTATTTCGTCTAAATATCAATACGTATTATTTCGTCTAAATATCAATACGTATTATTTCGTCTAAATAGCTAGGTAGAAGTTATACATATTCATTGTGTTATGCAACGAACAACTATCAAATTAAAACAGAAGTGACGATATGCAGGTGTGGCAAATGTTCGACAATATGTTCAAGGAAAAAGCGGTGTTCAACAAACAAAAGGTGTTCGAAATTAAGGGAGAAAAATAGACATTTATGCCTATTTAGGTCATGGGCAATTATGGTTTTGATAATGCAAATGATGTTCTCGTTTATATAGGGAGTAAAATGGCGGAAGTACAGCGATTACACATCATCAGGTAACCTGCATGCCTTAGTGCCATATGCCCACTGGACGATGTCAGGTATTTCTTTCCGGTATTTTTCCTGGTCATTCATTCGTTCGCATATATCGCATAGCGCCCTCTGGTAGACGACTTTGTATCCCGTTGAATAATACTGACTTTTCCGTTCCAGTAGTTTTTCGTAGTCATCCGGCGACCCAATCAGCTTTTGCAGATAACTTCCCAGATCGGAAATTGATTTAAACTCGTCCGTCGAAATATACGTTCCATTAGGGAATAGAGATTTAGCATCACGTTTGTTCCCACCTCGAACTACCATAATGGTATCGAAATTAAAATTTTCGTATAATTTCTCTGTAAAATATTGCCTACACAATGCATTTTCAAAAGCTAAATAAAACATGTAACTCGTATTGAGTATCTGAAAGCAAGCGTCATGCACAAACGCTTTGCCACAGTTCCATGGTTTCCCACACCTTCCGAACATGTCAATATCAATATATTTACCGAGCTTCTGTTTAATAAAACTTTCGCGTTTTGATCTCGTTTGACAATGGGAGCTAATCCATAAAACTTTACTTCTATTTTGTTTTTTCCTCGCCATTGCACTGAAATTACGAACTACTTGTTTCGGATATTTCCGTATTTCTCCGTAAGGCAAGAATATATCCGAGTTCGTTTTATCATACGTCATAGTCCAGTTGAAACTTGAACGCCACTGCGGCTGTTTCCACTCTGTGCCTTCATCCTCGTACGTGACTGGTGATTCATGTGCCGCGAAAATCCAGACCTGATCTCGCGGTCTTTGGAAATCAACTTGTTTGTGGACAAAACGCCCGTCAAAAATTAATGCGTCGCTAGCGTTTGCAAATTTTCTATCAAGCGTCATTCGGCAATTGTTGAATTCACACGCGTCAAAACCACAATGCATTACATCCGGTTTGTTAGTTATGTAAAGAGGTGGATTGTACCAATGAATAGTAAAGTTTTTTCTAGATTTTCTGTTAAGCATAAAACTTTCCTCGGCAACTTTAAAAATCGTCTGTTGCAACATCTCAGTCAAAGGTTTCGCTCCAGTTTCTAGACTTGAAGAATTCAGTTCAATTCCGTGACTTTTCTGAAATAAAATAATTGGTTTTAGTTAGTATATGTTATAATAGCGTAAATGGTTTTCCATGCCCCTGTCTCACGCTCTCCTTATGTGTTATAATAGCGTGAATGTTTTTCCATGCCCCTGTCATAGTAACGTGAGGATGTTGAGAACCTGTTAAAAACTCATACCTCGTTAGAATTCTGGGAAATTTACTTAATCAAGCAACTAAACATATCTGCTAGTGAACATCAAATGGAAATTGGGGTTTAAATATCTTCTAAGGGAGTATTATTCCGCTGTATACTAACACCGGGTCAAAGGTCATCATATTTTTTACCCCTTGCCATTGCATATCCTATCTACTTTCACTTTTTAAAGTTATACCTTAAACTGTCAAAAGCATGATGAGCTGGATTTCCAGATGTCCAGAATATAATTACAGGCCAAAACATAACAGGAAACTGCAAAAAAATAAGTTTTAAGAAAAAAAAGATTGGCACTCCTTTATATAGTACTTTTGAAATGGCAAACGGAAGCATATCCGGTTGATTTTGTATATTAAACCTGTATCACAATTATTGAGGGACTGCGGTGACCCAGTGTTCAATCATCACCAGCGCCACTGGCTCTCGTTATCGGTGTTTCCATTGGTCAAACACGTCCCTTAAGCTCGTGCGTCGAATGGTGATGTACTATTATGAAGTCTTAAACACGTCCTTTAAGCTCGTCCGTCGAATGGTGATGTACTATAGTGAAGTCTTAAACAAGTCCTGATAGTCTTAATAAACTTTATTGACTACTTCCTTTATTTACAATTTACACATAAGAAACCATAGTAAAATATGCAAGTTCGAATCAGTCTGCTGTCTTAAACAGCCTGCGATCGAGTCCCCCAAAGTGACAAAATATTGTATAATTTATAGCAGAGATATATCCTCCTTTCTACCTGCCACTTGTACCTTCAATAGCCTGTTGAAGTGGCTTGTGCTGGGTTTGGTCAGCAATTATCTAAATTTTGGAGTTAATAGGACCATTAACCTCGTTTATTTGACCATCCCAATTGAGGTGACCTGTCCTGACCTCTCCACATGACCTTTCAAGCGGAGTGGCTTGAACTGGGTTTGGTCAGCAACTATCCAAATGTTGAAGTTAACAGGACCATTAGCCTAGTTCCTGGACCGGTGTGTGTACAACCTACGTGTCAGGAGCACCTTTATCTTGTGATTCTTAGATCATCTACGGCCACAAAGAGCTGTGACTTATCAGGTGTTAGACATGTACGTCACAAATGAACTCTTTGGTATCACTGATAAGGCCACCGTTTCAAAACTGGCATAGTTAAAATCCCTTTCACTTCCCGGTGACCTAACAACACAGGTCATGTATGTGAATCATGCATGTAGTACTGTCGACACCAAGTATCTTCACATAATTACATAGCTATACATGGCTATATTACAGTGATATAAACCGCGCGTTCACCTGTTGTGTATCTGAGCCTGTTCTGGAATGATATAATATTTTCGATAACAAGAGAAGGCATTCCCATGTATTCTTTTCCTCTTTGTGGTGGTTCGAATGCCTATTGTCTTACAGCATGTACATAGCATCCATTGTTTGATATTAGAGTGCTGGCGTGGCGCAGTCGGTAGCGCAGCGTATTTGCAAACGGAGGCCCCGAGTTCAATCCTCCGTGGTGCCACTGAGTTCCGTCGGTGTGTTCTTGGGCAAGACACTTTCCCTTAGCCTCGTCCGTCGGATGGGGACGTAAACCGGGCGGTCCCGTGAATCGGTCTATCCTCTGAGCACATTAAAGAACCATAGGAATATATTCGATAATAAGAGTAGGGCAGGTTCCCGGATTCCTATGTATCCTTCCCTTCTCTCTGGGGCGGCTCTAAATAACCTATACTGTGTTGATGGGCCGTTAAACAACATTCAATTCAATTGTTTGATATTACATGAAAGCAGACGGTTATCCAGTAAAACGTATTATGTTATCTACCGCGGACCTAACATATACCTGCTAATACTATTGCTTAGTTGGACAATGTTGCAGCGCAAACTTTTGTGAAATACACAAACGACGGATTTCGGAAATGCTTCCTAAGGCTGTTTTTCACCCCAGGCTGAAAAGCGGTAGTAGGAATGATCTAATAAAACTAGCTAAAGTAGCAGACTCGGTTTTATTGAGTCTGTTCATGAGAGGTAATGTATAGTGCAAGGTAATGTAAAGTGCAACACCTCTCACGCCGCCTAGCACCGGCTTAAGCGATATTCTACTTTAAAGCCACAAAGATCGGGCGTGATGATCCCAAATGACTAGTTAGCAATAACACTACCGATTTGTAGCCGGGCGACTTTTTACGGCCGCCACACAGCACTAAACAATCAAGTAAGTTTTAAATTTAGAACAGCTCAGAAAATGGCGAACAAAATAATTGTCACAGATTGCAATGATTTTTTAAGTGTGACTGTGCGTATATACCTACATATTGCAATGGAGTTGTATTGTGGCATTGTACGTACATACTGCAGATTGCATTGAAGTTTTATTGTGGCATTGTACACACATACCTGCAGATTGCGATGGAATTTTATTGTGGCATTGTACGCACATACCTGCATATTGCAAAGGAGTTTTATTGTGGCATTGTATGCACATTCCTGCAGATTGCAATGGAGTTTTATTGTGGCATTGTACATACATACCTGTAGATTGCATTGGCGTTTTATTGTGGCATTGTACATACATACCTTGCGTTAAGTATATAATGTGTTGCTGAGTCGGTACATAAGAATCAATTCAATTATTTCTAAGAGCCACTCAAGAGCGATGAAGCATAGGAATCCGGGTATCTGTTCTAGTCTTACTAACAAATATATCGAGGGGTCAGCGCGAAACTATTGTGACTACATATGAATAAAGAAGGAGATAGAGTAGTTTTACACTGAACCCTCGATATATATATATATTGCCTTTTTACGTGCTCCGATACACGGGACCGCCGGTTGACGTCCAACTATGATGGACGAAGCTTATGGAAAGTGTCTTGCCCAAGAACACACCGACGCCATTCAGTGGCGCCGATGAGGCTTGAAACCGGGGACCATCCGGTTTAAAGTCCGCCGTGCTATCCAGCCCTGTATATACCTTTAGATTGCAATGCAATTTAAGGTGAATGTACACTAAAAACAATAGCAAACTTAAAAGTAGGAAAACCGAAAAAAGACAATTTTTACACGAAACTGACCTATCACATAATTATCATAATACTAAAACAATCTTAATGAGGATGTTTTTTTACAGTGAACCTAGCAGAAATTAGAGCTCATCAATATCAGACTTCAAATATATTACATTGATACCTTATCTAGGCAATACATTATCTTTATATGGGTTGTGCCAGTCATTAACATGTGAACAATATGTATAAGTTGTTTTATGCAACTTCTGTTTAATCACCTGTCTTGAAATCAAATACCATGAGCAGGTATGTAAATAACATATGGTGTGATGGCAACGGATGGGGAAAAACAATTCGTGACACAAAAAAATCAAAAAGAATCATTTATAGCTGGAGTTAATATGATATTTCAGATGATAGAAGAGATCGGTTGTACATGTATGGTTGTATCACATGTCATTATATTAGGGTGTTATCAGTGGTTATGCAAGCAGGTATAGTGCAATTACGGATTACCCTATACATAGGACTATGTAAAACCCAATTAAAGTTGCATGCATGCAAAACAATTGCCTCATTTCTATTTCAAAATATGTTTGATAACATTTGATCTAAACCTTCGTCTCCATCTTATATTGTGTGGAAGTTGTAGGCTAAATTTGGTTGAATTCTGTTCAGCTAAATTTGGTTGAATTCTGAGGTAACTCACCCCATATTATCCGACCCTATTCTGCCCTCACCCTCTCCCACCCCACCCCTCCTCTTGTACCCGACACCTGGGCAGACATCAAAGTTTGAAATAGTAAATATCTTTCACAGACGAGTATATCACTGTAGGTAAAGTGCGAATCGAATTTGCGTTTGTAGATATCAACACGCTAGTTTGTAGACAGACATATGATGGTTTGTAGATGTGGAAACCCATATTTGGCAAATAATCGTGATTTTACAAACTTTTTTTCGATGATACTGTACACTGCATGTCTGTGTTTTACATTTACACAATGCACGAGACTTTTAAGTGACACATCGAGTTCACGACATGGACATCCGTATTTAATGCTATCAGGCGGTTTTGACGGCAATAACGTGTATATATCTACTTTACCGCCTTATATTCCATCATAATACGTTTGTTGGGTCAGATAACGTGTGATTTAATCTGTTTCTGATAGATTTTAACCTCAACACCAAATTCTAAAGCCAAAATACATATTTTGTCTGGTTTGGTTTGTAGATGTTAACATTTATCAAAGCGAGTGTTTGTTGAAGGTAAGAGGCGCTGGTTTGTTTTATCTTAGCACCTTTTATTATATGGTAAGTATTGCCATTTAGCTCACCTATTCGTTATTATCAAAGTCACGGTCGGTAAAACATAACCTTCTATTCATTTTATAACATCTTAACGAACCTTGTCAGAGGATATAATGTGTCCCCCGACTGTTTGCCCATTCATTCGTCCATATTCTGTCCGGTGGTTATTTGATTTCGTTTGTGATGGAAATATATATCTAAAATAATAAATGGTCACCTCTGTATTAATTGTTTGTGTTTGTTGTATGAATGGCAAAAGTTATAAAGTTCAGAGTTCATGGTTATTCATCAATAACTGAGTTGCAAAAGAAAGTGTACACAGCTCGCTTGCGAAAGAAAGTGTGTACTGAGTTACTTTTAGTATTAATTGTATACATTCCAAAATTATTATGTCATGTTTGGTACCAACATTTTATCATTCTATTGCCAATATCATGTTGTCATTTGTTTTTCAATAGGTTGAATCAGTAAAGGACTTGTCGCTTGATAAATGGGATAGGTGTGTAAAGTAATTTTTTTTCAAAAGTGTACACTTTCTTTTGCAACAGAGTATATAATGTTTAATTAAGAGGAACATTTAAATAAGCACAAACACATATCTTCAGTAACATATTGATAATTAAATGCAGTACATGATATTTCATAGAAATTCAGCAATACTTAACTGATTATATATGTGTTAGAAAACTTGTTGATGCAATAAAATTCGGTATATATTTCTTGGAATTATTAGCATTTGTTTTGACCTGATCAATTTCTATTTCAATTTCTTTCAAAGTAACAATTGCATCGTCAAATCGATCTCGTCTTTCCATCAATGTTTTTTTTTCGTAACCAAAATAGTTAACATAAACAGTTTAACTTCTTAAGGACAACAAGGTTATATGACTTTGAATCCTTCACAGCTTTTGAAACTGTTTTGAGAAGTGGTGTTATAATCCGTGGAGTTAAACAATTTGGCCTTATTCGATCGTACAGTCAAAATGGTATTTTTACTAGAAAATGCACATTTTATTTTCGATAGGCTGGGACTGTAGTGTCCTTGAGTTATGATACCAGTAACATGATGTCCTTTATTTTAAACAATCGTTTTTCGGTCCTCCAAAATAGATGCAGTGTGTCATCATACCTCATTGCACAATAACTGACACACCACGTTCATAAACAATCTCAAGGCTAATATTTTGACTGACAGCGATGCCCGAAAATAAGAATAAAGCATCTTCCATTCTGACCGGAAAAAACCGACTGTTTACGTTGCAAAGGGTAACATATCAGTCAAACCTTATACATATGTTGTCATCTGTATGATGACATATGTATTACATACCTGATAGGTGTAGCACTCGACATAACCTCTCAAGAACAGACTCAATAAAACTGACATTCACACTAGCGTTTGTTTAGTGCTGTGTGGCAGCAATAGATAGTTGCCCCGACTAAAAATCAGTAGTGTTATTACTTACTGGTCCTTTTGGATATTCAATCCCAATCTTTGTGTGTTTGTTGCTTCCAATGGATCCCCTTTGCAGTATTTATTGGGTTTCTTTTGTATTTTAAAATATGGTTTCCGATTTTGTATTATCAAGTTCAATAACATATTTTAATGGACACTCGGTCACAGCAACATATAGTTCCCTTTCTCATTGAAGGAACACATATTTCCAATTAAGATTCAATTACCTTTATGGATTCAGTATGCAATAATGGAATAACTGTCCTTCCATCTCTGACTATTGTATCAAGAAACAAATTGAAATACTTAGACAGGTATTTGGTGTTAGAGACGTTCCTTTTGAAGCTTAAATTTGGATTTTCATATGCATGACTTTGTGGTGCACAATACCGTCAAATGTTTCTGTTTTTTCTGTTCAGTAATAACATCGAACATTTAACATAGTGCTGTTGTGAAAAAAATAAAGGAAGTGTAACGATTCTGTCAGCCGAACTATAGTAAAATACAAAATGGTTACCATTTGTCTAAATTATGCATATACAACGAGAAAATCAGAAAAGTTACAGTTGTAAAAAATAAAATTAGCCAAGGCGAAAAATGTACGGTATATGTTGTTATTACATTTCCTCTAAATATCTTTGTCTAAATGCTGTATCCTTTACACTGGTTTTGTGCAATGATACACTTTAGAAGTATGTGCCGATATGTGTATTTATTTTTTGTCTTCAATGGTCATTTCATTGAAATCTAGACAAGTTTGTAGATGTATATGCGCTGGTTTATTAAATTTACGCGCTAGTTTGTCGATTGTATATTTTCTATAAGCGCTAGTTTTTCGGTGATTTTTTTTTTTTACAACTGTAACTTTTCTGATTTTCTCGTAGTATATTCATTATTTAAACAAAAGGTAACCATTTTGCATTTTACTATAGTTCGGCTGTGTGAATCTTTACACTTCGCTTATTTTTTCTCAACAGCACTGTTAAATTTTCGATGTTATTACTGAACAGAAGAAACAGAAACATTTGACAGTATGGTATACCATAAAGTCATGCATATGGTAATCCAAATTTAAGCTTCAAAAGGAAAGTCTCTAACTCCAAATACCTGTCTAAGTATTTCAATTTGTTTCTTGAAACAATCGTCAGAAATGGAAGGTCAGTTATTCCATTATCGCACACTGAATCCCTAAAGGTAATTGACTCTTAACAGGACATATGTGTTCCTTCAATGAGAAAAGCGAAATATATGTTGCTGTAACCGAGTGTCCATTAAAATATATCATCGACTTTGATAATACAACAGCGGAAACCATATTTTAAAATACAAAAGAAACACCACTAAATACTGAAAATGGGATCCCTTGGAAGCAACAAACACAAACAAGAGATAAATGTAGCAGACACGGTTTTATTGAATCTGTTCATGAGAGGTAATGTCGAGTGCAACACCTCTCACGCCTCCTAGCACCAGCTTAAGCTATATTCTACTTTAACGCCATGAAGATTGGGGTTGAAGATCCCAAAGGACCAGTAAGTAATAACACTACTGATTTTTAGTCGGGGCAACTATTTATTGCCGCCACACTTCACTAAACAAACGCTAGTGTGAATGTCAATACATACTGAAAAGGTCCCCTGGAAGCAACATACCCAAACAAGAGATAAAAGTAGCAGACTCTGAGTCTGTTCATGAGAGGTAATGCCGAGTGCTACACCTCTAAGGTATGTAATACATACGTCAGTATACAGATGATGACATATGTATAGTGTTTGACTGATATGTTACCCTCTGCAATGGAAACGGTAGGTCACAATGGAAGATGTTTTATTTATATTTTCGGGCATCGGTAAATTCTTACGGTTTATTTCAGCTTTGAAAAAAAAAGGACATCATTTTACTGGAGTCATAACTCAAGGACACTACAGTCCCAGCCTATCGAAAATAAAATGTGCATTTCCTAGTAAAAACAGTTTGACTGTAATATCGAATAAGGCCAAGTTGTTTAAGTCCACCGATTATTACACCATTTCTCAAAAAGTTTCAAAAGCTGTGAAGGATTCAACGTCATATAACCTTGTTGACCTTACGAAGTTAACTGTTTATATTAACTGTTTTGGTTACGAAAAATAATACCAACATTGATGGAAAGACGAGATCGATTTGACGATGCAATTGCTACTTTGAAAGAAATTGAAATGGAAATTGATCAGGTCAAAACAAATGCTAATAATTCTAAGAAATGTATACCGAATTTTATATCATCAACCAGTTTTATAACACAGATATAATCAGTTAAGCATTGTTGAATTTCTTTGAAAACTAATGTTATGTATTTAACTATCAATATATTACTGAAGATATGTGTGTGTGTGTGTGCCTATTTAAATGTTCTTCTTAAATAAACATTATATATTGATTAATAACCATGAACTCTGAACTATATCACTTTTGCCATTCATACTTTGGAAAACAAACACAAACAATTAATATAGAGGTGACCATTAATTGCTTTAGATATATATTGCCATGAAATATGAAGTGTGTAAGGAAAAAGGTTTAACTTAACGAAATAAAATAACCACCGGACAGAACATGGACGAAGGAATGGGCAAACAGTCGAGAGACACATTATATCCTCTGACAACGTTCGTTAAGATGTTACAAAATTAATAAAAGGTTATGTTTTACCGACCGTGACTTTGATAATAATGAATAGGTGAGCTAAATGGCAATACTTACCATATAATAAAAGGCGCTAAGCTAAAACAAACCAGGGCCTCTACATCGAAAACCTAGAGCTTACCTTTTCAACAAACACTCGCTTTGATAAATGTTAACATCTACAAACCAAACCAGACAAAATATGTATTTTGGCTTTAAAATTTGGTGTTGAGGTCAAAGTCTATCAGAAACAAATTAAAACACACGTTATCTGATCCAAGAAATGTATTATGATGGAATATAAGGCGGTAAAATGGATATATACACGTTATTGCCGTATAAATCGCCTGACAGCATCAAATACAGATTTCCATGTCGTAAACTCGATGTGTCACTTGAAAGTCTCGTGCATTGTGTAAATGTAAAACACAGACATACAGTTTACAGGTTAATCGAGAAAAAGTCTGTAAAATCACGATTATTTGCCAAATATGGGTTTCCACATCTATAAACCATCATATGTCTGTCTATAAACTAGCGTGTTGATAACTACAAACCCAAATTCGATTCGCACTTTACCTACAGTGATATATACCAAGTTATATGCAAACATATAAAAAAAACTACATTGCCGGCTGGGATCTAGGGGAAACCCAAAACCACAAAACTGTTTGTTCCTCTTCGATACAGTGTGTGTGTGTGTGTGTGTGTGTGAGCGTGCGTGCGTGCGTGCATGTGTGTGTGTGCCTCTAAGGATTATAGTCCCTCCGCCTCAATAGCCACCAGATAATCCCAGTACAGCTGGTCTAGTGACTGTCTAGTGAGTGATTGTGTGTAGTTCTATGTATCTATCCGCAGTCTACGTGAAGCAGATATAATGCCTCGCTGTAGAACATGATACCCCACCCAGTCACATATTTCTTTTTTTGTTTTTCACAGCTCTTTATTATGTACAATAAAAAACCAAGTGATGTAAATAGTCACCCGAACGGCACTCTTATAGATAAAGAGATGAAATGCATAACTGAATTATACGACCTAATTGAATTATATTATATGACTTAGTATATTGAACTCACTGTATTATAAATTAAAAGCACTGTTAATTAACACTGTCCAAGTTCACAAATCGTTGTTCGATGTTCACTGATGAAGTATGAAATGTCCGAGGGGGAGAAGCGTCTAAACAGAGAGTTTTAATATAATATTCACTTTAAAATACTATAGTTATCACAATGTAGAACCTATACAATATGGTTTAGTAATTTTGTTCAGAACGTGTAACTTTAAATTAGGAATAATTAAGTGAAGATTATGTGTCATATTTTGTAATACGCATGCAACTTTAAAAAGCAAATTTTTAATTTTGATTATTAACGTTTGACAATAGTTTACAGCATGTGAGATTGCCTTAAAACAGGCTTCACGACAACCACACGTGTGCGAGGAGGTGCCATATATTAAAATATGCTATATATGTAGATATTCTAAATTATGTTTAATAAAAGTAATGCAATATGAATGTTTAATAAGAAAATCAGTTACAGATCACCCCAAATTCGTCCCCTCCACGCCCCCCGCGAAGGAAGATCGGTTACAATCGAATTCCCCGGGGGAAGGCATTGACGTAAATACCACATCAGTGTCACAAATAGTGTGGGGATGACTACAGAGGACGAAAATTGTCTTATCAAGCAAGGGTTACACTTCACTACTTCATGTATGTGTAATTCTAAGGATTACAGTCCCTCTTCCCCGAGAAGAATCCCCGTTGACTCGGCATTATGTGTGGTCATTGTTTTGTGAGTGTGTGTAGTGCTATGTATCTATCTACAGTCTACTTCACAGATATACGTATTCATGATGTTAATAATGTTTGGTTTTTGTAATGTCCGTTACATTTTGTGTTTTCAAATCGTTTTCTATTTTCCGCATGTTAAAAGAAATTATAATAAATCATCCAATAAAGTATTAAAATCTTATTGCAACATTCCTTTAGACATATTTGACTGTAACAACGCATTGAACATTAATTATGCTTTTTAAAATACAAAATTTTGTTTCACTTTCACTTATACCTTGGATACCTGCGTTATTAAGTCTACGTTACCGTAATAGACGTTACTTTGTTGAATGAAGGTGTTTGGTTTAAGAAATTAAGAACATCAAATATTTTATATCGAATTTTTTTTCAAACAGTATAGGTTATTTAAGACAAGCATTGTTTGGTTCTTGTATTGTCCGTTACATTGTGTGTTTGTTTAAACAATTGTCTATTTTCCATGTGTTACCATACAGCTAGAAAAGAAAACACAGCCAATTAACTAAAACAGATGTTATTACAACATTCCAACATTCCCCTAGACATCATCGATGGTAACAACTTTGAACAGACATAAACTTATGTTGCTGCTTATATGTTTTACATCATGTATTAAACGTTACGTATGTTACCAATTAAGTTTACATCCTTTTATTTAAATACGACATGTAAGTATCAAATACAAACAAGGCTGTGTATGCACATGTTCCTTTATATACTGTTTAAGACATAGGCAAACATAGAACGAAATGAAGTTTATAATAATAATAATAATAATAATATATGAAATAATAATAACAAATTATATGCAAAATTTCAACAGCTAAATAAATGTATTCCTATATTAATTAAATGTAACCAAGTAAGCAATGTCAAAATATTCACAAAATGCATTAAATACTCTTTACGTTACTGCCAAAATTAAATGTATAGCTCTGTGTGATAACATTTTCATGGAAATATATTACATCAGTTGAGCTCATGATTCCTCTATTCATCGTCATCACATTCTTCAAACTAAATATCAATCAGGTAGTTGGCTTCCCTATCTTCCCGCTCATTATCTATTCCTTCTTCAGTGTCATCACATTCTTCAAACTAAATATCAATCAGGTTGTTGGCTTTCCTATCTTCCCGCTCATTATATATTCCTTCTTCAGTGTCAGGCTCTTTGAACATGATGTCAACCAACTAGTCCAGTGAAATTCAATAATTTGGTCTTCTCTCATTTGTTTCTGCGTCTGGTAGGTCTGGTTAATGTTGGTCAGTATGGCGTCACAAAAACATTTGGAAGTGTGCATGTTCAATTGCATGTTTATAGAAAAATGTCATGACTGCCACAAGCTTGAGTTGTGGCCTTTCAGTTTTTGCGAAAACGTATTTGACATCCGTGTACTGAGGTTTGCCATATAGGAAGTACACTATCCTCTCCATGCTCTCTTTGCTCTCCGTACCTTTTTTTGAAGATCATCCGAACATTGATACTGCTGTTCGAGCAATCCAAATTTGCACAAACTCTCTGTGCTTTTTAAACATCTTCTATGGAACTGACTTACATCTATGCACAAAGCCACTGGTTGTATCAAAGCTTGCAAAGCACTGTACAGAGGGTAGTAATGAGCAAATATCAGATCCCTTAACCACTCTGATTTGTTCCACCACATTCATCATTCTCCATTTTTTAATCACCCCAGTGCCAAACATAATATACGGATATATTCCTGAAACACATTTTGTAAGCAGGATCAGCATATGTGTGTCAGGAGTGTTTTTGATGTTGGTGAGGATTGACAGTGATATAATCATCCTGATGTCTGCTTCCTCCTCTGATGCAAATAGATCATCTGCATTGGTAATAGATCATCTGCATTGGTAAGCCGGGGACATTTTCCCCAGACAAAGTAGATGTCATGGTCTTGTTGGAGCTTTGGTGCATATTTGTCTGCAAATGTGATTAACGAATAGTTTCGTATTGTTTTGATGGTTCTTCGTTTTCGGCCCTGACTACAGGAATGTCGGGGTTTCCCATCGAACTACTATATCTAGAGACGTAAGTGTCTGTCACAAAGTTGACTTAAAGTGCTTTGTGAAGTTGGTGAAACACTAGCTCTGGCAAATTGTCAAATGTACCAGGAACTGAAGGCTGTCTGAGGTGTTGCATTAGCTTCAAACACTTACACGGTATAGTCAGTTTGTCGCTGTGTAGTTGGCTCAACGATGCATCTAAGCAGTGGAGCAATTTGATTTAGTCTGTTCTGACTGAATTGCAATCAGCTGTTGCAGGGGATCATGGTACTGAGCCTAGGGGTTATGATAACATCAACTTAATATATATCTTATGCCTGATCAATAAGAGAACTAATTAACCAAATATAATTTGGTCTGCTTTGATCTAAATCAGTTTTTGCTTTTGTGTAAATTTCTTTTGCACTTCAGTTGATGAATAGGTTTACAATTTGGCTCTCTTGGTTGGATCGTGAAAAGGGATCTGGTCGGCGTATAAATTAACAAGTAATTGGCAAACTAGTTCATGTCCTTCTCAGCCTGATGCTGTAATATGTCATCACTAAAACCTGTCTGTGCTGGAACACCGGACGATCGGCAGTATAACTCCTAGTTATTGATATCAATCCGGAATGGGTTTGTGAAAGCAATGATAGATTCCGAGGCTCTTCTCAAAGTCTTTGTGTGGGATGGATGCAGTTCTTTGTGCGAAGAAATAACTGCTGATGCCATATTTGCCATATGGAGAGTGGCCTCTACCAGGTTTGTTCTACAGGATGTGTAATGCACCAACGGTTATTACTGGTATGCTGCCTAATTTCTAATGAATCCAATGATGCTACCCTGGACATTTGCATGTCGATTGATAGTTTCTGAATAGTTATGTGACTTGTGGACGAGGGACACTGAATCTCCTGTTCAGTTGACCCGTGGACGGGCTGTGTCCAGACTCAGGGTGTCATTAAATATACTGGAATGTGTCTGGCGTAATTCCACTGGTCATACGCAAAGAACCTTGGATATAGGCGGTAGAGTAAAGAAGATATAATGATGCATGTCTATGTCATTTACCTTTATGTCTGTCTTTATTAAGAGTTAGTATTCGTAGTATTGTGTCCAAATGATCAGAATAAGGTAAGATTAACTTCCATTGGATGGGGAAAAAATGTTATTGTACTTTTTGATGTGTCTCAAAAGCAGGATACATTGTAACAAAATGACAAAGGAAAGATTCCATAACTAGTAAAATAAAGTAATTTTCAATAACCGATAAGCTTCCAGTAGTTTAATGTGCAATTACTATTTTTCTGATTTATGTAACTTTTAAAAATATTTTTCAAATAGTGTGTGTGTGTGTTTGTGCGTGTGTGTGCGTGTGTGTGTGTGTGTGTGTGTGTGTTTTTAATAAATATCATTTTATTATTAAAATAGTTACTGTTTAAAGGGAATGTAGCGACACAGCCAAACAAGCTCTATTATTGAGAGTTCTGAAAAACTTTGGAAAAGGTGAAAGAATTATCAAAATCGGATGATAAACAAAAAAGATATAACCATTTAAAGGTTGTTCTAAAACGAATATGGGAGCCGCCATTTATAGAACTATGATGTCATAGTTCCATATTACCATTTATGGAATATTGATAAATATCATTTAAAACCAAGAAAACCAATGCAAATGAATGCGTTTTTTTTACTGGTCATATAAGGCTTTATTGCCATTAAGTATTACATATTTTTCATACAGCTGCCGTCATTTTTTCCCTATAAATCAGTAAATTTTCATATTTATAAATATTCCATATATGGTCATTTAGAACCGTGATGTCATAGCTCTCAAAATGGCCACTTCCATTTCCGTTTCAACAGAAACTTCAAATGATCATATCTTCTTTGTTTATCACCCGATTTTGATAATTCTTTCACCCGTATTCAAGTTTTTCAAAACTCTCAATAATAAAGATAGTTTGGCTGTGTCGCTACATTCCCTTTAAGTAAAGAACTAGAGCCTTTATTTTTGGACACGTTCAGTATGATAAATAATTAAAAATGGAAGCGTAAATTTTGCATTTATATCAGGTAACGTAAACTACATTGTCTTAAGGAAATGCCTTATTGTATTTATTTTTTATTTTTAACATGTTTTATAAATAATATGTTTTGAGTATTATACTTTTCAAAAAATAATAATGGTAACGTATTTCGAATGGAGGTCATGGCCTTAGGCGCATACTCTCATTTGGCAAACATACTCCATTTTGTAGCAAATGCCATACCCTTTCAGTTATATCCTTCACAATTCCTCCAGGGTGGGGCATATTTTGTTAACTTACAGTCAAGTTATTATGCCCCTGAAGGGCGGCATATAGTTTCGGGCGGCATATAGTAGTCAGTCCGTTCGTCCGTACCATCGTGTCTGGTCAATAACTCTGACATTCATAGACATATTTTCAAATAACTTGGCACAAGTGCTCACCACAAGACGACGTGTCGCGCGCCAAATCCAGGTCCGTGGCGACAAGGTCAAGGTCACACTTAGAGGTCAAATGTAGAAAAGAAGTGCTTTCGTGTAACGGTCAAAAACTCTGACATTCACGGACGACTTTTCAAATATCTTGGCACAAGTGCTCAACACAACAAGACGACGTATCGCTCGCAGGTTTATGGCGACAAGGTCAAGGTCACACTTAGAGGTCAAAGGTCAAAACCACTTCGAGGGCATTTGTCACTTACAGTGATATTTCTGTTTTTTTCAACCGTTTTTATGATTTTATGGTAACGAATTGAATTGAAGTGGGTTTTAAGGCGCACCGACACATGAAAGGTTATATGGCGCCTAGCCAGGCTCATCCTCCATGTACATCGAGATAAAATATGGAAATGGGCCTAGAACCTTCTCACCCTGAACTGCAGAGTTGCTGCAAATTCTATTGTAGACACTTCATTTACGCTGGAGCCACGTTTATTGTTTTTCATCCACTGCTCTAGTGATGTGAGCGAGGTGGCACCTGAAACAAGGCAGTGATCATGATGAAGACCTTTAATGAGCATGAACAAAAAATGATAAAAAATGATAAAATGAACATGAATTTGGGAGGATTCCACCCCTCTTCCTACCCCTCCAACTGGATCTGCATTGACCCTATTCTTTGCCTGTAACCAAACGGGGCCCCCGGGAACCACACGTGGCTTATGGTAACGAACAGTGTGCAACGTAAACTACAGTATATTTTCAACAATTCATAAATAAAATAAATATAGGTAGCATTTATTGTTCATATGCACATTTTTTACTCATATTCATCTTTACTGAACGAATTGTGGAATTGTAACGAAATTGTCACGTACACACAAACGACCCAAAGCTCAGATTGCAGACATTTTAGTGTATTGTATTGCTTTGTATTGTGTGTGTTATATTGTAACGTATTGTATTGAATCTAATGTATTGTATTATACTGTATTGCATTGTATTGATTGCATTGTATTGTTTGGTTGTATTATAAAGTATTGATTGTATTGTATCGTATTGTATTGACTCTATTATATTGTATTGCATTATATTAAATTGTATTCAATTATATTGTATTGTATTAAATTATATTGAATTATATTGATTGTATTGTATTTTATTTTGTAATATATTGCATTATATTGTATTGTATTGAATGTATGTTATTATAAAGTATTGATTATATTGTATGTTATTGATGTATTGTATTGTAATGTATCGACTTTTTTATATTGTATTGTATGTATTGTATTATAATGTATCGACTGTATTGTATTGTGTTGTATTGTATTGTACTGTGTGTTGTACCATATTGTATTGTATTGTATTGTGTGTGGGGGTGCATTTAACGTCGATTTTAACACTCTTTCAGTCATGTCACGACGGTGTCCACGTGTAGTATTGAGCATAATGCTCAACTTTATAGTGCTGCCACACTGGAATACCACGCCGTTGACACACGACATGTTACCCCGCCCAGTCACTGACACTGGGCCAACCAGAGATGTTCAAATACATTAAAAACAAATTATTTTTTTTAAAAAAGAGAAAAAACATTCTACCTAGACACAATGTGACATTCATAAACAACCACCTTATATATGTTTGTTCTCTTCTTGAAAGAAAGGAAATGAAAAAAACTAACAAAATAACCACAAAATTACACTACAAAACCATTTATCGAAACTCTAGCCAGATGATCAGGTCATATAATAATGTATATATATGCCGATTAAAGGTTTTTCACGGGTTCTTAAAGTACCCGTGTTTGAATATTCGTAAACTGAATTACGAGTTGGTAACTCCTAATTCGACGTCCAGTTTTGGGTTATTGCCTGGCTGGTTAAAGCCGTTTATATTGTGTCTATAGAGTTTGGATTCTCAAAATAGGTCAAGTATATGTATAACTTATGTCGTCAGTAGGTTTATAAATGGTGTACAAATGTTGTAAAATGTTTGACTGTTGTTGGCGGGATAGCTACTTTAAAAATTACCTCGCTGTTTTTCAGATATTCATAGATAATGTTTGTGTTTATATGACGATGCTGGTGCTGTTTCCAAAGTTTGGATTAAATCGGACGAACAGTTTCCAGCTGAGTAATACCAATAGTACTAGCACAACGACTGAAATGTCAAACAACAAAAGAAATGTCAAAGTAACGATAACTGAAATGTCAAACGATAACTATAATCTATAACGATAACTGAAATGTCAAGATTGTGTAATGATAAAGCTAGATGTTTTAAATGTGAACGATGTTCTACTTTCGTTCATATACTTTATTAATATATATTTTGACCAAGTTGATTAGAATTTGATCTTTACATAAATGTTTCATATACCCAGAAGAGCACCATCTAACAGAACTACAATGTAAGCTGGATGCTCAGCAAATTTGGACTTTCGCCGCAGAGTTATTGCACGTTATTTATTGGAAATAGTAAATTGTTTCTGATCAATTTTTTAAGATGTATTGGTGCTATGTTTCATGAAAAAAAGGGAATATCTAGTTATAACTATACTAAATGTCACTACACTACGTTAATATACATACTAGCAGGTATCTGGTTTCCTTAAAATTAATCATGTTCCACCTTCCATACTGCAGGCCTATTCTTATGAACATTGGGAAAAGGCCTAGGCCTACTGTTTTGGGGAAAAGGAAGAGCGAAACTGTCAAAATTGGGGGAAAATAGCGTGATTTTCTCTGTTTAGGAGAATGTTTTTTAATAGAAAATGTTTATTAAAATGTATGTTTAATTATATGTATATTATTGATCAGGTATTGAATTTAGCATTTATTTTAACATACACATTATGTGAAGTCTGTTACTTTTTTTTTTTTGAAAGATTAGGATTTCTTTCCTCAGTATTGCGAACAAATGGAGGTTTTTGAAATTGTGAAGAGGCCGAACTACGGCCCCACTTTAAAAGGTTAAAAGGAACTGACACAGGGCTTGTAGGTACTAAATGACGCGAGTTATTTCAGAGAGCGACCTATAGCACATCACACACAATGCTAGGCACTTCACTGGACGATAGCGGTCACGTGGTGACCCGAGATTAGTAGAGGGCAGGCGTTTAAAATAATATGGCCGACAATCACCGATTCATATTGTAAGTCACTAATTTAACAAAATTATGATTTAGCGCATCATTTTCACAAAAATATAGGTCAATAGATATTCATAGATAATGTTTGTGTTTATATGCCATACCGACTTTAAAAAAAAAGAAAGTCTTTGTGTGTACAAAGAAAACGTCACCGGCATTCTCGGTACATAGAATATCTTACATGAGTTCCTATTTTATACTGAATTTATTAAACCAGTTGGATACAATTAACTGCAAGATCATGGACAATATGAGTGTGTACATGTAAATTATAGTTGGAAAGTATTATCTCTTTCCGTTTGAAAGCCATTGTTATAAGTAGATATTCTTGCGATATTTTAATCACTTTAAGCCCAAATGTCAAGGTCATGGACACACATGGGTGTATTACAGACCACATTTTAAAGTTGTATCTCCTGAAGTGTGTAAGCTATAGTTTAAGAAGGATATTAGGAAAATGGTTAACATTTAAATTGCTAAAACGGCTAGACAAATTGTCTTTATTATGTGGTTAAGTAACGCATATGGTAAAACTAAACTGATCTCTTTGAGTAGTGCTTCAGCAAATGCAACTTACATGTTACTCCTTTTTTTCTCATTTTCCTGCAAACAAGTTTGACTGCAAAAGGCATCTGAAATAAAAAAGATAATAGTATGTGATATTTTTGTTCTCCTCGTTGTTGTTGCTGATAGTTCTTTCCTTCTTCGTTTCAATCTACTTCCTTCTGTACCATAAAGAAATGCTCGTGTATTTAAAGCAAATACAGTTATACACATGAAAACATAACCACGCATTCAAAACAAACACAACTTACAAAGGAAAAAGAAACGCATAATCAAAAACACTATTATATACACCTACTTTCCACGTAATAGCGACCTCAGATGGCGCCGCGATGCGACGCGAGCTGCACGGTAACGCGAGTAGCGTAAATATTATGGGGGAAAAAACCATGGTAAAAAAAGTCAAAACACAGTTAACTCCCTTGTTAAGGGGAGGTCACTCCCATCGTCTTTCCAAACGTCTGGTACCCTGCCACCTATATTCGCTTTCGTTTGGACAGGTTACCTAACGTGACGTCATTTAAATGTTCTACTGTGACGTCAATATGTAAACGCCTCATTAGGTAAACTAATGCCAGAGTGATGTCAAAAATAACAACACCAGGGTACGTAATATATTTCTCTCGATAATCTTAGATGATACTTGATAAATAGTTCTTTACCAAATGGTGTATTTAACGATTCACCTCTTTTATATTTTCACACAAGCGTAGCATGCATAGGAAAGAGTTGTGTGGCCTAGGCCTAGTCGATAGCGTATACATTTTCCTCTCGATCCGAGTGGAGTTGGTTAGCATATTTTCCCCTTGATCCCAGTGGGTAACTTCTCGTGTTTTTCAAACACACTCCCTCAGACACAGTACTGTTTTCGGGCAAGGTAATGTGAAATGTGAAAGTATGCGATACTTCGCAGGGTATGATATCATGTATTTTTTAAAGGCCGCCAGCCCATAGTGCCATACCTTATACAGTATGCGCGTTAAGATCTCGCTGAGCTTCTATGTTCGTCAATGACACAAGAAGCGAGGTTGACGTGGTAATCATAATTAACAAGAGAAAGAAACAGGGGGTTTAGCACCACTCCTACCAATTTTCTAGAAGGGGTGGAGCAGCGTATACCAGGTGTGTTTCAGATATTGGAGAGGGTGGATTAAGTTAACATTTAAAGTATTTGATAGCGTGTTTTTTGTGTTTTTGTTTTTTTTGCTTTGTTGTGCTTTTCTTTTGTTTGTCAAGACATTTGAATAAATGAAACAACAACTTCCCTATGTTAATTGTGCTATTTTTTTCCTGTGACTGTAACATTTCAGGACACACAAACACATTTTAGGAGATCAACTTAATGTTTGCAAAATATTGGGGTGGAGGTGGACACAACTGATAAACAACTTAGTGATCAAATTGGCGTAGCTCTGTGTACAGGCAATGTTGTTGTATAATTTTAGGAAATCGAAAAAGTTAAAAGTCCAGAAGTGCAATAAAAATGGAGGAAGGGATGGGGGTATTTTCAGATGCATATGTGTACTAACCTTTGCCTTGAAATATACGCCTAAATGCACCTACTATATTTTAACATAAAAAAACGGGAGATCATGCTCCCCAACCCCGCTAGGATAAGTTAAAATTGGGGCCTAGATGCTGTCATTTGGGCCTAGCAACGCACCTCGAACCTGTGAGTGATAAATGATAATGGTCCGTTTCTTAATTAACGTTCGAAAGCTCCTGACTGTTTACGTTATAAGGTCACAATACAACTGCATAACACTTGGTCAGGCAAGCAAACCTAAACTAAGAGAAATCCAGTTATCAGAGGCGTAGCTGACCTGAAGTGAATATATAGGCCTGACAAAGTAGGGGTCCGGGGGCATGCTCCCCTAGCTATGTAATCGGGCGCTTTGGCGTATATCTGACCGAACACTTTTGTGTTAAATATTTTTTGACAAATCTGAGAATTAATATTTGACAAAGTTGAATTACCTACACTGTTAAATAAATACGCCTTATATTTGCAGTCCAATTATTCAAACCTTCAATGTATGCGACAGAAAGCTTGTTAAAACCTTGGCGGTATGCCCCTATATCGCATGAGAGCGATTATTGTACTCATTATGTTTACAACTGCAAAATATATACCGACAATCCTTTCATTATATAGATAATGCCATTCGTAATCAGAGATGCATCTGGTTTGTCTTGTTTAAATTCAATAGAGCGACCTTAATTATGCGACATATTTTACTAAATGTTCTATTGAATAATTATGCTGAAATGTTAAAAAAACCTGCCAGGGACCCGTTTCATAATAATCAAATTTAAAATCGTCTACTTGTGTCCACATAAGCATTGAATGCAAACAATTATGTGTGCACGTAATGCACCACATGTATAAGAAAATGAATCGAAATTGCGTTTATTTGTAAAATGTAATTCATAGTAAAGCATTTAAGAAATATAAAACCGATCACAGTTGTCGTAAATTGTTTCATAAAATGGGGCCCTGGGTCTAGACAACTTTAAAATATCCACAAAAGAAAATAAGTGTTACTGAAACGGGATTATATCTGTTATCACTTACTTGCCGCATTTTCTTTAATGTGGGGTGTACTTTTCCACAAGAGCAAAGTTTAAAGCGAGGATGGAAGGGGTTGGTGGATGGGGTGGGGAGGGGGTGCATAACAGTACTTATACACAATCTGCAACAGGATGTACCACTTAAATAAAGGTAAACACAAAATTGCCGTGGATGCAAGACCCCGGACGCCTAACTTACTTTCACTTTCGGAGCCCGCACATTCAATTAACATAGCTACGCCCCTGGTTGTAAATTATAAGTGTTAATTATTGCGCTGTATTATAAGAAACGGTTAATGTTCCATCTATATATATGAACGGTTATTTCACGGTTAAAAATTGGTCATTTCATAAGTTTTTATGTTTTTTAAACAAATTAGCCCCAAAGCCTGATGTACTCCGTTCAATAAGTGACCATAATGTAAAATACTAAAAAAAAAAGCAAAATAAAAGCTATTTTATTATCGCTGAAAACAAAAACATAATTAATACAATTTGATTATAAACAAGAGGGCCATGATGGCCCTATATCGCTCACCTGAGTTAATTTGAACCAATACAAGAGGGCCAGGGCCAAGATGGCCCTAAAGCGATCACCTGAGTACTGGCACATTATCGAACTTCTTCGAAATCTTATGGTCATATACAATCTGTGCAAGTTTGGTTAAGGTTGTTCAAGAAATGTGGGCTCTGTTGTGTATAACAACATTGATAAAGACAGTTTAAGACACTGACAAAGTTTGGTAAAGATATATAAAATGAAGGTGCTAGAGAGTTACACCTTGGGCAGAGCCAAATGTGACCACAGGGCTACATGTAATATATGAGAGCTGTGTGCTTTGTGGTTTCAGAGAAGAAGATTTTTTAAGTTGTTCCCTATACATATCTATGTAAAACTGTGACCCCAGGGGCGGGGAAAAATTTGACCCCAGGGTCACCATTTGAACAAACTAAGTAGAGAACCATAAGCTGATGCTACATGTAATACATGAGAGCTCAGTGCCATGTGGTTCCAGAGAAGAAGATTTTTTCAGTTTTTCCCTATACAAGCCTATGTAAAACTGTGACCCCCGGGGCGGGGCCAAATGTGACCCCTGGGTCACCATTTGAACAACTTTGTAGAGAACCATAAGCTTATAGCAAATGCAAAATATTAAACTTCTGGCTCTTGCAGTTTCAGAGAAGAAGATTTTTTAAGTTTTTCCCTATACATGTCTATGTAAAACATGTGACCCTTGGGGCGGGGCCAAATGTAACCCCAGGGTCACCATTTGAACAAACTTGGTAAAGGACCATAAGCTTACAGTAAATGCAAAATATTAAAACTCTGGCTGTTGCAGTTTCCGAGAAGAAGATTTTTAAAACAAAATCCTATACAAGTCTAGGTAAAACTGTGGCCCCCGGGGCGGGGACAAATTTGACCCCAGGGGACAAATTTGACCCCAGGGTCACCATTTGAACAAACTAAGTAGAGGACCATAAGCTGATGCTAAATGTAATACATGAGAGCTCCGTGCCATGTGGTTCCAGAGAAAAGATTTTTTTCAGTTTTTCCGTATACAAGCCTATGTAAAACATGTGACCCTTGGGGCGGGGCCAAATGTGACCCCATGGTCACCATTTGAACAAACTTGGTAAAGGACCATAAGCTTATAGTAAATGCAAAATATCAAACCTCTGGCTCTTGCAGTTTCCGAGAAGAAGATTTTTAAAAAAAAATCCTATACAAGTCTATGTAAAACTGTGACCCCCGGGGCGGGGACAAATTTTACCCCAGGGTCACCATTTGAACAAACTTAGTAGAGGACCATAAGCTGATGCTACATGTAATACATGAGACCTCTGTGCCTTTGGTTTCAGAGAAGAAGATTTTTTAAAGTTTTTTCAAACATGTCTACATGAAAAACATGCAAAATCTCAACATACAAACTTTGGACCCCCGGGGCATTGCCATTTTTAATCCCGGGGACTTCATTTAAGCAAACTTGATAGTCTAGACATTGGCGATCATTTTAAAAGAAAAACTGTTGAAATCTGTCCAGCGGTGCTGAGAAGACGATTTTTCAAGATTTCAACTATATATGGTAATGGCGGCCATCTTGGATGTTGCGCTGACCTAATTTTAACAAATCTAAAAGGCATTCATCTATGGATCATCCATGTGAAGTTAAGTCAAAATTGGCCAAGCATTTTCTGAGGAGAAGTCGTTTGAAGCAAAAGTTAACGACGACGGATGACGGACGACGGACGAAGAGTGATCCCAATAGCTCACCTTTGAGCCTTCGGCTCAGGTGAGCTAAAAAGCGGCACAACTTATACAATTTGAATCACTCTGGATGGCGCTGATGATTATGTCTGTAACCTCTTATGCAAACTGCAGAGGCAATAATTAAGCAAACCCTGGCTGCATCAATCTAGTGGCATTGGAAACAAGAACACTGCCGGGACATATAGGTCAAACTTTTTTTCAAAGTGTAATAATTAAAAAATAAATGAACCAGAGAGTTCTGGGTCGTTATCAGATGTATTCATATATCATGCTGAAGATGTTTACACAGCTTCATTGTTGTAGACCTTACATACTTTGTCATTTGTCAGGTAAAAGTTAACGGACAGACGGACGGACAACGTCATGTCCTTACGGGCGTATAAAAGGCGAGTTTGCTATTAAATACCCTATCCAGACGTAACGAAATCTTTTTAAACCTACCAGTCCGCATACTGGCATGAACCAGAACTACTTGTTAGGGTGTGCACACAACAAATGTTAAGGTCAATGTCTGTTTTTTTGTTTATTTGTTTGTTTGGTGTTTTACGTCATTTTCAACAATGTCATACATGTTGGTGTCTGATTCATAATTTGTTTTCATTTGAAGTCCTGTGGCTTTTGGATTTGAGCTCGCTATGAGTGCTTTATTCATATAATTCAGATATATCTCAACGTGTTTTCTACAAAAAGAGGCTACACCTAATTACAGAAAGTAGGCGTCCGTGGCCGAGTGGTTAGAGTCTCTGACTTGCAATCACTTGCCCCTCACCGCTGTAGGTTCTATCCCTCAGGGGCCTAGGAATCTTTATGTGAGGAAGCTATCGAGTTGGCTTGCGGAACGTCGGTGGTTCTACCCAGGTGCCCGCCCGTGCACGAAAATTGCCCGGAGGGGCACCTGGGGTCTTCCTCCACCAGTGGAAGCTGGAAAGTCGCCATATGACCTAAGGTGTTGGTACGACTATAAAATCAATTTCAATTCACACCTATGTCATGTCTGTGGGAACGCAGACCCGCCGCGGAAGGATATCTACTATAAACGTCACGCGTAAAAAACGTAAACAAACTGGATTTTGAGCATATTTCAGCACGTCGATCAAAATGACACCAGTGATGTAAACTGTATTCAACTGACAAATTGCAGGGATGACTCTCATAAACAGTCAACCAAATGTGTTTGTTAGGCTGAATTATAAATTTTTAAGTGTCGAAAATTTCGGTGAAATTTAAGCTTTTAAACAAACGGATAATTATAATTTCTTCTTATATCGAGGGAAAAGCATTAACGACAAGAAAAAATCTTCCTCTACAAGTATGCAGAATTTCATCAACATTTGGAGAAAGTATATATGTGTACCCAAAAAAACGTTTTATGACCATCGGTAAAACTACACAAGGGAATTTTGCGACTTTCTTTTACGGGGTGCTTTCAACAAAACTATTTGAAAATCACATTTTTATCACAATAACTCAGAAACAAATGAAACATACCATTTCCCAATAAAATTACCATTCTTTTACTGTTCAATAAAAAATATGCAGTCTATGTGTGTTATTGTATAAAGTAACTCCTCCAACACAGAAGAAAAATAGCAAGATGTCGGCTGATTATTGTCCGAGTTCCATTTTTCTTTTTTTGTAAATCGACGTTCATGGAGATTTTAACAGCGAGAGAAGAGACAAGAGCATGAACGATGAGTTAAATCATATCTTAAGAAGTACGCAGATTTTCATTTGAAAAAAGTATATTTTCCACCCCAAAAAAAGTTTTATCATCATTTTTCGCACAACCGTTCCGACTGTCGTTTTGTTAAGTGTTTACGCCGCGTATCTGCGAATAAACAGCGGTTCTTTCTCATTCCTAAGCATATATTGTTTAAACAAATGAATGAAATGTCAATCAACAGTCCATTGTTATGCTAATAAATAAGCTACATGATATACAGTTTAATTTTATTAACATTACAACAAAGAATCGAAGTACTTCCAATACACAATTGTGACAATCTTGTGACGTCACATGGCATATAAAAATCATAGCCAAATGGTGAAGGCTGCAGACAACTAAATACTTTCCCATAGACCTCCAGTGGCACCTGCCAGCTAATATCTCAAGAATTATACTCCAGATTTTCTTTAAATTACCTTATTTCATAGATATTTCCATCACAAAGCCTTTGAAAGTGTGAAAAAGACAACTTTCCCAGCTCAACCTCTCTGCACATGTCTGTGTTTCAAACAGTATTGAATCCGCACTGAATAGTGACATGCAATTTCAGTGGATGTTAAATTTTAAAAAACATGAAAAAATATGTTTTTATTTAATTTAATGATCCTATCTGATGGGGATTATTTAACCTACAGTTTATCTTTCCTGAAAATGCATAAGTTATATCTGCTGAACTTTCACCTCTGTACTGAATCGTACACAACAAAAGGCGGGGCTTAAGCCAGCCTATATTTAGCTGTACGCAGCCTGAAAGGGTGTACGCAGAGCAACTTTTGTTCGAAATAATTTCTGAGGGATTTACAAGACGCGTATTTGCGGGGATGGTGTGTTTGCGTGTGTGTGTTTGTGTATGTGTGTGTGCATGCGTGCGTGTGTGCGTGTGTCTTTGCGGGGATGGGGGTGGGAGGTGTGTAGGTAACGGAGACAAGCGTGTTTTTTTAATTAGAAACATGACCCCACTGGACACGTATATTTGCATCCTGTAGGCTCGCTTCCCATCCCCATTCTTCCTGGTGCAACAGAAAATAGATAGCTCGTATATTGCCGTAGTAGGCACATAAGTAAATCCCAAAGATTATATTATATAACTACGCAGCATACGTAAACCACACATATTTCATTATATAACTAGGCAGCATAAATAAACCACAAATATTGTATTAAAATAACTAGGCTGCATAAGTAAACCACAAATATTATATTATATAACTATGCAGCATAAGTAAGCCACAAATATTATATAACTAGACAGCATAAGTAACCACAAAGATTAAATTATATAAATAGGCAGCATACGTAAACCACACATATTTCATTATATAACTAGGCAGCATAAATAAACCACAAATACTATATTATATAACTAGACAGCATAAGTAAACCACACAGATTATATAATATAAATAGGCAGCATAAATAAACCACAAATACTATATTATATAACTAGGCGGCATAAGTAAGCCACAACGATTATATTATATTACTAGGCAGCATAAGTAAACCACACAGATTATATAACTAGACAGCATAAGTAACCACAAAGATTAAATTATATAAATAGGCAGCATACGTAAACCACACATATTTCATTATATAACTAGGCAACATAAATAAACCACAAATACTATATTATATAACTAGACAGCATAAGTAACCACAAAGATTATATTATATTACTAGGCAGCATAAGTAAACCACACAGATTATATAATATAAATAGGCAGCATAAATAAACCACAAATACTATATTATATAACTAGGCGGCATAAGTAAGCCACAACGATTATATTATATTACTAGGCAGCATAAATAAACCACAAATACTATATTATATAACTAGGCGGCATAAGTAAGCCACAACGATTATATTATATTACTAGGCAGCATAAGTAAACCACACAGATTATATAACTAGACAGCATAAGTAACCACAAAGATTAAATTATATAAATAGGCAGCATACGTAAACCACACATATTTCATTATATAACTAGGCAACATAAATAAACCACAAATACTATATTATATAACTAGACAGCATAAGTAACCACAAAGATTATATTATATTACTAGGCAGCATAAGTAAACCACACAGATTATATAATATAAATAGGCAGCATAAATAAACCACAAATACTATATTATATAACTAGGCGGCATAAGTAAGCCACAACGATTATATTATATTACTAGGCAGCATAAATAAACCACAAATACTATATTATATAACTAGGCGGCATAAGTAAGCCACAACGATTATATTATATTACTAGGCAGCATAAGTAAACCACAAAGATTATATTATATAAATACTTACAGTTACGGTAAACGTCGGCTTTAACACACGTTATATAAATATCCATACACTATTTAAAGGTATTAATTACCTTCTTTTAAATGTTATCCGCCTCCCTTTCTTGGCTAAAACTACCTATTTTTTTCAATATAGTTTACAAACTTTGAAAACACCGTTCGGCATACTTTGTTTAAAGATTGATGCGTGTTCTTATAGTATTCTTTTGAAAACTAACATGGTATGTAATGATCACGTTCCACTTGATTATAATGTAAGGTGACGCTATCAGGTTTCTTCTTTGTCGTTGTCAGCGACTGAATGGGTAGTTATTTATAACCTTAACACCGGTGTATGGTTATACAAAACGTACACTGATGTATATGTATGGAACGCCATGACTCCTGTCTTATGATATTGCCGATTAATATATGCAGTGCATTTCCCTTTATATGTGGTATATCTTTCATGATATGCAGTGCATTTTTAATTATATGTGGTAAATAAATCTTTATAAGTGGTAGAAAAGTATTTATATGCATTAGATTAATAATTATATGCGATAGATAAGTCATTGTATGCAGTAGATAAACCATTATATGCGGTCCAGTTATCGTCATGTTACTATATGCAGTAGTTTATCTAATATATGAGGTCCTTTGAACATTATATGAAGTACTTTTGTAGTTATATGCAGTGCTTCTGTTGACTTTATATGTGATACATATTCTAGTATACGTGGTGGATACGTCTTTATATTCGGTGGTTTCAATTACATTATATTCGGTACAAACGGCTTTATACGTGGTGCATTTCTTATGATATGCAATGCATTTTCTATTATAAACGGGGCTTTTTTCATTATGATGAGATCAATCGGAACACTGGTTTTTAAAGACGTTACGATTCATTCGCAACATCTCGTACACTACTTCGCCACCAAAGACCGATCGTTAATTTAGACTGCTACGCAGGGTCATTATCGATTATTTAGACCCACAGCGATTGCCCAGTGTATACACACGCTTTACGTAATTAGAGGATTTAGAACGAAAACTGTCTTACTTTTTTCAGTCCAAAATTAGACTGGATTAATTTAAATAATATAAAAAAACACGAACTGTTTAATACAATTAGGTCAAACACAGACACGTTGACTAGATCGGCGTTAGGAAATGGCATATGTTTTGATAACACCCCAGTCCCTTGGAAAATCTCGAAAAATACTCCAACCCATCCTGGAAAAAAATCTCGAAAACACCCCCTGAAACTCGCTTTCCCACCACCATCCCCTTCAACATAATTTCCTTACACAGATATTGCGTGGACAAGTTGAATTAGACCAACAACGTTGACACCGGAGTAGGGACTTCAGACAGAACTGGTATAATACCAATATTGTATTACCCTGAAAATGATCTCCTAGGGAGGGGATAGAAAAACAAATCGATTCTCCTTGGGTGAGCCCGTTGCTACCCTACCCCTACCCCGGCGGGGTAAATAATTGATAGGTGCATAATTGTTTTGCGTGTTTTCCCTCAGTAGTTACTGATATCCTAATACATTTTCCTTGATAGGACATTTGTAAAAGTGCATTAAAATCGAAGGGGCGGGAGGAGTGGGTGTAAGGGGGTTGGGTGGCTGTGGGGATGGAAGGTTTTGTTGTAAAATATTCCGAAGTGGACTGTTTGTAATAATGTTCAGAATAACGTTTCGCAATCAACATTTTGAAATTCGTCCGAAGAACGATTTGGAGTTCTCTTTATTCCTCCAAAAGGTCTTCCCAAACTCGTTAGAGTGCATCATTTTATCAGGGGTTTTATATAAACAAACCCTGATTTCATTTTAAAAAATAATCTAGGAGTGATTGTCCCAATACCCACTAGAAACTTCGCATCTGTGGTCCTCATTGATTGGGCCTACAACTTAAAATCGGCCAGCTACGCCACTGCTCAGTGGTGCATTTTGGGAGATTTCCCCAAAATATTTAAATACCTATTCTGACGCTGAAATGTTGATAAATTTTAAAACGTTCTCTTATACCATCCTAGTTTTATTGCATGTATGACCTTTTTTTTGTTGTTGCAGACAATTTGTACGCAGTTTCAAACTCATACAGATTATCTACACGAATGTTTTTAAGCATTTATTTTATTAAATAATGTGAATGTTGACGAGTCTATCTGAGTAGTACTGAGCTACTTGCAATTATACAAAGTTTTATGTTGTATATTCTCCGGGGCGGGTGCGTGGATGTTGGGAGGGTGCGGTGGGGCATAACCCGGGGATTAGACAGAAACGAATTTCTGTTAGGCGGAAATGGGCTATTCCAGATAATCTCCGTACTCAACATCCATGCCCCCGCTTTAAGAAATGTATTTTTAGTTTAAAACAGCAACAGCAAAAATATATATATATTATATACACTAGAAAAGTAAAGCGTTTAAAACCTTCAGACCCTGCCATGGAGTAACCTGGATACCACCCTAGATCACCGGAAATCCATTTCCTACCTCCTCCCCATAAAGCAGTCTAAAAAGCGTTCACCTCAAGAAAATGTAAAGACTACCCCCAAGATTTAAAAAAAAAATGCATCACCTTAAAATACGTGGCTTAGCACCTCCTAATAAAACAATGTATTTTCGTTAACCCCCTCATTCCCCTCGCAGACACTTCCCTCATGGAATTTGTGTAGCCCCCGCCCCCAAAAGAAATATAAAAAGATCGGACAGGGAAAGTAGCATTCAAGGAGGACAGTAAACCACAAAACACAGAAACAAACACGCAAACAGACAAACAAGAAGGCAAAGCAATAATAAATGCAAACGACATCACAAACACAAAAAAGGGTTGACAATAGGGCTACCGCCTTGGAACGGTCAGTGGCAAAGTAGGCCACTGGGGGTTTAAACCGGTTCTCACACACACCTCCACCACGTCCTCACTGCTGCTCTCGCAAGAAAAACAACACCTCCCTTACCACATTCTCACAAAACCAGGAAAATACCATCCCTTTTGGGGGGGGGGGGGGGGGGGGGCGGGGTTTGTGGATGTATTTTGTTCACAGCCCCACCCCGGAAGCCACCAGCCCATTCTTTCCTTATAAGGACACCGGGTACAGAACTTGGTATGGTACGTACCAACATGGGGGACTATCATTGGGAATAAGAGTGATTGTGTTTAGCGCGTACACTTCCTCAGTAATTGTAATGTATGCATTTATTATATACTTTCCAGCGAAATAGTGGGTTAAATCTTATATTCACTCCAAAGAAACAAATTTTCTCTATTTATTCAATCCAAATCAACAAATATCCTCTATGTATGTATGTCACGCGCGCGCATTGTTTTTATAGAACATAGATCAGACGAGATGCTTGACCATGATCGCAGTTGGATTGCACTTTCCGTGAGCGACTTTTTTTTCGGCCGATGAAATCGGCGTTTGACTGTCGCTTGTTTGCTCCTCCTTGTTTGAGTGAAACGGGACGTACGCAGTGAAGCAGTCTAGTTAGATTTCCGATAAAAACGTAACATCTTAAAAAAACGAGTGTTCCGATTGATCTCATCAGTATAATGAAAAAAACACCGCCTATAATAGAAAAAGAACTGCATATCATAAGAAATGCAACACGTATTAAGTCGTTTGTACCGAATATAATGCAATTGAAACCACCGAATATAAAGACGTATTCACCACGTATATTAGAATATGTACCACATATAAAGTCACCAGAAGCACGGCATATAAATACAAACGTACTTCATATAATGTTCAAAGGACCTCATATATTAGATAAACTACTGCATATAGTAATAAATGCACCACATATAACGATAACTGGACCGCATATAATGGTTTATCTACTGCATACATTATACAATTATGGACTTTTCAGCTGTTATACATGATGTGATATGCACCAAAAAAATCATTATTGACCGAGGCGATAGCCGAGGTCAATAATGATTTTTTGGTACATATCAACATCATGTATAACAGCTGAAAAGTCCATAACTGTTTTATTATATAACCCTCAATTTACAATTATATAAAACAGGTCAATATCAAAAAAACAATTATATAAAACAGGTCAATATCAAAAAAACAGGTCAATATCAAAAAAACAGGTCAATATCGCTAGATATTTTTTCTAAAAAATTACTTTTTAGCCAATGAAAACGCGTCTATTTATAGGTTATATAATAATGACTTATATATCGCATATAATGATTAATCTACTGCATATAAATACTTTTCTACCACATATACATATTTATTTACCACATATAATTAAAAATGCACTGCATATCATGAAAGATCTACCATATATAAAGGAAAATGCACTGCATATATTAATCGGCAACATCATAAGACAGTCATGGCGTTGGGCACAGTTTAATTAGTATGAGGCTATTTAACATTGTTCTGTACATTTGGACGAGTACCCAGCTGACACAACATATTGTTCTGTACAATACGGTGATATATTTGAATGTTAAATGACCTTTTTATAATATACCTATTTCTCTCGATGTAGAAATATAAATGATCTAAATTGACTTACATGTGTCGTTTCTTTTAATTTTGCTTCATTGGCACTTGATTAAAGGTAAAATAACTAATTTCTTCTTCAGAAAGCACCTTTCACCAATTGTCAACTGTCAACACCAAACGACAACAAATATTTTCATTTAAGCGCTTTATAAACGAAAGTATTCATACTTTTTCATTGCAGAGATGTTGACATTTTATCTTATTTTCAGCAGGTGATAAAATTTGATTTACTCGGCTTTTATCCTTAGGTTCTATAGTAACATAAAAAAAAATTGGCGGAGTAAAAAGGCGATAATTTTCAATATTTTGATTTTGAAAGATAAATATATTGAATAAATTTGCATGACTGTACATGAAATATGCAGGGTTTTAAAAGAATCACACTGCAGATACCTTAATTTTAACAGAAAACTTGGTTGAACATCAATGATAAAGACCGAGTTTATCAACTATCAGAATGTATTAGGTATGTCTTATTTTAGACTGCTTCACGGCGCATGTCTCGTTCACTCAAACAAGCGACCGTCACAGGCCGATTTTTGAAACGGTGAAGTTGATAGTGCATAACGCGCATTTCAATTGCGATCATGGCCAAGCGCCCGATCTACGTTCTATAAATAGATATAGAAGGTTGTATTGATTACACAATGCTGTCGCGTCACTCAATCAAAAAACTACCTAAGGGTTATTCTGTCGATATACTAGAGGTGAACACTTTATGTAGGTATGAGGCGGAGGTAAGAAAGGGATTTGTAGAGGATTAAGGGAGGTATTTTGTAGATTGTCATGTTGCAGAATCTGAAGAAAAACGCTTTTCATTATTTTTATTGTTTAAATCCAGGGGTGTATTATGGGCTAACATATAAATAATTAATATAATCGAAATAGAGTGTGTGTGAGGGAGAATGGGGAGGGGGAGTGTTGTCGTATAATTAGATATATACTATCTGGAATATCCCATTCATGTATATTGTTCAATAAGGGAATATTCAACAAGAGTTTAAAAACAAAACAAAAACTTTGCATAGTGTGTGCTCAAGTTGCTAATTAGCCAAGTAAGATATACAGCGTCAAGAAATGCATCAAAGAAAAGAGCGTAACTACCTGTATCTTTGGTGAAAATTCATATAGAGCACCTGTAGAGCATGCGTACACATTTAGGGAAAAAAAGATATACGTCTTTTTCATTATTTACTTTTTCCATATCAGGCTAATTTATCAACATTTTAGCGTCAAAACAGACCTGTAATTTCTAGAGGGTATTTGGGCAATGGTCTCTCAGTTTTATCTACACGTATATAAAAAAGAAATAAAAACGAACTTTAATTTAAATGGCGCATAATATATATAAAGGCCTGCATTCTATCGAGTTTGCGGAGGCTTTTTTTAGGAATAAACATTTAGGCGAAACGTTATTCTGAGTGTTATTACACCCACCCCAACCCTGCTATTTTTGTGCTCTTTGAGATTTTTTAGAATGTTCGTACCTGAGTAAAAAATTTTAAGATATTAGTAATAACTGGGTGGATGCACACAAAAGCAAATATGCACTTATAATAACTTATTTCACCCACCCACCTGGGTGGCGATGGGACAGCAACGGGAGTACCCAGAGAAATAGAAACATGTTTTAATTCCTAACCTAGGAGCAACATTTTACAGGGTAGTCCCATTAGTAGTCTACCTCGCTCATCCAGGTAAGAACGGACTCAGTGACCCCTTCTATAGTCTTATATAGTCTCGTGTAACAGTGCGGTGTGAAATGAGTAAATTTTCGGGAGCACTGGGGCGTGACTGCATTGATCGGGATCTTATGTAAACAACAGTATTGGACAGGGTTTTAACTGTCTGTAGTAGACAGCAAGAAGTTTTATACTAAAGTAAAAATCACTGTTGTAAGCAGACGACAAAATGATTAACAGCAGGGTCTTCCGGTGTAGTTTACCTCGCTCATCCAGGTAAGAACGCACTCAGTGACCCCTTCTATAGTCTTATATAGTCTTGTGTAACAGTGCGGGGTGAAATGAGTAAATTTTCGGGAGCACTGGGGCGTGATTGCATTGATCGGGATCTTATGTAAACAACAGTATTGGACAGGGTTTAAACTGTCTGTAGTAGACGACAAGAAGTTTTATACTAAGGTAAAAATCACTGTTGTAAGCAGACGACAAAATGATTAACAGCAGGGTCTTCCGGTATGAAACGGACTGTCGGTGTATACAGTTTTTATGTATTCCTTTTTTTTTTTAACGAAACCAGTTTATAGGTCATGGCAGACGACTGTCTTCAAATAGCGACTGTCTTCAAATAGCAGTAGTGGACCAAACTTTATACAGAGTTAAACGTACAAATTGGTAGCCCCAAAGACAGCGAACAGACCACACGTATAAATCTCTGCGCTCAACACTCCAGGTAAGGTTAAACGTTTAAAAATGATTTTTATCGAGAAAGTATCTCTGTACACCCATCAGCCAATCACATCACGTCTTGTACCCACAATTGTCAATATTAGTGTCATTATACTTTTGACTGTCCATGCCAAAGCATCGTAAAACTGTACACCTTTTTTTAAATCAGCTAGTGTGTAAATGTTAAGCGCTTAACTACGGAATCCTGTTAGGGCCATCGCGATCTCGCGTTTTCAATTTCGCGAGATTGCGAGATTGCGAAATAAATTTCGCATTCTCGTCCTATTCTACCTTGAAAAAAACGCGAAGTTTGTAAGCCAAACATCGTGCAAACCTCGCGATTTTATCACTTTTTCATTTGGACGAGATTGCGAGAATGCGAAATAAATCTCGCATTCTCGCCGTATTCTACAATGAAAAAAATCAAACTTCGTGCAAACCTCGCGCTTTTATATCGGCCTATTGTACGATGAAAAAAACGCGAGAATTACGAGCAGATTGGGTTAGCAAACATCTCGTTTTTTCTCGATGTACCAGAGGGCAAAAACAAGAAAACATATTTCTTATTCTCGTAATCTAATAAGAATAAAATCGCGAGGTTTGCACGACGTTTGATTTGCAATCCTCGCGTTTTTTTCATTGTACAATATGCCGATATAAAATCGCGAGGTTTGCACGAAGTTTGATTGCAAATCTCGCGTATTTTTTCATTGTAGAATACGGCGAGAATGCGAGATTTATTTCGCATTCTCGCAATCTCGTCCAAATGATAACGTGATAAAATCGCGAGATTTGCACGATGTTTGGCTTACAAACTTCGCGTTTTTTTCAAGGTAGAATAGGACGAGAATGCGAAATTTATTTCGCAATCTCGCATTCTCGCGAAATTGAAAACGCGAGATCGCGATGGCCCTAACAGGATTCCGTACTTAACAGTGAAGTTTAAGGTATACACTGTAGAGGTTTATAGTTCTTGAGCTGGCTGTAGACCCCCCTCCCCCCCCCCCCCCCCCCCCCCAGGGGGAATTTTGTAGGGTATGATTTTCTGAAAGAACATACATTAAGCTTCAAAATGAGACATGTGTGCCATCTGAGCGTTGGGGCTTTAGTGAGTTTTGGGGGAAAACGTTGCGTTTTTAGACGAAAATCGCCAAAATCTGGAATTATTTTTTAGAAAAAGAATGAAATATGTTAGAACCAATTTGAATGGATGGAATCTTTCTCGGAACGCATCTCTACATGTCCCACTATATAATTTATGGATCCGATACTTAAATATTGAGGTTTTGGGTAAAAATGTTAAAAAATTGAATAAAATCGCTGATTTCTGTAATACATTGGGGGTATTTAATTAAAAATTAGAAATATATCTAATACAATAGAAAAAAGAAATATTGTAACCTTTTTGGGCAGGGCAAGGTCCAGTGATTAAAAAGAAAAAGTTCCAAACCACATGATGTTTGGAAATGCCTTAATTTTGGGGCGAAAAATGTGTATTTTTGTCAAAAATCGCCGGAATCTGGAATTCTTTTTTAAAATTAGTTTCAACATAAACTGATCAAATTGAAGCAATAAAATGTTGTACAGCACATATATTCAAGTTTTTCCTGGCATCATATATAACATATGTGCTCAAATATTGGCATTTTCGGGCAAAATGTTGGAAAAAATGACAAAACTCACTGATTTCTGTAATCCATTTTGGGTATGGGTTAAAATTTAGAAAAAAATATTTAATACAATAGAATAAAGACATATTGTAACATTTTGGATAGACAGAGGTCCAATAATTAAGTAGAAAAAAGTCATGAACCATATGATGTTTAAAATATTGCCTTAATTTTCAGGCGAAAAATGTGTATTTCCGTAAAAAATCAACGGAATCTGGAATTATCTTTTGAACATAGTTTGAACATAAACTTATCAAATTGAAGCAATAAAATGTTGCACACTATACATATCCAAGTCATTTATTGTATCAGATATAATATATATGCTGAAGTATTTATATTTTAGGGCAAAATGTTGAAAAAAATGACTAAAATCGCCGATTTCTGTAATGCATTGAGGTATTGGGAAACAAAAGTGCATAGAAATAACGGAAAAAAAAATATTGTAACATTTTTGCAGTCCAATGTGCAATAATATACCAGAAAACCCATCAGAAGATGGTAAATGCTGCTTTATTTTGTTGGAGGAAAATGTGTTTTTAATAAAACATAAACGAAATCTGGATTGTTTTCTTCAAAAAGTAATTTCAACATACATGTTACAACGACATATCGCCAGATGAGAGAATAAAGTGCCGTCTTTCTTCTATGGAACATTCCTATTCTCACCTGGCGATATTGCCATTGACCCATCATATGTTTCCAAGGAGTGCATGGCAGGCTGACATTTTATTTGCTCAAACAAGCCTGCTCTAGCTGATACCTTATGAGAATTTGTTAAAAAATGGCATGACAGAACCTCCCGAACAATACAACACATCATTTACTAGTTGTTGAGCTGGCTGTAGACACCCCCCTTCTCCCGAACTCAGGTAGCCCTCCCCTTATACGGTCTAGCGACCGAGTGCCACGCCGTTGAGTCACAAAACCTGTGGGTCGGCCCAGCGGCCGTCGGCACTGGGTCGTTCAAGGCTATTTCTCTCTATATAACTATACTGTATATAGCTCTAGGTGCCATGTTCGAGACCCGAACTCGGGAAGCCATCCCACTGAAACGACCTAGGGATTGAGTGCCACGCATAGCGAGGACCGTTGCCGACGGCTGACCACCGTTCCCGTTGGGTCACAATACCTGTGGGTAGGCCCAGCGGCCGTCGGCTGCGGGTCGTTCAAAGCTATGTACTATATAGCTCTATGTGGCATGTTTGAGACCCGAACTCAGGCAGCCTTCCCCCTGATACGACCTAGGGACCGAGTGCCACGCGTAGCGAGGACCGTTGCCGACGGCTGGCCTCTGGTCCCCTTGTGTCACAAAATATGTGGGTCGGCCGAGCGGCTATCGGCCGAAGGTCGTTAAACGCTATTCCGTCTATTTAACTGTATATAACTCTATGTTACATGTTCAAGACTCGAACTCGGGTAGCCCACACCTTGATAAGGTCTAGGGACCATGTACCACGCATAGCGGGGACCTTTGCCGACGGCTGGCCACCGGTCCCGTTGTGTCACAAAATATGTGGATCGGTCCAGCGGCCATCGGCCGATGGTCGCTCAACGCTATTTCTCTCTATACATATATAACTATACTGTATAAAGCTCTAGGTGAGTTACGAGGTTCGAGACCCGAACTCGGGTAGCCTCCCCACTCATACAGCCTAGCGATTGAATGCCACGCGTTGTCGGGACCTTTGCCAACGGCTGCCCACTAGTCCCGTTGCGTTGTGTCACCCAATCTGTGTCGGCCCAGCGGCCGTCGGCCGAAGGTTGTTCAACGCCATGTCCTTCTATATAACTGTATATAGCTCTATGTGCCATGTTCGAGACTCGAACTCGGGTAGCCCTCACCCTGATAAGGCCTAAACACCATGTACCAAGCATAGCGGGGACCTTTGCCGACGGCTGGCCACCAGTCCCGTTGTGTCATAAAATATGTGGATCGGTCCAGCGGCCATCAGCCGATGGTCACTCAACGCTATTTCCCTCTATACATACATAACCATACTGTATAAAGCTCTAGGTAAGTTACGAGGTTCGAGACCCGAACTCGGATAGCATCCCCACTGATACAGCCTAGCGATTGAATGCCACGCGTTGCCGGGACCTTTGCCGACGGCTGCCCACTAGTCCCGTTGTGTCACCCAATCTGTGTCGGCCCAGCGGCCATCGGCCGAAGGTTGTTCAACACTATATCCTTCTATATAACTGTATATAGCTCTATGTGCCATGTTCGAGACTCGAACTCGGGTAGCCTTTCTCTAAATATGGACTAGCGACCGAGTGCCACATGTACTGGGGACCTTTGCCAACAGCTGGCCACCGGTCCCGTTGTGTCGCAAAATCTGTGAGTCGGCCCAGTGGCCGTACGCAGAGAGTCGCTCAACACTATTTCTCTATTTATAACGTATACTGTATATAGCTCTATGTATCATGTTCGAAATACCGGTAACGTGATAAAGTCCAAGTCGCAAGTTGGTACACGTACATGTTCCAAAATGCTCTACACATAATGGGCTTTCAAAAAAATAGGGTGTACTAAATTCCCCTTGATGCAAGAAAACACTTGACTATGTATGCTGTGCAACATTATATAACTTCAATTTGATAAGTTTATGTTAAAACTATTTTCAAAAATAATTCCAGATTCCGTCGATTTTTGACAAAAATACACATTTTTCGCCTAAAAATTAAGGCATTTTCAAGCATCATACGGTTCGGGAATTTTTTTTACTTAATTATTGGACCTTTGTCTATCCAAAAATGTTACAATGTGTCCTTATTCAATTGTATTAAATTTGTTTCTATATTTTAACCCAATAACCCAATGGATTACAGAAATCAGTGATTTTTGTCATTTTTTCCAACATTTTGCCCTAAAATGCCAATATTTGAGTACATATGTTATATAATGTGTCAGGAAAAACTTGAATATGTATGCTGTGCAACATTCTATTGCTTCAGTTTGATAAGTTTATGTTCAAACTAATTTCAAAAAATAATTCCAGATTCCGGCGATTTTTGACAAAAATACACATTTTTCGCCCCAAAATTAAGGCATTTCCAAACATCATGCGGTTTGAGACTTTTTTCTACTGAATCACTGGACCTTACCCTGCCCAAAAAGGTTACAATATTTATTTTTTCTATTGTATTAGATATTTTTCTATTTTTTAGTTAAATATCCCCAATGTATTACAGAAATCAGCGATTTTATTCAATTTTTTAACATTTTTACCCAAAATCTCAATATTTAAGCATCAGATCCACAAATTATATGGTGGGACACGTAGAGATGCGTTCCGAGAAAGATTCCATCAATTCAAATTGGTTCTAATATATTCCATTCTTTTTCTAAAAAATAATTCCAGATTTCAGCGATTTTTGTCTAAAAACGCAACGTTTTCCCCCAAAACTCACTAAAGCCCCAACGCTCAGATGGCACACATGTCTCATTTTGAAACTTACTGTATGTTCTTTCAGAAAATCATACCCTAAAAAATTTCCCCTGGATGGGGGGGGGGGGGGGGGGGGGGAGGGTTTCTCCTACTAGCTCACAGCCTATTAATAGATGAAATGTTATCTGATGAGAAAAAGTTACCGTGGATAGTCAGGCTTGAGCAGACTGTATATAGTGGTTTTGACGGGTTTAGGCAGACGATAAATTTTCAATATATGTTGTGGGGATAGTCATTTCATGGGCGTCGTTTAAACCTGGCACGCGCCGTCTTTAAAACACACTATTTTAATAGTTGTGTAACAATATACAAGGATCAGAAAACAAGACATAGGCAATATATTTATATACACCAACTTTATTTACAAATATCAGTTATATACATATACAGTACAATGTTTACAAGCACATAATTTACAAATTCATACACCAGAGTGTTCATTGTTTATTGGACATCACTAGCTTTGATCCAACTGTTAAACTTGGTAGGATAGTACTTCCATTTTACGAAATATTGTTTATTGGGTCCTTTGCCCTTAGTTGTTAATATTGTCTCCACTTTCCATAATTGCTCTGGATTTACATCGACACTTTGCAGTTCACTTTGATAGAAGGTCACTTTTATGTCATCATTCATCATGTCTTTGAGTCTGTACACGGGTATATTTCCTCGATAATATCGCTTGGACACTTTAAACAGTTCTCCGGTATATGTCTCGTCATAGGCTCGTGTGAACACGGTTTTCAAATGAGAAATTCGTACGTGATTTCCCACTATAAATTTAAACCATTTATGCTTCACTGGTGCATACTTTTTGTCTTCGGCATGTCTCGCGAAATAAGTGGACAGTCTCACTTCCTCTGAATTGGCGCCGTTCACGTCGGCTGGAGTGGTGCCAATGGTTCTATGGAAAGTATTGTTATAACTTTTGGCCGTTTCCTGTAAAACAGGAAGAAAGGAATAGGATTCGGTGTCGGTGAAATAACGGTAGAGTTTAGTCTTGATGGTCTTGATGGCTCTTTCCGACACGGAGGCTTTGGTTTCATTTTGCGTTGGAGAGTAAAGTACTTCATGCTTTTTCATCAACTGTTGAACAACTTTGGCGTTGAATTCCTGACCTTTATCCGACACTAGTCTGGCTCGAGTTTGTTTTGAGGTCTCAAAAATGTCTGAAAACGCCTCTGCAACACTAGCACCCGTTTTATTTTTGAGTGGGCGCAACCACACACATTTGGAGAAGGTGTCGATGACCAGTAAACTGTACTTGTAGCCATCATTCCAGTCGGCAAATTTCACCATATCGATGAGATCACACATCCATAAGTCACCTATGCCTGCACTGATCACATGATTTCTTCTAAACGCCTCCTCACTGGTTTATGAAGACTGTATGCGTCCTGTTTATGGAGGAATTTCCGGATATTGTGTATACCGATCTTATATTTCCCTTCACTCTGTACAATCTTGTATAGTTTTTGTGGCCCCGCGTAACTGGCTGCATGCGCGGGATCGTAATAAATGGCCTTTAAATAATCTTCCCACGGAGCCATGTCTTTACTGTTTGAAAGCTGACACAATAATGAGAAGAAGAACGTTATATCTGCTTATTTATTCTGATTCGTCTTCATCGCCTTCCTCGTCATCTTCATCATCACTGTCTTCATCCTAGCTAAATTCTGTTTCAAACAAACTTTGAAATTGGTCGGCATTCTTCTTCAGTACTCGTTTAACAGCACTTTCGGCTGAAACACCTGTAGTTATAAGCTTTTGAATGTCCACGAGAAGCTGTTGGTGTAACTCACTGTTCTGTTAAGGCAGAATATAGGACTCGATCAAATATGCATATTTGTGGAAGAAATCCCGTTCATCGTAAGGTTGAATGCGTTCTTCTGCCATGTCTCTAGCATCGTCTTCGGTTTCTCCGTCTGCCACAAATTGATCAGAGAGTTTATCAAATCGCTCAGCATTGCCGTCTCGAGCTTTCTGCCATAAATTGAGGAATCCGTCATTATCCTCGACATTTTCTTCTACAGGTTCTTTAGTTTTCTGTCTTTTTGAGGGTGGCTCGTGAGTACTTTCGGAACACCATCCGCGTTTGACATGGCGCTGAACATCGTGTGATGTGTCAAACAAAAGTCCATAGTCGTCACAGGAGTTCAATTTCTCAGACATCTTGTCCTGTATATCACCAAAATATTCTGCGCTTCCTTCGCCGATCTGAACGGGTTGAGTTCCAGTACAAGAATGATCCATAGCTTTATAATTTTCGCTTTTTATATGATGTGGTTGTAATTCAGGCCTCTGATTGGTCACTTTAATTTGGTTTTCATTTTGACTCGAGATGTTGTCCTTCCATTTTACATTACATTTTAATCTTTCATGTTCTGGAGTGAAAGGTTTCAGGTCCACAAACAAATATCCATAGGGCTGTTTGCCAGCTTTTTCAAAACATTTTAAAAAATAGTCTGTACTGCCTGGATGCATTTGTCTTGCCAGAGTCATAACGGATTGTCTATCTACAGGATTATTAAACAATACCAAATAATGACTGTTTCTTCTCTGGGTAGGATCTTTGCTTGCATACAAGTTCTGATTGATGGCGATGACCGATAAAGATCTATGGTGAGATCCCTCAGTAAATAGATCCGTAATCCTGTTGTCCTTTCCAGCCATCGACATAATGTCAACCAAAATCAGCAAATTATTCATGTTAGTATCAAAGTAATCATCGTCATCTATATCGGACGGTATGGCCTGGTGAAATTCGACACATGGGAACACTGATCGTTGTATTTCCGCGTACAAAGGCTGCCACCGTCTATATACCCATACAATTCTCTGAATCCTGGGCTGAATTCGGTACTGGTGATGTTGAAGGAGGCTCTTCACGAATGTAGTTTTGCCACAGGCTGCAATTAAATAATTTTTATATTAGAATATGAATATTATTCCATTGTGAGCATTGTTTAGAACAAGAGAAAATATTTTTTTATAAATTTTGTTAAAATTATATTATCATCATTTGAAACAAAAGAGTTGTTTTTGCATAACTTGTTATCCATCAACTTAGAAAAATGATTATATTTTTGGTAAAACAAACTATAAAATCAGGTTTGCAACAAATATAAAGCCTTGAAAACAGGAAACTATTTTTTTGTAAAATTTCAAAGTAAAATATTTTTTATTGTGATGTTTTTAAAACTTGAAGAAAAGTAAACTTTTTGCAAGAATAAGAAATTATTATTTTAAAAACAAATGGGAGATAAAAATGACAATAAAATACCTGTAGGTCCTGTAATCATCATGGTAAAAGGGTGTATCAAAACAGTGTTGTGGATTTTGTCACCATTTCCATTAATGTTCATGCATGTTGTTTGTGGTGGTGATGGAGGCGCTCCCTGTGGCGCTCATAAATGAGCTTCCAAATGCGCTCCCGGCGCTCCCAAATGCGCTCCCAAATGCACTCCCGGGGACACCACTGTTGACATTTCTGTTTGAGAATGCTTTTTTCTCAAGTGTCTCAGCAAATTATATCTGCTACAAAAGGTCTATTCACAGTCTGTGAAGCTTATTTTATCCATCTTCACACGACGAGGTCCGAAGGGAAACTGAGGAGTTCATCAAATGTGGACCTTTATCAATGATTCCTTTACATCCTACTCCTTCTTTTCTACTTACTTTCAGATTCGGAAGTAGTAAATGTGTAAGCGGTTAGTCTCGCCTGGTTTTTTCTTAGTCTCGCCTGGCTTTTTCTTAGTCTCGCCTGGCTTCTTCTTAGTCTCGTCTCAACTTTTACACTTTTTTGTACAGATTTGGCTACTGCTGAAATTCATTGACATTGATCAAGTGAAGGCATACAGAACATCTAAATGTAACCAATCAGATTTATTATATACTATATGTAACCTATATAAACCAATACTAATACAGAGTTTTCATTCTACTTCGGAACAGAAACAGAAGCAGTCATGGTCTACCAATGCGAAGAATGTGGGACCAGTTTTCCCAAGCTCAGTCAACTTCTTCAACATCGACGGATTCAGAATCACTGGAGAAAGTATACGTGTCCAAGCTGCAAGAAAGTGTTTAATAGAAAGCAGAATCTGGATCGACACATGAAAAAACATGTGGACGACAACAATCACCATTGTCCAGAGTGTTTGAAAGTATTCACGAGAGAAGATGCCCTGGATGATCATATGCACAGTAAACATGGTTGGGAGGCACATAAACGCCAAGCAGAAGACCAAGAAGGTGGTGGATTGCAAAAGCGACGTAAACTTGATGAAAGGGACCCAGATACGATGTACACTATTGAGAAAATCAGTGACAAGAAAATAGAAAAATTCAAAACAACAGCTACATACTACAAAGTATCGGTGAAGGACATGGATATTAGGGGACTGCCTAATATTCTGAAAACTTTAAAAATCATTTTTTCAATCGATCATTGACACCATTACAGAAAGTATACCATCGACAGATCTCGTGCGAGTTTCTATGGACAATCCACAGCTGGACTTTCCAATAGTATTGCCATGCATGAAGCGCTTTGAACTCACAGCGAACCGACTTCTATCTGAGACAGAAAGAGTGCTGCAATCCTATGAGGAATTTGTATTGGATGAAACATTTGGAAGTGAGCTGGTCCACGTACAAACTCCCAACGGAAGTGGTCATAAGCGAAAGCCTTTCGTGGATGTATCCAGAATGTTGAAGAGCAAAGGCAGTATCATTCAGATCAAAAACGACGATGAACTCTGTTGTGCTCGCGCCATAGTGACAGCTATAGCTCGACTGGAAAATCACCCACGGTGGGAGAGCATACGACATGGATATCATGTCCAAAAACGATTGGCTATGAACCTGCATGAAAATGCTGGCGTGCCGTTGCAGAAATGTGGACTGGCGGAAGTGAAAAAGTTTCAGGCCGTGTTGCCCACATATCAGATACATATTCTGTCAAAAGAACATTTCAATGCCATCGTTTTTGAGGGCCGAGAAGGAGGCAAACCAATTTATTTGTACTACCATGATGAACATTGTGATGTAATCACCAAAATGACGGGATTCCTCAACCGAAGTTACTTCTGTCAACAGTGTAAGAAAGGTTATGACCATAAAGAAGAACATTCCTGTAATAATCCTTGCCATCTCTGTCATCATCTGCATGATGATAAGTCTGAAAACTGGAAACAGTGTGACGATTGTTTCTGTTACCTTCAAAATGATATCTGTTTTAACCTTCATAAACAGAAAACATCAAGTGGAAACTCATCTTGCGAACAACATTTTAGATGTAGACACTGCCATCAAATGATTAACACTAAACTTCACAAAAAAAGACACGTCTGTGGAGAGATATACTGTAAAACATGCAAAGACTTCTTCCCGGAAGATCACTTGTGTTACATGCAACCAGTTACAAGTGAAGGGGGAAATGATCGGCCGAGGTCAAAGAAGAAGAAAAACTCTACTGCATACATATTTTTTTATTTTAAATGCACACAGGATGATCTTCTTCAATGTGATGATTGGAATCGGCGAGATGAAAATGGAACATGCAAACACTGTGCAAATTCTTGGTGTGGAACATTCGAGCACAGACCAAATCTTTGTGTGGTGCAGAAAGTTTGCGAGTCTTGTTTACACAACCCAATAACAACCACATCTTGGTGCAAAACCTGTGGCAAGAATGAACGAAGGTTTCGGGGACTGGATGCTTGTCAAGTATTCTGTCGATGGCTATTTGCAGAAGAAAATGCTGGAGCTACAGTAATCTGTCATAATTTCAAAGGTTATGACAACTACCCCATTCTTCAGTACTTGCATGACAACGCCATTCTTCCCGAAGTGATCACCACTGGATCCAAGTACATGTCAGTCAAAGTATCTGTGTGTGACATTCGTATGATAGACTCTTTAAACTTCATTCCAATGCCTTTGGCGGATATGCCAGAATCCTTTGGTGAGACGGAATTACCTAAAGGCTACTTTCCACATCTGTTCAACTGCAAAGAAAATCAAAACGCTTTGCTACCACATCTTCCAGATCTACAGTATTATATGCTTGACAGCATGAAACCCGACACCAGAAACAAGTTTCTACAATGGTATGAACAAAACAAGAACAATCACTTCGACTTCCAAGAGGAACTTTTAAAGTATTGTCGCTCGGACGTCGATATTTTACGCAAATGTTGTTTGAAATTCAGACAGCTTTTTATGGATCTAACCAAACAAGGTGACGGTAAAGGGATAGACCCTTTTGAAAAATGCATCACGGTCGCGTCAGCGTGCAACCTGGTCTTTAGGACCTTTTTTCTGGACCAGGAGAGCATAGGCATTATTCCAGCACACGGATACAGACCCGAAGCTAAACAGTCTGTGTTAGCATACCAATGGCTATCTTATCTAGATCACGAGGAAAATGTTTATATACAGCATGGCCGAAACATGGGGGAAAAGGAAATAGGCCCCTACAAGGTAGACGGCTATTTCGAGACTGCCTATGGCGAAAATATTTTCTTGGAGTTCAACGGGGATTTCTGGCACGGTTGCCATAGATGTTTCTCCAAATCTACTATCAATCCTGTGAGCGACATGACCATGGGTTATCTTTTTGCCAGAACATTAGAGAAAAAACAGTTCATTGAAGACAACGGTTACACCTATGTTTGCATCTGGGAGTGTGACTTTAGACGAGAAATGGAAAAGAATAGTGTCATGAGAAGATATATTCAAGATTTGGAGATTGTAACGCCTTTAGAATCTGGAGGTGCCTTTTATGGGGGACGCACGGAAGCATTCACACTGTATGAAGAGGCCACATAATCCCAACAAATCAAGTACTATGACGTCGCGTCTCTTTATCCATGGGTGAACAAGACAGGGAAAATACCCATTGGGCACCCTGAAATTATAACAGAGAATTTCAAAAATGTTCATGAATATGAGGGTCTCATCAAATGCAAAATAGTGGCTCCGAGGGGATTGTACATGCCTGTGTTACCCATGAAATGTAACGGAAAACTCTTATTTAGTTTGTGCCGCACATGTAGTGAAGCATTTCAACAAGGCGCGTGTAAGCACAACGATTATGAGAGAGCCTTTGTCGGGACATGGGTGACGGACGAGGTGAAGGAAGCCATAGCTCAAGGGTATAGGATAGAACGCATATATGAAGTCTGGCATTTTGAGAAGGTGTCACAGTACGACCCAATGATGAAAACAGGTGGTGTTTTTACAGAGTATGTAAACACTTTTTTGAAAGTAAAATAAGAAGGCAATGGGTGGCCTGACTGGTGTACAACAGAACATGATAAACAAACATACATACAGCATTACCATGACAAAGAGGGCATCCTGTTGGACTACCGCAACATCCAGAAAAACCCTGGCTTAAGATCTTTAGCAGAATTAATGCTCAACTCGTTCTGGGGGATATTTGGACAACGAAGCAATTTGACTCAAACAACCTATGTGTCAGATCCGTCTGAATTTTTCGACATGATGACGTCCGACCAACAACAAGTGAAAAATGTGCGATTCATCAGTAACGAAGCGGTAGACTGGGCATACCATGACGACTTCATTGAACCGTCTGCTAGAACCAACGTTGTGATTGCCGCGTACACCACGGCCCAGGCCAGACTCAAATTGTATAGCTATCTGCATCCGTTTGGAGCCAGGGTTCTCTATTGCGATACTGACTCCGTGGTGTTTATAACTGCACCTGGGGAGTGGAAACCTCCATTAGGCGATTATCTTGGGGACCTTACAGATGAGGCACCTAGCAATGCTATCACCAAATTTGTCACTGGGGGGTGGGGTGGGGGGGGGGGGCCAAAAAACTACGCGTATAATCTGTTGAAACCAAACAAGAAGGGACAAACATCCATATGCAAGTGCGCGGGATCACGTTAAATTTTAAAAAATTGCTGACATTAACTTTACAACTATACCGGATATGGTGACTGGGAAACGAACAGGGGATAAAGTCTCCGTAGTTGATGAACATAAGATCGCCAGAAATCCCACAACAGGACAGTTGGTCACAAAATGTGAAACAAAAGACTATAAAATCGTGTTTGACAAGCGTATCATTACAGACAAATACTATACCATACCATATGGAATGTAATTAACTGTGAGTTGTGAAAACAGTATACATTTACGTAAGACTGCTGTGCTTGTAAATACCTAGGGTAGTTGTATTACCATGGACATATTTATACTTGCAATGTGTGTATATAATATATTATGTAAATTTATTAATAATGAATTCATGGCAAAACCTGCTTGTTAATAAAACATCTTTTTTATAATATATATTTAAAATGTACAAAATTGTCAAAATAAAATCATGTTTAATTGTATCACTGTAGTGAACCACGATTGTCCAGTAGCCGTATGCTGGATGTTTATACACGTTAACATTGTTTTATCGTCTGCTGCGTCTTAAACCCTATCGAATATCCCGCCGCTCAGTATCAGGTGGATGCGGTCACACCTGAGTGCTCCCCTGAAAATGTCCTCATTTTTTCTTCACTGAAAACTGGTTGGATCCAGATCACTCCAGTTGCAGGGACACTGAGAGAGAGAGTGTTATCCTTGATATCAGTATAAATTCGATCTACTATGACAATTATTCTTTCCTCGGTTATCTGCTAAAGCGCCGTTTTTCATTGTCTCAACAGCTGTGAATGGGTCATTATACATCTGAGATATTCGTCTGCTTACAACAGTGAATGTGACCTTAGTATAAAACTTCTTGTCGTCTACTACAGACAGTTAAAACCCTGTCCAATACTATTGTTTACATAAGATCCCGATCAATGCAGTCACGCCCAGTGCTCCCGAAAATTTACTCATTTTACCCCGCACTGTTATACGAGACTATATAAGACTATAGAAGGGGTCACTGAGTGCGTTCTTTTTTTTTCTCTAGATCTTCACTACGTGCACGTCGTGGAGAGGGCACTGCCGATATTCAATACCTGAGAACTTATCATTCTCAGGTTTGAATTGAATATCGGTTGACTGAATGTGAGGGTGTCTCCTGCGTCCCATCACAGCACACATCATCTGATGTCTACAGATCCTGGAAGTCAGAAGTCCGCGGGCCGGAGCCGGAGTCTAGATATCAGGGACGCAACCATAATCCCGGGTATCGAAGCGAAGGTCGAGGCCTACATTCGACAGAAGACCAAAGGTGACAGGACGTCGGGCGGTGTGTGCGGCGCAGGGGTCATACTGTGATGGGTGTGGCCCTAAGCAAGACCGTCACCAACTCGTAGAGGATGTAGGACAACGTAGCGGATGTAGACCACCAAGCCAGCAGCAGACCACCACGCCAGACCACTACAGACCACTTCACCGCCACAGCGAGAACTACACAGAGCGAAAGCGACAACCATCTACATACACACAACAGAATCGACAACACAGCAGCACCAGATCAACCAACACACTCATCTAGATCAGACCAGACTCTATTGTGCCCATCGCGTCAGGGTTCCTCGTTGTGTTAGTTGACATTCTGTGTCATTCTAGACGGGGTTCCCTCGACGTGTTCGTTGGCGGACGGTCGTTAAACCTTAGAATAAACAACAACAACAACAACAACACTGAGTGCGTTCTTACCTGGATGAGCGAGGTAGACTACTCCCATTGTTGGTATTATACTTATCCGAACCTTCTCTGAACTTACCAGCCCTTTTTACGATTTTGATACGTCATCTGCACCAGCCAGATGAAACATCGTAATGCCACACACAAAATAAATAAAAAAATAAAATAAAAAAGGCTATTAGGGTCAGAGAAGGCTCGCATTAGTATTATACCCGGTTCTGTCTTAAGTCAGTACACCCTGTGTCAACGGTGTTGGTCTAACTGCGCTCTTCACGCAATATTCGTTCCCACTTGTTACTGGTAAACAGTAACAAGAAAGTGCAAAACCAGCAACTTATAAGTAACACCACCCAGTAAGGAATGAAATTTTTTGAAAGGTGATATTGGGGAAGTGGAGGTGTATCTACTATTAGGCCATATAGGCCCGGGTCTATACATCAGTTTGAAAAATGAAAAAAAAAAATAATGAAGAAAAACAGTCCAAAAATGCAATAAAAACTGAAGCCAGAGGGGGTTGGGGGTCAACATTTGTTTATTTTATTTCAGTGTAAGTAATTCACTTTTGTGAAATGTTAATTCTCAAATTTGGCCAAAAAATTATTTCTTCAAATACCACACAAGTTCTCTGTCAGATATACGCCAAAACGCACCATTGCATACCTAAGTTAAAAAAAGACCACCGTCCCTCTCCCCCTCTTGTCAAGAAATGTTTTCTATTGGAGGAGATTTTTAGGTAAGCGTAATGAGGTAGGCTGCAAGGGATTTGCGAGGTGTGTTGGGTGGGGTAGAGGAAAAATATATATATAAAAATCCATGGGGATATTTTGTAGATTTTGTAGGAGTTCATGGTTTGATGAAAAGCTTTCCTAGGGTAGTGTTTGTTTCTGTAAGCCTAGGATATTTTTGAGGAAAAAAACGTAAGGGGTATTTGTTTTACTTTGTATGTGCAGGGTCTAAATCCAGAGTAGGTAGAGGTGGGGTGGGTGGGTATTTTGGGCTAGAACAGCCATTTCCTTTCAAACAGGAGTTAATTTCTGTCAAATCCTCGGTGTTACTCCGGCCGACGCCCATCCGCTTCGCTAATCCGAGCAGAGAACCAGCCCTTTTTACGATTTTGATATTTCATCTGGCTGTGTAAAATGCCACAAAAAATAAAATGAAAAAGGCTTTTAGGATAGAGAAGGCTCGGATTACCCCATCGCATCCCCTCATACTAAAAGTAAAAATCCTTGTATCCATTATATGTCATTCAAACAGGGTAATACAGTTATATTCTATTTTCTTTTTATAATAAATTACACTTTACAATAATTCAAACTTAGTTTTTGATATGTCAGCTTCAAAAGATTCAATCTAGGTAGGCCTACACAATTTCAATACACAGTCTATTAATAGACGAAAACAAATTGGATGAGGGGTCTCGTCCGATCATGTTTCACCAATGAATGCCTTCCAGTTTGATCACGTGTAGTGACTACTGAGAGTCGTCCATTTCAATGACGACTGTGGATCAGTCTTATTTCTGGTCACTGATTGGTCAGTTTGTTTGATGATGCTCTATTTAGGCGTGATGCATTCGGAACATTTTACCGGTTTTCGGACTTTATCGTTGAGTTAACATGAGGCTCGTTTACTGTACAATACGCATTTAATATTATTTTTTTGTACGCGCGTGCGTCCAATACGGAAATATATTGTACGGTCACATGGTACAAATGCAGACCTCTCATTGCACGAGAGAAATAGGTATATAATAATTAGTATTATTCTTGATATTATAGAATGAATAACAGTCATACCATCAATTATGTGATGTTAATATCTAATCATTAATTTTTGATATTTATGATACCAATATTAATTGTATTTGTTTATCTAACACGGTCGAATAATGATATTACTTCTTCATTATATGATATGATATAACATCACTCCCGATTTAATGATATCCCATAAAAGATCATTTATAAGTATGTTTAAATGAAATTTAATATTTAATCTATCACAAAATGGAACTCTTTGAAATCAATATGTAAACTAAATACTTTAAAAGTTTCATATTCTTATAATGTGCCGTTTTAATATATGTTCACTATTTGTGTGTACATAAAATGAAAGTGTATTATCATTAATCGAGTATGTGCCACACACACAAAAACTGTAATATCACTAATCATTTTTTGATATCACATATTCGATAAGCAATATACTTTTTTTCTAATATTAAAAACTCAAGCATTGGTTACATAAAATCGAATTATGTATTTTTATTTACTAGTAATTAATAAAGGATACCACACAATCGCATTTTGATATCAATAATTCAATTGCACTATTGTCTTGATAAACAAATAACATTGCATAATATCAAACAAGTTAATAATTGCTGTCGCATATAAATACTACAACGGCACCTCATTGATATCAACCATTAAGTTTCTCCATAAGTGCGTTGACCTGTTCTTAGATTTAGTGACCAATGGTCAAAACAATTATCAGAACATTTAATGTTAGAGCCTGGTTTAAATCCCAGCGGCCGTTTTGCCACTGACCGGTCCAAGACGATAGCCCTTTTATGTTTGTGTTGTTGCATACCTTGCCTCTTATTCAGCTGCCGAATATGGGTTGTATAATTGTCTATGGTTAACATACTGTGACTCATGTAAGTGGCAATAAGCATGCTTTACAACTTGAATTCCTACAGAACTCGTCTGAAAAACTTAAATGGTATAAACACATATTTTGTAATGTTGAAAGGTTACCATTTTACTTGCTGAAATGACGTTTTCGTAAACCAGTCTACTGAAATGTAGCATGTAATCATTATTATTATATGTTTATTAGCAACGAAACATTCACAAGCCTGAATAGTGCAATTGATCGAGGCGCCGTGTTAGTGCTCATGAAGGGGTTCAAGCCTGCTGATTTCCCTTTTTTTTTTTTCCTTTTTTTTTAAATTTTCATTGGTTTTCATTATTGCTGATGGTAAGGTAGCAACAGTTCCTTTACATTTTTCACTTTGATAACGCAATCTTATAATTACACATGGTAACAGTGAACAGTTTATGTGTGTTGTAATGCACACTCTAACGCACACGTATCCCTTACATGTGAACAGTTGAATTTCTGTGCTGATGTGTACTTCTAGCACGTCGTGTTACAAAGTAATTGTAATCAATATGTAAGGCATGTCAAGGTATTAGAACAGAAAGAAGCGAGGTCGCCCACATTAATTTAAAAGGCTTGGTAGGAAGAACTGGTGGTAAAAATCGGGAAGAATGCAAGAAAAAACGGTCGTGACGTGTTTATGTCTCCGTGACAACATTTATATTTTTCAATATTGTTTTAACACCCGTGACTTGGTATATTATTATGTTAACTTCTTCTCTCTCGGTGGCTATTTTACGCGTAAAACCTTGCTTGTTTATCTTTGTAATTAATGTTTGTTTCGATGCGTGTTTTTTTCCCACTGTAAGCATAAAATGCTACATTTCCTGTTCGACTAGTAGTTGGCCAAATATCCTGAGATATGTGTCTAAAAATCACTTTCGTAGGCATTTTTTGTTAATAGCAAACTTATATGCTAAATTGCTTCTAGATATAAAGTACCTGAATTCTAGAGGGGATGTCGCTCTCTCAGGGCCCTAATGAGGTCTTAATGAGGTCAAAGGTCACCGAGTGCGTTTTTATTCATAGCTTTTATTTGGCGTGTAATACATATTACATTTTTAAATGTGTTTTATAGTCAACATTTTTACTATTATTACTTGAAATGGTGACCAAACGAAACCATTATAATTTATGATATATTTTGTTTAAATAGGCTATAAATAGATTGGGTCAAAGGTCACTGAGTGCACACATGTCGAGTCGTATTCGGAGATGCTGCCATGGCTAACAGTTTACGATCACATAAATTACACTCGATGGGGTCCCGCATACCTTGCAGACATGAAAGCACTTGAGACAATTGCGCCAGATGTCTACAAAGAATTCATGGAAGGAAACTTTGTCGTGAAATTGAGCAAAAATTCGTTCAATGAAGTTCCCGCTGACCACTATTAAGTAGATTAGTGGCAATAGGTAGTGGATTTGTGCATTTCCTACAATAAACGGCAAGTTTATTATTTTAAGGTACCGTATGAGGCTAAAATCTGAAAATATGCCGATACTGATATGTTGACATGACGCGACACTAGGAGGTCTTTCTTTGTATTGGAAGCCTGAGAATCTGTAAATTGTATACACGAGGATGGGTTTACAATCTGAAACTTAACTACCGGTATACGGAAATTTGTGGAATTCAGCATTTATTTTAGTTTTTCGCTAAACATTGTGTAAACTCCATCCATTTTTCTCCATTAATTCAGATGAAATCACTACGCAATGGCATATTGTTGTTATTTAGCACATTTTTTTTCTAGAGATAACAGTATCACTGTGGTTTACCGTACCCTGGATATTGCTATGTACAGTGAGTATTGGTGAGTATTATCATTGGAATTCGCGACGCCGGAGATCGAACGAGGGTAAGTTCAGTTTCAATTTTTAGTGTTTTTGAGTTTGTTTGATATAAATTTGATAAAAAATTAAATCATTTGATCATTTTCCTAGTCCCTGTACGGGCTTCCAATTTCGATGTGATTTTAAGAAAATAACATCCACAGCGTCCAATGTCTACGTGAAATTCTTAAATCCCTAAGGGTCTGAACACACGGAGGGGCGGGGGTTAGGACCACTACCCCGTGGGATTTCAAAAATATAAGGTATGTTTTATTAAAATCACAATGAAAGAAGACGTTCGTACGATTTTGGACCCCTTCTGGAATATAGAAGACACCCTTTGGAAAAAAATCATGAATCCGCGCCTGTAATGATCGAATTGATAAAAACCTTTCCTTGAACATTCAGGCGATCAGAAAAAAAAACTATACTGACATGGAGTATAGAAGAACTTCTGAAGCATTTGACACTTGCAATTGCTTTCGTAAAATTGATTATTTTATTGCAATACCCATCCATAGATGGGGGTGTAACCCCTCCCCTATGAGTACCGAGTATTCCCTAAAATTGAGGGCGATTACTGCGTACATTTAATTTCGGGACCCGAGACTGACCGGGTACTGATTTCTCCACATTTTGCGTCGGGCGAGTACTGCGCACCAGTACTGAATACTCTCTAAAATCAGACTGAATACTGCGTACAAAAAAGGGGTGTCACCCTAATAGGTAAGAACTCAAACGTCTGCCTGGGGGCCCAGGAGTGGGGGATTGGTGGGGGTGGGGGGTATAATTATGTCTCAAATGACGCATGGTGATGATGGTAGTGGTGGAAGGGTAACAGGGGGTCAATTATTTTTATACCCACGTTTTTTGAAACAAGCAGGGTATATTAAAATCGCTTCCGTTTGTCCGTCTGTCCACCCGTTACCGTATCTCCTCCTAAACCGCTGAATGGAATTCAACCAGACTTAGGGTATGACTTCATCATATGATGACGACGTGCAGGAGCAACATTATTTTGGTTCCGCACCCAGGGGCCCTGCAAGGGTGGTGGTGGGGGGGGGGGGGGTGGGGGGGGGCGGTCAAAAGGAAAATTACACTAACAATTTAATTACACTGTCATTTTTCATAGTTATGCACATACCTTAGAGTATGTCATCGTACATGAAAGATAAACAACATATCAAGCGGTTTTATAATTTCGAACTTGGACGTCTGCTTTTTTTAAAAATAATGTCCTAAATAAAACATCATGATGATGGGATTACACTGTATACATTTGTTTCCTCCTACTCCATCGATGGGGGCCTTGGGGAAGGGGCATCAAATACACTAATAATTCAATAACAGTGTTATTTTTCTATACTTTTTAATCACTGTAAGAAACCCTTCTATAACATGTATGCATTTTTTGTTGCAGTATCTAAGCACATTGACAATAAGGCACTGTTGGACACTATACCGTTTTAAGGCAGAAAGTACACGGAGTTTCACCGTTTATATACTGACCGGGGTTATAGCATACCTTCTGCCAAGATGTTGGAGAATTTTCTGTCCGGTTCCCCGCTACAGACTTCTCTAGTTGGACTGGTTGCTGGTTTGTTTGCATACTGGTTAATAAAGAAACATAGAAGCAAGTTACCTCCAGGACCCTTGGCATTACCACTGATTGGGAATCTTTTCAGTAAGTTACCAAGTTATACACATCTATTTTAGAAGGTTTATATGATGGTGAACTCTTAACGCCATTTACGTCAAGAGGTAATGTCCTTGTTGTTTATATATACTAGTATATAGTTAATGATAGTATGGTGCCAGTAGCTAACATTACATTTGGTATTATGGTGTCAAGAGTTAATGACCTTGTGTCTAGAGTTAATGGCATTATTGTGTCAATAGTTATGCTATGGTGTCAATAGTTAACCTTACATTTGGTATTATGATGTCTGGAGTTAGTGGTAGTATGGTGCTAAGAGTTAATGATAGTGTCGATAGTTAATGATATTATGACGCCAGTAGTTAAAATTACATTTGGTATTATAGTATCAAGAGTTAATGGTAGTATGATGTCAGTAATTAACATTGCATTTGGTATTATAGTGTCAAGAGTTAATGGTAGTATGGTGCCAAGAGTTAAAGACATTGCTGTGTTGATAGTTCATGGTGTTATTGTTTCGAGAGTTAATGGCGTTATTTTGTCAAGGAATAATGGTTTATGGTGGTAAGATGCGATGATCGATGGTAAGTTGCGATGGTAAGATGCGATGGTCGATGGTAAGATGCGATGGTAAGTGCGGTGGTCGATGGTAAGATGCAATGGTCGATGGTACGATGCGATGGTCGATGATAAGATGCGATGGTCGATGGTAAGATGCGATGATCTTGCTATCGACCATCGCATCTTACCATCGACCATCACATCTTACCATCGACCATTGCATCTTACCATCGACCATCGCATTTTACCATCGCATCTTACCATCGACCATCGCATCTTACCATCGCATCTTACCATCGACTTATGACACACATGCTACGGCCACTATTGGTATCGAACTTGACCAAGTTTTCCTTTCTCGAATATTGCAAACAAGTGTTTGTTTGGAGAGTGAGGAGTGCATACATTGGAGGAACACATGAAACATAATTATATAAAGGAAAGCGGACACATTTCACCATCAGCTTTTTAAATAACACTAATTGATTATAACTATGCATAAAACATGCAGTGCCTCATTTTTTAAGGTCAAGTATCCTTATATTTTACTAGTTGTCTGGGGGCCTAAAGAAACATTAAGAGCATGGTGGGGGCAGGGGCGGTCTGGAATTTATCTAGTCAATCCACATACATGGTATAGAACCAGGTTTTTCCAAGGATGTCCGCAATTCGAGCTTGGTTATTATTTTTTCAAGGATTTATATAGGCGCGCGCCCTGCCACCATTCCTCTCCCCACTGGAACCTATTCAAACCCAGACACATAAGTCGATAGTCGATGCTAAGTTGCGATGGTAAGATGGCCCTAACATGACACCGTAGTTGAAGGTCATTACATTCATGAACATGGAGAAAAATTGGAATGAACAAACTGTACACATCTCCAATTTTTGGGAAAATAATAACAAAAAAGCCTTAAACACGCTGATATTTGGAATAGTTGGGAAAATTATTAACACTTAAAGAAAAAACTGAAATTGTTATTACTTTACATATGCTACGAGCAACAGAAAAGTAATTCAAATGATCAAATGTTTGAAAATGCCTTTTTTGGGGTTAAAATATACAATTAAATTAAAACGGCTGAAAACTAGAATATGTTTTAAAGTGGATCACCTTGCATATAGCCGAAGGAGTGGAGTGGGTTGGAGTCGATATACAAGGAACATATATACATATTTTGGTATTTCGGGAGTGAAATCCAATACAAAAATGTAAACCAGTCAACAATACTTAACATAATTCATACAACATGCTTCATGCTTTATTATATTTTCATAACTTTAAATATGTGTTGAGCTACAGAAAATAAGTAAAAAGGATCAGAGATAAGAAAAATAGCAATTCAGAAAGAAAGTAGTTTTAAAGAATCCTCTGTCCAGAAATTAGTACAAGTCACACAACTATTTTAAAAGGCAGGCGCACTTGATCAATAACATAATACCAGAGTTTGATCTAATGAATGTCAATAAAAAAAAGCATGAAAGAAGAAATTTGGAAATCGCAGAACAAGATAAATACAAACAATATCGCAGTCTCGTTAGATTGGGACTGTTCATGATCGGTAGTGTAGTGTGCTTGCTACCTCTCAGACCCTCTAGCCCCGGGTTGAGCAGAACTCAATATTAAAAATGTCAATTGTACAGAAATTTGAGCCATCCTGAAGATGGTATGCATATGACGGGAAACATGGACCATTCAATGATGTATTTTCACACCATTATGGCTATCGGGGTATGGTCCCAGTTTCTAACAAAATGCTTTGACCTAAACGAGAAAACAATGTGAGAAATAAACAAAATGGAATTTAGTTGGAAACAGAGGTTATGAAACCTGCGTATCACATGGGTAACAGTTTCAAGACTAAATTAAAAAATAGGTTACATATTATTGGGTGATTGAACAATACTCAGACACGTTAAAGGCTGGAGTAGTGAAACCACCTATTTGAAATTAAAGTAAGAACATTTGAGAATGTACCACCGATATCCGTAAATAAATATAGGGCTCAGCGATCGACAAAGATCGGAATGAATGAATGAATGGTGTTTTACGGCACGTCGATACATAAATAGGTCATATTGCGCGCAAAAAGATGAAGGAATGAAGTAGTAATTAAACATAAAGTAAACGTATAAAGATAAAACTATCTACAAATAAGGGATGATATGGTAGCAATATAAACTATGTATAAATGTTAATCAACAAATGCCCGCCAACGGTTGTAAACAAGTTAATATATATAGGAAAATATTATATTGATTTATAAAGTCTGATTTCTTCAAGGAAATCAAGATTCAAGATCGGAATGAATAACAGTTCTGATTCAAGCACGGGGAGACGTTTTACCGCCGCCACACTGCATGAGCAACGCAACTGTGATATGTAAAAATAATGTGAAATGGGAAATTTGGATATCGCCGAACACGATCATTTGGGCCATCATATGACGGTGAAAAAGAAACCTTCAATGCAGTATTTTCATACCGTTCCATGGCCATTGGAATATGGTCCCAGTTTCAAACAAAACTATTTTAAAGCTTTCTTTTTTTAAATCTATTTGCATAGAATTAAATCCTCTGCATTTACAACATATCGTTCTCCATACTGAATGTTAACGTGTACAGAAACATATATTGGTGAGGTCGAACTAAAACAGGTAAAATCACAAGAATTCATGACCAAAGCATACAAGATATATAGGGTAAAAAGTACTTTTTGAACTCTAACCATTTCGTTCCTCAACTTATTAACACCGAGTATTTTTCTTCGAAACTTCAAGTAATGGTTTCATCTTTGCATTGAATAGAAGGAGCATTATCATAAATACAATTAATTTTGTTGAAGAGATGAATTACAAGTTGAAAACGTTGTATCGTCTGCATTTTCCATAGATAATGGCAAGTCATTGATGTAGGTTAAAATAATAAGGCACCTAAAATAAATCCTTCGGGTACACTAGCTAGCATGGCTGAAAACTCTGAAGTTATATTAGAAACTTGATCTTGCTGGTTTCTTTTATCTAGATAGGATGAAAACCAGAAAAGTGCAGAAATATCTAGTTTCATTTTCAACTTTTGAAGCGATATAGTATGATCAATTTAATTGAACGCTTTTGACAGATCAAGAAGTATAGTACCAACAATTTCATTGTTATCCATGTCTGTAATCCAGTCATTTAATTATGTTATATGGGCTGACAAATATGGGCTGACAAGAAAGATGTGTTCTGAAACCTAATTTGTCTTGAATAAAACACCTTATATTCTTCAAGATGTCTTCTCAAATATATACTAATAAATACTGAAAAGGGGATCCCTTGGAAGCAACACAGACAAACAAGAGAGAAACGTAGCTGACTCGGTTTTATAGTAAATACAGTATTTTACAGTAGTTAATAACACTACCGATTTGTAGTCGGTGCAACTGTTTATGGCCGCCACACATCACTAAACAAACACGTGTGAATTATAATACATACTGAAAAGGGGATCCCTTGGAAGCAACAAACACAAACAAGAGATAAAAGTAGCTGACTCGGTTTTATTGAGTCTGTTCATGAGAGGTGAGAGGTAATGTAAAGTACAACACCTCTCACGCATCCTAGCACCGGCTTCAGCGATATTCTACTTTAAAACCACACAGATTGGGCTTGATGATCTCGAAGGATCAGTATACAGTTATCACATGTGTGTTTGGGGAACAGTCAAAACTGTTTTCCCGAGGTGGAGGGGATGGCAGTGTGAACTGTTTCCCGAGGCCGATAGGCCGAGTGAAACAGTTCACACTGACAACCCCCGACACCAAGGGAAAACAGTTCTGACTGTTCCCCAAACACACATGTCTGACTGTTCCCCAAACACACATGTGATAACTGTTTTATTACCTGATTAATGTTACTGTACGAAACAGTGAAAATGAAAATTTGTTTTATAATGGGAACCTATGGTGAAAAAAGCAACATGACGTCACGCAAACGAATTTCCAGCACGTGAGGGAAACAGTCGAAACTAAAGCCCGGTAACAGTTCGTTTTCACCGGGAACAGTCTTTTCCTTAGTGAATTAGCAAGAAATGACGATATAGCATTTATATAGGAGATCAGGTAATAATAAGTATTATTATATAACCTATAAATAGACGCGTTTTCATTGGCTAAAAAGTAATTTTTTAGAAAAAATATCTAGCGATATTGACCTGTTTTTTTGATATTGACCTGTTTTTTTGATATTGACCTGTTTTATATAATTGTTTTTTTGATATTGACCTGTTTTATATAATTGTAAATTGAGGGTTATATAATAAAACAGTTATGGACTTTTCAGCTGTTATACATGATGTTGATATGTACCAAAAAATCATTATTGACCTCGGCTATCGCCTCGGTCAATAATGATTTTTTTGGTGCATATCACATCATGTATAACAGCTGAAAAGTCCATAATTGTATAATAACACTACTGATTTTTAGTCGGGAAGCTTTTTACGGCGGCCAAACAGGACTAAACAAACGTTAGTGTGAATGATAATAACGTGACGTTCAAAATTCAAGGAAATAATAAGAAGTATTGATATAGGTCTATAATGGGCTTTGCATTGTTTAGGACTCACTTTATGTTCTGGGATTACCTTTGATCTTTTAAATAATTGTGGATAGATATTAGTGAGTATACTAGAATTACATATGTTCGCGATTACAGACAGTTTAAATGTGCTCTGATCTATTTGCATTTCATTTTAGATCATTATAGTACAGAATGATTTACGGACTCCTCTTGACCACTTGGAAGTAATCGCCCACATATGTATCATCATCATTGCAGTAAGCATGTTATATGATAAAAATGTGACCTATACTTGCTTTACCGTTAAGCCTGTGAGTTTCTACGCATAAATAACGTTCAGCAGCTCGTGTAGACCTGAATGTGACACCAGATGACAAACACAGTTCAAAAAGAGTATTTAAGCTGGAGTACATAAATGCATGTTACAAAACCTATAGTTATATAAACAAGTCTGAGGAATATAGAGAATGAAAGTGTGGGTGGGGAAGTGGGGTGGGGTGAATAAAGAATTAGAACTGATTCTTTTCCCCCTTCTTAACCTTTTTTCTTAACACTTACATAAACATGATAAACATTGTAAAGAAATATATTTGATATATGTTAGACTGTTTCCTCTCCCACATGGAAGAGATTGAGGAATATAGACTGTAAAGAAATATGTCGAAGGGAGTAGGTGGGATGTGGGTGGGGATGGAGTGAGGGAAATAATTGGTTAACTGATCATTCCCCACTCCCAGCTTTTTTAACACATGTATAAGCATTAAACATAAATACATTTGCTATATTTTAGACTGTTTCCTACCCTATGTAATAGATTGAATAATATACAAGTAAAATATATGATTAAAGAGCTCCGTGGTTGCGGGGAAAGAATTGACTAGCTGATTCTTCTTCCCCGACCCCTCCCAATATTTTTAAACACACATATAAACATTAAAAATAAATACATTTGCTATATGCTAGAATGTTCCTTCTTCCCCTATAGAAGACATCGAGAAATATAAGACTGTAAAACAATATTGTTGAAGGGACGCAGCGGGTAGGGTGAAGGGCGAAGGGGGAAGAATTGGCCAGCTAATTATTTCTTTCCCCTCTCTCAACTTTTTTTAAACAGATACATAAACATTTTTTTAAAGAAATACAATTGCTATATGTTAGACTGTTAGCTCTCTACCACCACCGTAGTCATTCGTTGACTCTCCTCATGGTCGGATATCCCTCAAAGTCAGAGGCGGTACCTAATTGATAGGAGGAGCTAACGCTACACAATTTACCGGAATGAAGCTGATTCTGTGAAACGGACCGAAACTGAGATACGAATTACCGAAACGGAGTTTGTTTTGATGATTTAAAGACTAATACGCACATATATATTTTATTTGTCAGTCCAGTCTGAGTGATTAAAGTTTATTACGTTTCTGGTCTTATTATTATTATCTTAATAGTATAATCCTTATTGAGTAGATATTTTTATATAAAAAACTACTGTTATAACTGCTTTAAATACTAATTGTACCGCTTACATCAGCGTTGATCAAGAAGATTTACCGAAACTGACTTTGATTTTATTAGCTCTTTTGTGATGCTGTATTGTCCGTCTGTGTGTCTGTCTGTGTGCCTGTGATTCTTTCTGTCTGTTAACTTTTGCCTTTTTCATCCGATATTTATCAAACGTATACAGTAGTTATATATCCATAAGATCTCGGACAAGTTCTTGAACCAGCCAGATTCGATCGCTAACAGCTGAGTTATCTGCCCTTGAATTTGCAAAAATGCATAATTTTTCCTTATGGGCACTCAAGCCTCTCCATTTTTCATCCGATCTTTTCCAAACTTATACAGTAGTTATATATCCATAAGATCTCGGACCAGTCCTTGAACTAGCCAGATTCAATCGCTAACAACTGAGTTATCTGCCCTTGAATTTGCCAATGTGCATAATTTTGTCTTGTGGGCACTCTAGCACCACCATTTGGTCATTTGATCTTAACCAAACTTACACAGTAGTGGCATATCCATTCGATCCCGGACGAATTATTGAACCATTCACACCGGAGTTATGGCCCTTGATTTTCTGAAATATGCTGTAATTTGGCATCGTTAACACGACAGGGCCTTCATTTTTCATTCGATCTTTCCCAAACTTTACCAGATTGTTAATATCAATGACAGCTCGGACAAATTCGATAACCAGCTAGATCGTACCAGTAACACTAGAGTTATCGCTCTTGATTTAGTGTATGTTGCCTCGTTAAGAAAATCGGGTCTTCATTTTTATCTGATCTTTACCAAAGTTTATTAAATTACTAATATTAATAAAAGCTCGAACAAGTTCAAAAACCAGCAAATCGGATCAGTAGTTAACACCGAAGCTATGGCCCTTGATTTAGTTAAAATGCCGTATTTTGCCTCGTTAAGACGATAGGGCCTTAATTGTTCATCCGATCTTTAACAAAGATTGTTAATATCAATGAAAGCTTGAACGAGTTTGAAAACCAGTCAGATCGGATAGGAAACACCGGAGTAATGGACCTTGATTTATATAGAAGTTCTGTATTTTGTCTCGTTAAGACGATAGAGCCTTCGTTTGGCCGGATTTCAACGAAACGTTGCAGGGAATATCAGTAACAAGCCTAGTTGTGTATATCGTCGCCGTGTTCCGGTTGAATGATTTTGGTGAAGCTGTGGCCCTTTAAAGGCTTTGATCCACTTTGTCCGGACTTTTTCTCCTGAACCCCTGGCCGGATTTCAGCGAAACTTTGCGAGGATGATACATATCAAGCCTAGTTGTGCATATCATCGCCGTGTTCCGGTTGAAATTTTGGCGGAGTTATGGCCCTTTAAAGGATTTAAAACACAAACTTATATACATGCTAGTTCTCCTGAACCCCTGGCCAGATTTTAACGAAACTTGGCAAGGATTATCAGTATCAAGCCTAGTTGTTCATGTCGTCGCCGCGTTCAAGCTGAATGATTTTTGGCGGAGTTATGGCCCGTTAAAAGTTGTAATACACAAACGTTGTCCAGACTAGTCTCTTTTGAACTCCTGACTGGATTTCAACGAATCTTGGCGGGGATGATGAGTACCAAGCATAGTTGCACATGTCATCGCCGTGTTCTGATTGAATGATTTTTGGCAGAGGTATGGCCCTTTAAATGTTTTAATACACTAACTTTTTACGGACTCGTTCTCCTGAACCCCTGGCCGGATTTCAACGAAACTTGACAGGGATGATCAGTACTAACCTATTTGCACGTATCATTGCCATGTTCCTGTTGAATGATTTTTGACAGAGTAATGACCCTGATACACAATCCTGGCTGGATTTGAATGAAACTTGGCAGGAATTTTCAGTACCCATGCTGGTTGAATGATTTTGTTGGAGATGTGGCTCTTTAAAGATACAAACTTTGTCCGGACTAGTTCTCCTCAACCATTTGTCGGCTGTCAACCAAAATTGGTTGCGCATATCGGTGTCGTGTTCCAGTTGAATGTTTTTGGCGGTGTTATGGCCCTTTAAAGGCTTTAATACACAACACAAAAATACAAAAACACAAAGGTAATTGGGTAAAAAAAACATAAAAATAAAACTAATATCTTGTCTAAATGTGAATGCATTTATAAAACGGGTTTTGTCTTCTAGCGTAAAGGGGTCCCTCTATATGGGTACATATTGGGGAAATGCCTGTTTTTTAGCACCTGGGCGCCTTAAGTCTGGACTCAGGATTATATACAGTAAGTATATACAGAAACTATATATAGTAAGTATATATGGTAATTATATATAGTAAATATAGTAGGTATATATATATAGTAAGTATATATAATAGGTATATATAGTAAGTATATATAGTAAGTATATATAGAAAGTATATATAGTAAGTATATATACTTAGTATATATACTTAGTATATATAGTAAGTATATATAGTAAGTATACATAGTAAGTATATATAGTAAGTACATATAGTAAGTATATATACTAAGTATACATAGTAAGTATATATAGTTAAAGTAAGTATATATAGTAAATATATATAGTAAAGTGTGAGACGCACATATATCAGGTTGACATTAGGGGTAACGCATTGCTGTTTATAAGTGTACTTGTTTTTGCAGACTACGCCAAAAAGCTGTCCACACTGAGATCAGCATGACAAAATCTTAAAGAAGAAACATATTAAAACTCGTATATATACAATGGCACACGCATATCAGCTGACAAATCATCTTTACCATAATTGGGTGAACGCTGGTCTTGGTCTAAAATGTCTCAAAGATGGGCTAGAGACATTTGTGGATGGTGAATTGAAATTGCTGCAGAATAACTTCATACATGATATTTGTTAGGAAACTGGAAAGATAGAAGCCAGGTGTAGTGCATGTACAACATGCAATGCGTTAACATGTCCAACATACAGTATGTGTAACGTTTCTAAAAGGGCAGGTAGCTGTAATTATCATGACAAGAGCAAACCGGCCAGAACAACTCGAAACTGTCCAAACAATATTTGCCACAGACTCGTTGACAAAATAATCAACATCGAACCGGCAAACCGTCTTGGAATAATACAGATGGCACTCAGTGGTGTACAAATCACTGGGAAATTGCCAAATCCTTTTTGCCCTTTGTTGGATACGAACAAACTACTTCTTTCACAGATACAAGCTGCAGAGGTTTCCTTACTATTGCGAATGACTTCGTGCATATCCACGCAGATCTAGCTGTCTGTGTGAATGATGACATTTTGTCTAAGGTACGGGTAAACTTTTGAGATACAATCTTTTCTTCATTTAGATTTGCTTACGACAATATATATATATGTTTTTATCATCTAAAATAGTATCTTTTATGGACTATATTTCGTATAATATATTTCTTATACAGCTCTTTCCATAACAAACACTGAACAGTTTAAAATTAACGACTGGTATATGACTATTTCACAGCTTCTTACTACACAAAACCGTTTGAGGTAATGTCATACAAATTGTTTAGCTAGAAAACAAACTGTACACAGAATGTTAGGTTTTGGGAAGGAAACATCCTTTTAAATGCATAAACAAAGAGTTCCTATATGCTAGGGTTGACCTTTGGTTTTAAGGTTTTTAAAATATGCTATAGGGACAGTCCCAATTTAGAAAAAAAAATCACTTAGTTATCATAATCGTTAATCATTATCCAAATAAAAATGGGAAGAGAAAGTAGCGAGCACATATGAGGTTAACAGCATCCAAGTAAAATATATACCTCCTTTTTAGTGTAGAAGCAAAAACATATCAATAGGTTGGTAACATAAATACCAAATTATCTAAACATTGATTTGTCGACACGAATTGTAGCAATATATTGAAACAAAAAGAAACGCAAACTCGAGAATTTCCGCTTTGTTTGTACAATATGCTGCTGTTAAAAAGTGGTACATGGCTAAATTAAAACTTAGGATGCAACATTTTGAAAACTTTTTACGTTAAATACATTACTGAAATAGCTCAACTTTTCAAGAGGAACTTCAACATTTATGATTTCTTTGTTACAACGTGTACTGTGATTAAAACGTCTACAATGTCACAGTTGTGTCCTTCCTCAAACTAACTGCAACTCTTTTTTTTTTTACATATCATCTTGGATTATGTGGAATTGTGCAGTAATATACAATATATAGCGAAAATTCCCGAGTTGCGATTCTTTTTCGCTTCAGAATACTATATATGATAGTACATCAGTCGAACAGGAAGCAGTCCACCAATAGCACGCATTCAAAACAATATAAACAGAACACAAAATATTCGACACCACAAACATGATATAGTTTAACAACATGTGTAACGCCTTGGAACGATCAGTGACAAATATCAGGTGGTTTAAACCAAGTTCTCGGTTCTTACCCTGTTGTCATCTGAATTGAACGAGAAAATGTAAATAAAGAAATCCCCGCCATGCCATATCCTTTTGCAAATTAGGCAGCAATAAAGGGTAATATAAGTACAACAATAAGCTGATCACGTTTATACTGATATAAAATTCTTTTTTTTCTTCATATAGTCAATCACGGTATTTTAAGAACCCGTGATTGTTTTGTATTGTAAATTTGCCATTATTTGGCGGATTAGTTTCTTTAAACAAATCAGTATCGTCAGTACTGCATTTTTATCACAATGTTGAGGTTCTCTGTAGTAAACCAGTAAAACATGGCATTTTGGCATTTTTATATAATGTCACTTTTCTTGAGTCTCTAAAACTTCATAGTACTAATACACTGGTAAAACTGGGAACGGTTTAATATTTACTTTTAATAATAATAATAATAATGAAGAATATAATAATTCATTCCTTTTATTATTGCCGGAGCTCGGACTCAGAAAGCTGCTATGGGTGTTGGACTGTGTATCAACGTTATTTTACTGTTCATGAAACAACTTTATTTTAGTAAGAATACCGGGATGCAGTCAAAATGGTATACAGGCATTTTATGGGTCTTCTTTTACTTGAATCACTGGGTATGAACTCAGTCAATACAGAAAACGCGTATAGCATCGTGGAGACACTGTGACATCGATAATCTGTCACAGTGTCTCAACGATGCTATAGAGTTATATAGTCGGTTTTCGTAGGGACGCGTTTTCTGTATTGACTGAGTTCATACCCAATGTGAATTACGTATCAATTTTACGGATATAGTCTACAAATTATGATCTGCGCATGGGATACAGTCTATAAATCTGGTCTCAGCACACGAATACAGCTGGTTCCAAATCGGTATCGTCACTGATTATTGATTGATGTTAAACTTTATTAAAAGGACAAAACGCCAATCTTGATTTTTTAAAAGCTTGCGGCGCCCCGTTAGTTTTTTCTTTCTATATAACTTGCATTTGTTCAATAATTAATATTAATTATAAGAATATATAAAAGGAAATTGTGTTTGAATATTACTGACTGTTGTGTAATACAGCTATACATGTATCTCTTTTTGGTGCTGTCTGATTTTAAAATAAGCAACACTTCTTCAATTATTAAGCAGAGTTGAGACATCGATAATCTGTCACAGTGTCTCAACGATGCTATAGAGTTATATAGTCGGTTTTCGTAGAGACGCATTTTCTGTATTTACTGAGTTCATACCCAATGTGAATTACGTATCAATTTTACGGATACAGTCTACAAATAATTATCTGCGCATGGGATACAGTCTTCAGGTCTCACACCTCTATTATCTCCATTGAAAGCTCTTTGTTTACATGGAGTTAAATAATAAAAACTGTACGCGACTACTCCTCTGAAACTACTTGACGAATTTTCATGAAATGAAACTTCACAGGATTGTTGCTCTTGATGTAAAGTTGATCCTAGCAATATTTTAGGCCGGGCGAAAATTCAAGATGGCCACCACGGCTAAAAATAGATTAAAAATAAATAAATTGTAGCGAGCGACTACTTCCTGAAAACTAGAAGTGATATTGATATGGGACTTCTTCTAAAACGATCATGACATGAGGTTGGTCATTGTCAAAAATCATTTTCATTCAACGTTAAACATGGCTGCCGCGGCCATCTTTGTTTACATAGAGTTATAAGCTTGTAGCGACTACTCCTCTGAAACTACATGACAGATTTTCAAGAAACTTCACAGGATCGAATGCTGATCTAGCTATCAGATACCTATCAGTAGAGCTTTAAGGTCATTGACCTTTTGTTTTTAGAATTTAATCTCGTTACCATGGTTACAGATTTTTTTTCTTATTTAGGTTACACTGGTTTATCATTTATGGTACCAGCTCATAGAATAATATTGTTTTAATCATACTGTATTATAGCAGGTGACCTCAATGGATTATGGTGAACATTTCATGAAGATTCAAGCAAAAATGGGGGAGTTATAACACAAATTCTATGTGGGGTATAATCTCTTTATGTACTTTTATTTTGCAGCGAGCACTTGTGTAATAACAGCGATACACTGACTCCACAAATTTCAATTATTTCACTTCTGCATTTGATGGAAGCTTCCTTTCGGTCTTATTTTACAGGTATTGCATAGAGCTATTGTATGTATTGTTGTAAATGATATTGCTTAATTATTTTTGGATCTTCAGGTCTCACACCTCTTTTATCTCCCTTGAAAGCTCACGGACCTAGAGACAAAAGGAAAACAGAAAATAATTCTATTTTTTTTCTCCATTTTAGGCAATTTTTAATTTGACAAAGAGGTTTTTCTTTGCTTCAGCATACATCTGCAGTGTAAACGACTGATGATACAGAAAATCCCACGTTGATATGAAGTATGAACAGTCTCAATCAAACCGAGACTGCAATATTTCGTATGTGTCGTGCTTGGCCGTTTCCAAAGGTCCATTATCATACTCCTTTTTTTTTCAATTCAAAATTCATAAGCATTTGACCGAAGCACCACAAAGTCAGCTAGATAGTGTATAAATTTGGTATTTTTCATAGAGGTTGCATAAATATGAGCGAGGAAAAAAAACAACCTGGCTAACGTTTGTATTTTTCTGTTTTATTTTACAGATCTTAGCAGTCCTGAAGATATTAAATCAACAACAAGGTCTGCTGGGACGTTTTGAAGGTCATGTGTTGGAAACAGCTATACAGTAACCCTATGGGAAATTAATTGTGGTGTGAGACCTAAAGCAGCACATGGAATTTGTCAACAGTCAACAGAATTTTCATCGTGATGCAGGTAAGGGACCCTGATTCGGTATTTTTTTAGAACTATTTTTGTGTCAGCATCATTTGCAATGGCAGCTGAGGATAATTTAGATTTTTTTAATAAATAGTTGATGATTTTGCAAGCCAAGATTGACTATGGCCATGCAAACAACAATCTCGGATGCATGTTTTGGGACGAGTCCCAATTTGGTGTGAAACAGACCGACTTTGGAAGTCCGAAATATGGCAGACAGCAAATAGTTTTGCCTGATGGGGAGTCTACCAGCATGCATGCTCACAGACTAATGTATATTTGCACGCATCAGTTTTTTTACCCCGTGAATCGGGAGTAATAGACGTTTCCCACCTCTGCCATAACTCATTGTGCATCAGGTCCGATCATCTTTCCTTGGAACCACCAGCTATCAACACCAGTCGCAAGAAATGCAAACTTAGCCATGTTTGCAGTGGTCATGGCCAGTACCAAAATTGCTTATTTTAAGGTTAGCTTTATTTCATAGTTGGGACGACAGACGGACTTGATCACTGATTGTTTTTACCCCACCCACCTTGAGTTAATATGTGTTTGCTAATTTTATGCTTTGGCATAGGATATGATTTTTTTGTGTTGCAGATGTTCCCCAGAGGCATGGAATGATTCTAAAACAGTATGTTCTTCTTCTAACAGGTTGTTACTTACCATTTGCAAGAGGAGGTTGTGAGGTGGGTGGGGAAGGTTGAAGCTCGTCTAACATGCCTTTCTTATATGTTGCATATTCATGCTGTTCATCGTACTTGTTAAAGTTCGCGACACGTTTCATGTACCTTGCTGATTTGTACTTCTGTGTCCTTTGGCGGGTTCTGTCATACTCACTTTTCTTTTGCATACGTTTCAGAGCTGTGAATGCCTTGGTTCGAGCAGGAAGTGGAACTCCCAGTGCCACCATCTTCGCCATGTTGGAATCAGCGCGACCCTCATTTACTCGAAGACCTGCGCTAAACTTACGAGCTTTGGCATTTCGTTGGTAAGTCGTGTCCTTGGGGGGACTGGATGTATTAAAGGCTCGGCTGATTGCTTCATTTTTAGCTCTACTGATCAGAGATCAGCAGAGCTTATGCTGTGGTGCGGCGTCCGTCGTCCGTCTGTCTGTCTGTCCGTCTGTCCGTAAACTTTTTTTTGTAGCGACTTCTTCTCTGAAACTACTGAATGGATTTTCATGAAACTTTACAGAAATGTTGCCCATGAAGTCTAAGATGGCCGCCAGATCTAAAAATAGGTTTTTAAAAAACAAGATTGTAGCGACTTCTTCATGAAAACTATAAGTGATATTGATATGGGACTTTTTCTAAAATGATCAGCATGACATGATGTTGGTCCTTGTCGAAAATCGTTTTGATTCGACGTTAAACATGGCTGCCAGCGGCCATCTTTGTTTACATACAGTTATATAATAAAAACTTGTAGCGACTACTCCTTTGAAACTACTTGACAGATTTTCATGAAACTTTACAGGAATATTGCTCTTAATGTCTAATTGATCCTAGCAAAATTTCAGATCGGCCAGAAATTCAAGATGGCCGCCACAGCTAAAAATAGATTTAAAAAAAAGAAGTTTGTAGCGACTACGTCTTGAAAACTATAAGTGATATTGATATGGGACTTTTTGTAAAATGATCAGCATGACATGATGGTTATAAGAGTCAAACATTATTTTGATTCGACGTTAAACACGGCTGCCAGTGGCCATCTTTGTTTACATAGAGTTATATAATGAAAACTTGTAGCGACTACTCCTCTGAAACTACTAGACGGATTTTCATGAAACTTCACAGGAATGTTGCTCTTGATGTCAAATTGATCCTAGCAAAATTTCAGGTCGCCCGGAAATTCAAGATGGCTGCCATGGCTAAAAATAGATTTTCAAAATACAAGTTTGTAGCGACTACTTCCTGAAATCAAAATCAATCAGTAGATCTTCAAGGTCATTGACCTCTTGTTGTTTGTTGTGCTCTGGAACCTAGTCTTCTTTAAACAGTCATCTCCAACCCTCAACGATAATATCGCCTCTCTTAACAGTTTTCTGTCCTCAATCGACATGTCAAAATATTTTGCATTTCCTGGAATAAAGTCCATCTTTCAGTTGAATGGGGACTTACCGGAGCACGCAAAAGAATGTTTCGAGCAGGTTTCTCCGCACTGACCAAAGTAGCAGCTCAGGATCGAATTTATTATACCGGTCTGGAACTTGATCATCTTTTCTAAAACACCATCACAGGCAAGATGTAAATTAGAGATCTCTGTACTTACTCTGTGGCAGATCTCTCGTGCAAAGCGCACTTTCAAGTAAGATCGACCTCTTTTGGTATGCGCCATAAACATGTCATCACTGAAGTTAGTGGATTTGAGCCTGGTACATAGTCGCTTTGACAGATGAGTTGTATCTGCAAGCCTTTCCACAACAACGTCTTTTCCAAATTCAACCTGGGCATCTACGATTCCTCGGTGTGCCTGACTGTCACTATCTGTTGTTAATTTATCGATCAGTAGAGGCTGCTCGCTTTGAAGGATGGAGGTCATAAGTCTGTGCGCCTCCCTCCTTTCATTTCCAATTATATCACACTCCTCTATGTTATTTTTTCGACCTCTTTTGAGTTTGTTGCCAAATCCTACACCAATGATTTTCTGCCGTGTTGTGGTCTGCTCTACAAGTGTTGTGCTGACTTGAGTTGCAGGCTGTTGCGGTGTCCTGTCTCCGCCAGATCGCGGTCCGTTGTTGTACTGACTGTCGATACTGCATGGTATTGCATGTTCTGCAGTCATGCCACACATTTCATTCAGCAAGCGTAATTCTTGGAGTACACCCTGAAAACCTTGCATTGCTACCTGTTCTGTTTTATCAGCAACAAAATTGCTTCGCTTCTGCATGCCGCTTTCTGCAGGTGGTACCGTATGAAGGCATGCTGTTAAAAAACGCATTGTCTGGTTCCCAATTGGTGTGTCCAAAGCCGCGGCTGGAAGTGATAGGTTAATGTTGGCAGCTTTTGGTCCTCTCTTACCCGTATTAACTTCCTCGTACAAATGAAAGTTTTTGCTCTGGTAACCACAGTTTGTACAAGTCAGTCTTTCTCTCCATGCAAACCCCCATTTTTTGTCGTAGGATAAATCGAACTTCAACTTTTTATTGCACGATGGTCGATGCTTTCGGTGTTGGGAGTATGCCTCATAAAACATGTCTTCAGTCTTCCCGAAGTGAAATAAGCGGTAAGTATTTAATTCCGTAGTATTAATAAGCTTGCGGCGCCCCGTTAGTTTTTCTATATAATTTGCATTTGTTCAATAATTAATATTAATTATAAGAATAATATAAAGGAAATTGTGTTTGAATATTACTAACTGTTTGTGTATACAGCTATATATGTATCTCTTTTTGGTGCTGTTTGATTTTAAAATAAGCAACACTTCTTCAATTATTAAGCAGAGTTGATGAAACTTTAACTGAAGCATCTTCTAAAGAGTTTGAATAGTTCTGCGCCACTGCTACTTATTCTCATGAACTACTGATCAGATTTCATAATAATAAAACAAACACAAAAAAAACCCAACATGAAACTCCTTCTTCTAAATTTGTAAATTTGCTAAAAACTGAGATAATAGGCGCTAATCGTTCAATCCAATTGCTATTATATTACCATTAAGTTGTCTTACCATTCAGTTGTCTGTTTGTTTATAACTATGATAATTTACCAAGTCTTCATATTCTAACCATGATATTTTTCCAATTCCTCACATTCTAATCATGAAACAACATTCTGTTTAGTGATCCATTACACATAATACTTCAGATGTCTATCATATTCATATTATAACATTATACACACAAATGCCAAAATTAAAAACGTTCATTTTGTCTCATAATGACTAGTTTATCCAGAGCTCAAATCTTTTACAAATAAAAAAAATCTAATATCTACACACTGTTCGTTTATTTTTATCATATTCATTCCCCTTACTTTTTTCTGACCGACTTTGTATCACTGTTTTCTTTTATAGACTGCGGTGCATAAACAGGAACTGACCATGCCTATTGTATATGGTTCTTAACTTTCCTTTTTTTAGTTGAAAGACGGAAATTTCACCATTTCTACACAAGACAAGATTGAAATGTGAAAAGCTTATCTTAAAAGCATCGAGGAAAAAATGTAGAAGCAATAAATATTTTGTACAGATAAGTGCATACGGCAAAGGTTTCAAGTATAGCTTGATCACATAATATAGCATAGACTGGTTTCAGGAAGAACGATTTAGATTGAAACACACTTTAATGCATGCCAAATCCGAAGTTTCAGAGCTAGCTATTTCCTCCCAGTTTTATATTAAATTTAAAGTATATTTTGCATATGGGTAATACATGTTACATACGGTTCTGAGTATTTTGATTTAACACAACCAATAATAAGGACATTTTTAAATGCTGACTAACAGTTTTAACACAAAATCGTACACCATAATGTTATAATACTCGTACGTAAAGAAATACTAGTATATTGTCTTTACTAGCCATTCACCACCGCTTAAGTTGACCCAACTTAAAAGTGAAGAGAGTGTTTTTTCAGATGAAGGGATGAAAATGTTACACATGGTTACCGTCAGGTATGGAACGACCGTTTATAGACAAATTGATGGTATCCCTATGGGTACGAACTGTGCACCACTTGTCGCAGATTTGTTTTTATATTGCTATGAAAGATATTTCATATTGTGTCTTTCACCAGATACCAAGGAAGATGTTATTGAGGCCTTTAATGACACTTCTCGGTATCTGGATGACATATTAAACATTGACAACCCTTTCTTTTCTACTGTGGTTAATAATATATACCCTAAAGAACCTCAACTTAACAAAGCTTATATTTCTGATACTAACGCTTCTTTTCTTGATTTACATCTCTCCATTGAAAATGGTGAAATAATTAGCAAAATATATGACAAGAGATGATTTTAATTTTGATATTGTTAACTATCCCCATTTAGATGAGCATGTTCCCCGAGCAACATCTTATGGGGTCTATGTGTCTCAACTTATTCGTTTTTCTAAAGCTTGTACTCGAGTTGAGGACTTTAATATTCGTAATCTTTGTATAACTAAAAAGCTACTCCATCAGGGTTACCGTTACCATAAACTTCGTAAAACCTTTGCAAAATTGTATTATCGTAACCCTGATCTTCTTTCCAAATATAAAAGTAATTTAAGAACTCTTCTGCGACAAGGACTATCACAACCGGACTTCTATGGTGACGTGATTTACAATCTTCGTAAGATCCTTGGTCATGATCACATTCATACTATCTTTGTTAAACTTGTTAAAAGGTTTATCAAAAGAGGTTATGATCCTATCATTTTGCAACGCACTGCATGCTTGATGGTGGACCCATTTACAGTTCGCCACTATGCTTTCCTCTTTGATTGTGCGATGACCCGACAGGCTGTGGACCCTATGATGACGTCTACCTAAAGCCCAAAAGGACGGCGACGTTTGATGTTTGTCTGCAGTCTTGTCGTGCCCTCAATGGTTTATTCTCTTGTTGCTCTGGATTTTGCCAAGTCATTGAGTACCTTCTTTGTGGCTTTCTAGGCTATTGTCTTTTTGTATTTATATCTACACGAGCATCTTTGTGTTTTACTTATATTGCCTATTAATGCTGCCTTGTTGATTAGAGAATAGTTCATGGCGGGGATTTCTTTATTTACACTGTCCCGTTTTATTGGGTTGACGGTAGGGTAAGTGTGAGGGTTGTTGTACCCTAGAACTTGGTTTAAACCCCCATCGGCCTTTTTTGCAAATGACCGTTCCAAAGCGGTAGCCCTATTGTCAACCCTTTTGTGTTTGTGATGTATTATTTGGCCTTTCATTCATCTTTAAATTTGTTCATTGTTTCTGTGTGTGTTTGTGACTGACTGTTATCCTTGAATGCTGCTTTTCCTGTTCGATTTTTATATCTATACTTACCATCATTAATTTTTTCTGTTACTTTATACTATCAGGTTAGTGCTATTTACCGTTCGGCGTTAGTCTTTGATAGTTTCAGAGCCGTAGTGTGGCCTGTTTTCAACATACTCCTTATACGAGGAGCGAAGCGCCGAAGGGTGCGGGAGGTTGGGGGTGGGGTGAAGGGAGTAGGGGTTCCACAAGGGGATTGTGAAAAGCCTCCTGCGATCTATTTCATTTTTTTCATCTTTGGACCAAAATCAAAATAGTGCTCGTACATGCGATATTTGTCAGAAATATAGACATTTTATGCTCCCAAAAAGTGGTAATTTTCCATCATTACCCTAGTCTCCCCTTTGATTTAATATTATATTTTTCAACTTTTTAGGATTTTTTTTATCAAACCAGAAGCATTCCCGGGAGAAAGGGAGTGTGTCATTTTATTGGATTCAGCACCTAGTTCAAGGAATTATTTTTAGGTATCGATGTACTTAAAACGTTATTATAGTCGACTTAAATTTTAACATATTCATTGGAGCTTTTGAATTATGGGCAATCTGCTGTACTATTCTTAAATATAGTACATCTACATGACTGTCAGTTTCTTATTTCATAGAAAGGCTATACATTCAGATTATAAATTAAAACAGTTCATGAAGTAAATGGTCCAGGTGTTTATAGTTATAAATATAACAAATATATGTCAGTTTCTTTACATTTTCAGAACTTCAGACAGCTTTATGCAGCATTTACGAGAAGCATTTATCAACAATTCCCGTGTCACCAGGGCTTGAAGATATTCATGCAAGTGTATAAGATATTTTTGTGGAGTTGATTATCTGAGATGATTTGATACATGAACCGAAAACATTAGAAAATAGAAAATAGAATCAATTCTGGTGAGAAAGTTGAAGGGTAAATAGATATATTATATTTAAAGGATCACACATGTGAGAATGTATATCTTAAATTTAAGAATGTATACGTGATAGGGTATTCTGGAATTGGGAAGACAACATGGTGTATGCAAATGTTTAGCAAGTGGGTCCGAGCATGTAAGAAAAAGACAGGAAAGATCCTTGACGCACCTGAACTTTCGGCAGATGAAAGAATCATATCCCAATTTGACGTTGTTTTGTATACATCTCTGCGACATGTAACCGACGATGGCAATATCTGGGACATGATTAGACACCAGCTCTTTGTAGAGCACCCACAACTCGAACATTTGTCGGCAGACGATCTTGAAATGGAGCCAGAAACATGTCTTATCGTTCTTGATGGTTTAGACGAATGGTCACCACCTGCACATTTCCTAGAACGTTCACTTGTACCGTCACCAGGACTCCCTGCGAGAAAAAAAAACTAAATGGATGTACAGTTCTTACAACTACAAAATCATGGAAGCTGGATGCAGTCAGACTAAAAAGCTATGACATTGACAGAGCAGTTAAGATACAGGGAATACAATATTCATACTCACTAGCACAAAGAATAATTGATGTTTTGAATGAAAACCTTGCCGAAAAAAGAATATATGTTTTGAGAAGAAGGTTTTAATAGGTTTCAAAAGAAATGTAGAGGAAAGTTTCCACCAGACAGTTCCTTCATTCCTGAATGTTCCATTTATACTTGTTTTTATAGTATGTATCTGGTTTGATTATGGCAAATTAGATACAACTATAGCAGCTAATTATAGCAGGGTTATTACATTTCTTATTAATCTTGCAGAAGGAAATAAGAAAACAGGAAAACTGGGCAGGCTATCTAACATAGTAATTGTACCGGCCCTTAAAAGTAAGTGGTACACGTCAGCTAATTGTCTTCCAGACTGCCTGAAAAGAAGAAAATATGTCAGTTTTATAGTGAGCTGAGAAAAGAACAGAATCTGATATTTACAGCTGATTCACTGGAAGAGAGGATATCTGATGAAGAATTAGAAGTGGCAGTGAAAATCGTATTCTTTCACAGTCAAAAGAAGTCAGCAAAACCCTCACCCGCACGGCAAGCTTGTCTTTTCTCCATACAACTTTCCAAGAATACATGGCTGCTTTACAACTCGTGTGTTCAACACAAAACGATGACAAAGAGTCGATGCTAACGTATAAAACGTAATGCCTCTCACGCGTTGACGTTATGGAAATGGAGAATGTAATACTGTGTGTTTGCGGAATGGATCCACATATTGCAAGTGAGATGTCCAGCCATGCTTATACAGTCACTAAATGTCACGTTCAAGATCACGCTTTGAAATGCGTACGGGAAATTACAGCAGCTCACGGTGGTGCATATCCTTCACAATCATATCCAGTTTACATTAACAACACGAAAGTCACATTAACTACAGATGACACATTCACACAGCAACTGACACTTCTCAAAACCAATAAAAACCGAGTATCAAGTCTTAAGATTTACCTTAAGACAGAATCCAATGACTCTACGGAATATCAATGAATGAATGAATGAATGTTGTTTAACGGCTCATCAACACAGTATAGGTTATTTAGAGCCGCCCCAGAGAGAGGGGAAGGATACATAGGAATCCGGGAACCTGCCCTACTCTTATTATCGAATAGATTCCTATGGTTCTTTAACGTGCTCGGAGGATAGACCGACACACGGGACCGCCCGGTTTACGTCCCCATCCGACGGACGGGGCTAAGGGAAAGTGTCTTGCCCAAGAACACACCGACGGAACTCAGTGGCACAACGGAGGATTGAACCCGAGGCCTCCGGTTACAAATCCGCCGCGCTACCGACTGCGCCACGCCAGCCCTCACGGAATATCAAACGAGAAATGTTCAGCTTGTAAAACAAATTACAACCATTACACGTCTACGAGTCTGGCTCGTCTAAGGCTAAAGAACATTCAAACAGAAAGTGGATATCAGGAAAGTTTTCTGCAACTGAAGAGTTTGAAATGATGTGCCATATTTAATACAGAGACATGTCATTCAATTCCAGTCATGCCTATAAACTTGACAAATTGCCATAAATTAGAAAAACTTCCGTGTCATGTGTAGTAGATTTAAACTCTACACAATTGCATGTACTGTAATTAAACGAGTTAAACTCATGTACTGAGTCTGTATATCCCAACACCAACTCGTCATCAAAGTATGGGTCTCCGGTACCAATATGTGACGAAGAAGTAATCAATTGCACTAAAACAAAGAACTGTAAGATAAATTTGACAAATACAGTTTGGAAGATAGATCGTGTTGACCTAAAGAGTTGTAGTTCATGTACGTTAGTTATACAAACTGACAAATCTGTTATTGAAACAAATGCATGCAATTCATTGAACAAATGCATATAAGCTATCTCTAGGAATGTAAACACTAACAATCTCAACTTAACTCAACTTAGCAGTTATCGGGTCAGTTTCAAAAACCTGCAGCATTTAGAAATTAGCTGTTTAGATGAAATGCCAAAAGTGACGAAGCAGTCATTGCTTCTTTCTTTACAGAATGCAACAAACCTCCAAACTAAAATATGCGACAATAAGCCCGACTCTTTCTTACAAGAAGTGTTCAGCATTTGCGTTGTAAACTTCAAACACTTGGAAGAAGCATTAGAAATATCTCATGAACACAGTAAGTACTCTTCACATTCCACAAACGGCTCCACCGTGTTCAAATTAATCACACAATCCGAACAGCAGCCAACATATATCAAACGGAACATGTTCTTAAGCTTTCTACCATGACATTTGCTGAGACACTTGAGCTGGAAGAGTACTACCAACATAACATTCCCCCATCAGTGATACGTTATCTACAACATCTCCCACATGTCAGACATGTGTCTTGCATACAGTTATCAGGGACCGCATTGGAAGCATTAGGAAATATCCTTCCGACCTTCACACAGCTGGAGATTTTGGAACTAGTAGACAACTACCAACACAAAATGCCGGATTCAGTGGTACAGTTTCTACAACATCTAACTCATCTTAAACATCTTAATCTCATATGTTCACAATTACCAGATTCTACATTAGAAACATTGCAGATTGGTTTGCCACTGCTGATAGAATTGGAGACATTGACATTTTCTTACATATACATCATAGATATAGCTATGATTAATACATGATCTGACATGCATCATTTAAAAAAGATAACGTCATATGTACAATTGACGGATGCCCAGTGGAGAGAATTTATTGACTATCAGTCACGAGCTCATCACACTATGGAAGTGGTGTTAAACATGTGGATATGAATAGAGACACTGTGGAATACATTAGGTCATCGAAACAGTTCCACTCACAACTATGGGCGGAACTAGACTATGGGAAATACAAGGCGACATTGAAAAACAAGTAACCACAAATGTGGATGCAATACATCAGTTCGTCAGTTGGAATGAAACACACGATATCTTTGGTGAAATGGCATAGCTTTGAAATTACAAATGGTATTTCGGTTTGCATGTATTCTCATTAAAATTGGATATATACTGCAGTAAAATATGTAAATGAAATATAGATCTACCTGGATATGTTAACATAATATTCTGAACATTGTTTCAATCGACCGAAGTTTATGCTACGTCAATTTTCAGAAATTATATATTAGAATCACTAAATATCCATTAACCAGTCTGTAAATCCAATCTCGTTATTTCTTATAGTTCGGGCAAATATGTATACCTAGATAAATATATACTAGTATATGTAGTACTAACATATTTTGTCAGCGGACGATATTGTTTCGCTTCAGCTGTCATAGCCCTCAAAGGAAGTGCTTAAATATGATCCCGCCATGGAACATAGCATATAAAGGCATTTTATGACAGGCTGATATTGTTTTTGGCATTAAAGGGTATATATGTATATAGCGAAACAATATTATTATTATGAAGGTTCTGAAAATCTTCGAAAATGGTGAAAGAATAATCAAATTAGGATGGAAAAAAGAAGCATGCATGACCATTGGAATGTTGTTAACGAAGCATGTATGACCATTGGAATGTTGTTAACGAAGCATGTATGACCATTGGAATGTTGTTAACGAAGCATGTATGACCATTGGACCATTGGAATGTTGTTAACGAAGCATGTATGATCATTGGAATGTTGTTAACGAAGCATGTTTGACCATTGGAATGTTGTTAACGAAGCATGTATGACCATTGGAATGTTGTTAACGAAGCATGTATGATCATTGGAATGTTGTTAACGAAGCATGTATGACCATTGGAATGTTGTTAACGAAGCATTTATGACCATTGGAATGTTGTTAACGAAGCATGTATGACCATTGGAATGTTGTTAACGAAGCATGTATGGCCATTGGAATGTTGTTAACGAAGCATGTATGACCATTGGAATGTTGTTAACGAAGCATGTATGACCATTGGAATGTTGTTAACGAAGCATGTATGATCATTGGAATGTTGTTAACGAAGCATGTATGATCATTGGAATGTTGTTAACGAAGCATGTATGACCATTGGAATGTTGTTAACGAAGCATGTATGATCATTGGAATGTTGTTAACGAAGCATGTATGACCATTGGAATGTTGTTAACGAAGCATGTATGACCATTGGAATGTTGTTAACGAAGCATTTATGACCATTGGAATGTTGTTAACGAAGCATGTATGACCATTGGAATGTTGTACGAAGCATGTATGACCATTGGAATGTTGTTCAAAAACGGATATGGAAGCCGCCATTTTGAGAACTATGACATAATAGTTCCAAATTACTTTATTTGGAATATTTTTAAATATGATAACTATTTTGAAAGGAAATAACAGCAGCTGTATAAAAAATAAGTAAACTAAAGTGTATTAATGCCTTATATGATCAGGTAAGGAGTTTGAATGCTTTAAAGGATATTTATCAATATGCCATAAATGGTAATTTAGAAATGTGACGTCATATAACTCACAATGGCGCCCCATATCCTTTTAAGAACAACCTACACATGATAATATCTTCTTTATTTATCACCCATGATAAATCTTTCACCCTTTTCCAAGTTTTCTTTTTTTTTCAGAACTCAATAATAAAGATTGTTTGGCTATACGCCTACATTCCATTTAACAAGAAGAACCTGTATTTTCAATGAATGATTATCTGAGAGTTGATGTGAATGTCTGCGATATGAAGATTTGATGTGAATATCTGCGATATGAAGAGTTGTTGTGAATGTCTGTGGTATGTAAAGTTGATGTGAATATCTGCGATATGGATAGTTGATGTGAATGTCTGCGATATGGATAGTTGATGTGAATGTCTGCGATATGGAGAGTTGATGTGAATGTCTGCGATATGGAGAGTTGATGTGAATGTCTGTGATATGGAGAGATGATGTGAATGTCTGCGATATGGATAGTTGATGTGAATGTCTGCGATATGGAGAGTTGAAGTGAATGTATACGATATGGAGAGTTGATGTGAATGTCTGCGATGTGGAGAGTTGATGTGAATGTTTGTGATGAGGAGAGTTGATGTGAATGTCTGTGATATGGATAGTTGATGTGAATGTCTGCGATATTTAGAGTTGATGTGAATGTCTGTGATATGGAGAGTTGATGTGAATGTCTGTGATATGAAGAGTTGATGTGAATGTCTGTGATATAGAGAGTTGATGTGAATGTCTGTGGTATGTAAAGTTGATGTGAATGTCTGCGATATGGATAGTTGATGTGAATGTCTGCGATATGGATAGTTGATGTGAATGTCTGCGATATGGAGAGTTGATGTGAATGTCTGCGATATGGAGAGTTGATGTGAATGTCTGTGATATGGAGAGATGATGTGAATGTCTGCGATATGGATAGTTGATGTGAATGTCTTCGATATGGAGAGTTGATGTGAATGTATACGATATGGAGAGTTGATGTGAATGTCTGCGATGTGGAGAGTTGATGTGAATGTTTGTGATGAGGAGAGTTGATGTGAATGTCTGTGATATTGATAGTTGATGTGAATGTCTGCGATATTTAGAGTTGATGTGAATGTCTGTGATATGGAGAGTTGATGTGAATGTCTGTGATATGAAGAGTTGATGTGAATGTCTGTGATATAGAGAGTTGATGTGAATGTCTGCGATATTTAGAGTTGATGTGAATGTCTGTGATATGGAGAGTTGATGTGAATGTCTGTGATATGAAGAGTTGATGTGAATGTCTGTGATATAGAGAGTTGATGTGAATGTCTGCGATATTTAGAGTTGATGTGAATGTCTGTGATATGGAGAGTTGCTGGATCGGATGTATGTTATGTGGATGTATGTAATGCGTAGTGAGTCAATGAAGCAGCGCTGATATATTCTTGCTGCAAGAAAAAAACACTGGATATATAGCCAGCTATTACTTTATACATTCTTTGAATAATATAGAAATGTACGTATGTTGCAACCGCAGGTCTTACTGGATAACATGTATATTTTGGTCCCGCCAACAACAGACACATTTTACTACATATGTACACCGTTTCTAAATCTACTGACGACGAAGTATATATATATAACATATATTTTGAGAATCCAAACTGTAGACAATATAAACGGCTTTAACAAGCCAGGTCAACCCAAAACTTGAGCGTCGAATTAACATTACCAACTCATAATTCATTTTATGCATATTCAATAAGGATATTTTTAAGAACGCGTTAAAATAAATCTTTACTTTCATTCGGCACATATACATTATTATATGACCTAAAAATCTGGATAGAGTTTTGATTAACGGTTTTGTAGTAAAATTGTGCCGTTACTTGGCGGGTTAGATGATTAACGGTTTTGTAGTAAAATTGTGCCGTTACTTGGCGGGTTAGATGATTAACGGTTTTGTAGTAAAATTGTGCCGTTACTTGGCGGGTTAGATGATTAACGGTTTTGTAGTAAAATTGTGCCGTTACTTGGCGGGTTAGTTGCTTAACGCTTTTGTAGTAAAATTGTGCCGTTACTTGGCGGGTTAGTTGCTTAACGTTTTTGTAGTAAAATTGTGCCGTTACTTGGCGGGTTAGTTGCTTAACGCTTTTGTAGTAAAATTGTGCCGTTACTTGGCGGGTTAGTTGCTTAACGCTTTTGTAGTAAAATTGTGCCGTTACTTCGAAATCGAATAGAAATGGGCAGTTTTCCCCTACTTATAATGCCCATTTCCATCGAAAAAGGAGGGATTACTTTTTATTATAGGAACTACATTCGATACACCTCGGAGGTTTACATGTAATTGGTGGTGGTAAACCTATACACACGCTTAGTCATAATTAGCAGCCAGGATTTTGACCTACTTTCTCGGGCATAGTTTCATCCGCCGGATGATGGAGGATAACGGGGACAGCGAGTGGTCGAATCAATATAGGCGTTATTTCCACATGAGTGGGGCCAGAATAAAGACAATGATGCATCAGAAAGAGTGGAACGACTTCAAAGAGGCCTGCCGGGTTCAGCAGCCAGGGTGTGTCTACATACAACTAGAGACAAACGATGTTACGAACGCGTCGCCGAAAGACACCCCGAAAAGCCTGATCGAGACATACAGACGATTAATTTTAACTGTTTGTATCCGCTGTCCACAAGCGAAAATTCTGATTGGCTGTGTGTTCCCGCGATACCAGCGGAAGGCCTACGGTTACAGAGGCCCCCTTTTAGACAAGCCGGGCAGTGAAGACGCAGTGACGCTCCGGATACAGCTGAACCGGCTTTTACGGCGTGAATGGCGCGACAACAGACGACGGGTGACATTTCTGCCATATGCTTTTGCAACCAACCGCGCTTTAATGAAGGATGACGGAATCCATCTGCGCCCCAATTTTCACTTGTTGATTATGGAAGAGCTGTTTACCTTTGGCGAAAAGTAGGGCGAGTCCCTTCAACTACAACGGTCCTTTTCAGGGCCACCCAATTATGTTCGATATGTAAAAATCGTCAAAATTGTCAAAAGGATTGCTGTTAATGTATAAAGCTTTGTCTAGTGTTATTTTTATGTGTGATTCCTCCAGATTCAGGTGCAGGCAAAACACGTCTCACGCCTCAAACAACAAACCAAAACCTCACGCACGCACGCATACACGCACACACAAACATATGAAAAGGTAACGCAAAGGGTCCATTAAGTATAACCATTCAATAGGTGACATCACCTTTTCGTTTTGAATCGGTGATATCACTTATTCGAATCATTGATATCACTCATTCGAATAGGTGATATCACTCATTTAAATATGAATCAGTGATATTACCTATTCGAATGAGTGATATCAATCAAAACAAAAGGTGATATCACTGAATTGTATTAAAAACCAAAACGGCGCCTCATATTTCTGGAACATTGCTGATATGTAATGTTATTGTCTATTGCTGTGAAACAGCCTCCCCATAGTCTACCGGTTCCGACGAAATGAGTGCCAGATTTTTGAAAATGTCTGCTACTGTAATCGCCCCCATTCTTACGAAAATATTTAACACCAGTATACTCACTACTATCTACCCACAATTATTCAAAAGAGCAAAAGTAATGCCAGTGCATAAAACGGGTCCTAAAAACGACAAGGCCAATTATAGGCCAATATCAATACTTCCTGTTATTTCTTTAATATTTAAACGTCATGTTAGTATACATTTGAGACGGCATCTTGAAGAAAATAGGTTGTTTTATTCACGACAATCTGGCTTTAGGGCAAATCACTCGTGTCAAACTGCCCTTATACGAATATTAGATGACTGGATTTCAGCCATTGACAACAATGAAATTGTTGGTACTATATTTCTTGATCTGTCAAAGGCGTTTGATTTAGTTGATCATACTATATTGCTGCAAAAGTTGAAAATTTACAAAATAGATAGTTCTGCACTTTCCTGGTTTTCATCATATCTGAATAACAGACGCCAGCAAGTGCAGGTTTCTGGTATAACTTCAGAATCTTCACCCATTGTATCGGGTGTACCCCAAGGATCTGTATTAGGTCCCTTATTATTTTTAATCTACATCAATGACCTGCCATTATCTATGGAAAACACAGTCACGGATATTTTTGCAGACGATACAACGCTTTCAACTTCTAATTCATCTCTTGTCGACGCTGCAAATTCACTCAATAATGACCTTATCAACGTCAACGCATGGTGCGATACTAATCGCATGTCTATCAATGCATCAAAAACAAAAATAATGTATCTCTCATCTAAGAACAAAATACATCATATTTATCATAATGCCCCTTCTATTCAGTTCAAAGATGAAACTATTAATTGTAGTTACGAAGAAAAAATACTCGGTGTTACAATTGACAATACCCTCTCTTGGAATACCCAAATTGATAAAGTTCTGAAAAAATGTAATTCATTGTTATACCTGTTATCTCGCATAAAGATTTACCTTTCTATACCTATGCGCAAATTATTTTTCAATTCTTATATCTTACCTCATCTTGATTACTGTTGTTTGATATGGGGAAATTGTAATACTTCTCTCGAAGATAAACTTGTAAGGTTCCAAAAAAGAGCTGCACGACTTATCCTATATAAAGATTTCGATACTCCTTCCGTGGAACTTTTTACCGAACTCAGTTGGATGACATTTCCCGAAAGAGTTATATTTCAAAAAGCAATCATTATGTTTAAAACAGTTAATGATCAGGCCCCGCTTATCTTAAAGACGTATTTACTCTAACTTCAAATGTCCATATGCGGAATCTAAGATCATCATCAAATCTTCAGCTATATTCCCCCAGACCCAATAGTGAGTTATTCAGAAAGTCATTTGCTTATTCAGGCTCTAAAGTTTGGAACTCTCTTCCCCACCATATACAAAATGCCCAATCTGTAAATCAATTCAAAACACTGTATTTACAGTGGATTCACCATCCGATATATTAGTAAATGACTAAGTCTTGCAGTTCTATTTAAACATATTTCCATTTACTGAATATACCACTTTAAATGCATTTTTACTTGTAAATATTGTAAATATTGTATTGTTGAGGGCCTCATGGTAGATTGACTAGTTTCAAATGAGTTCTCTCGTTAAATAAAGTCTTTATTATTATTATTATTATTATTATAGTACGCTATGTTACTCCATTCAAGCTACTATGCCACTACTAGGCTACTGGCCATTGCATACTTTAGACGCGCCATACTACCATATCATTTTATACATTAATTTGTTTTTGTTTTTCAATTCTATCGTATACACCCTTTCCATTCTTGTTTAAATTATGGGCATACAAGAAACGTGAGAGAGAGAGAGAGAGAGAGAGAGAGTTTACTGACACATACCGTTACGGACGTATGGACGTCGACGATAACAAGAATGACACTTTTCGAGGGCCTCAGGCCCAAATCTCATACGAGAAAAATATGTGTTGTACCATAGCCATTGAGTGCCGGTAATTGGCATTTTAATTGATAGGTTGTGTAAACATTATATTACAACAACGGGCGTGTACATGGTATAACTCTGTCATTTATAGCACGACTGAAATAAATCGGCATTTATAGCACGGTTACGGCTCAGACCTTCAGGTTTATGAAAATTATATCATAAGCAAGAACAAAGGAAAACCATTAGAGCTATCGTACACGTATAGGATAGAGCATGAGTTTTGCACGTGTACGGGGAGATAATGCACGAGCGTTAGCGAGTAATAATGCACGAGCGTACACGTGCAAGACTCATGCTCTATTTTATTTATACCAAAATAACTAACATATGCTGTGTATATCCTCGGGTATTACACAATGCATAGTGTGTATTTTAGCTATTGTGGTATAATATACATTAATTGTATATACACATCGTTTACCTACCTAGGCTAGCACCTTAGTTTTCAAGCATGATTTGAGCATGCTAAGCAACACATGTACATTTTTAATATTGTCTCTATATTTCTGACACCTCTGTGTTCGGTCAAATTTGAGCTAAAATGAAATAATTTTTTCAAATGTATGTATTCGCCGTATTACATGTCTTACATGTCTTAGTTAAACAACAGAAAGTAGCAGGAAGGCCAAATACTATGATTTGTATAGTCAGATAGTAAACCCGCTGTTTCAATATTTTTTAGGACTCAAGACCTATACAAATGTTTTCGAATTTTATGTGTGCATAGTATATGCATAAATTGACCTCATCCGATGAAATACAAATTTACTTTGATATGTTAAAGGGACACATGGTGCAGCGAAGATTATATAGTATTAGGTACAGGAGACAGTTTGCGGCTTCGGGATTTCTGTATTTTTTTAAAAATATTTTAAAATTGTGTTGATATGATGGTGACGTCACGGTTGCTTAGTTATGCAACTACGAGTTAAACGAGATTGAACAAGTTTGTGTCTATTCTAAATGCGCATTGGTGCATTAATTTACATTTTATAGTTGGTTAAATGTTGAATTTATTTTTCAAATATTATTTTAAAAAAAATCACATATTATATATAAACAAAAAAAAACGTAACAAAATGTTAAATAATTATTGCATGTTGGAGTGAAGTCTGTTTTAAGAAGTTACTGCAGTACTCTCCACTAAAACAGTGTGTTATTACCTCGGTTTTGCAATTACGACCGTTTGACTATATTTCATTTCAAATAATACACATATATTCAGGGTCTGCAGAGTCAATTTTGGAGTCAAATTTTGAAATCTTATTGTTTCCCTTACTTTTTCGTACAATTAATAACTTTTTAGAAACTAATAAATAGTTCTGACTTTTGTTCTTTGTTATGTTTTTTTGTTCTTAATGGGGTGAATATTTTGGAATTCATTTTGGAGTCCTTACAATTAATACATTTTTAGAAACTAATACATTTACTTGAGTTACTTCAGTCTCTCTGGTACGACTGTCATAGCCAGCTGTCTGTTAAAGGACGTGTTAATTGGACTTGACTGACGTATTGGAACTATGTATACCCCTAACACTGGATGTCAGACAATTTGACATCTGCAATGAGGGCGGGGAAAAAGAAATCATCAGTGAATAATAGAAATAAAAACAAACATTTACCTGTTTTCGGTCATTTTCCCTCTCCGAACCCAGGACATTGTTTACTTTATCTCTCAAAACAGTGGTACATTAACTGATTGGTATTGGCAGGGTGGTGGAAGCTTATTTTCACATGATTATCCTAGATTTTCTAATAAGACCAGGTTATGATTCCTTTACCAATGAATTAAGTATATAGACGATCTTACATGATTATTATTGTGTATTATGTGTTATAGTGTATTATTGATTTTATCCAAAGAATTTATACTCGGTTACGAATGTAAGATTATATATATCACAGGTACCGGTTTAAAAAAAAAAAAAAAAAAAAAAAAAAAAGTTATATTCTAATAGAATATAATTTTTTATTTTTTTATTTTTTTTTTAAACCGGTACCTGTGATATATATCACAGAAGTAAATGAAAAAAATCTAAGTCAATAGAAATATCTGCCAGCCTGCCTTCCTGTCTGTCTGTCAGAACACACTTTCGACGACACGTAATAATTTCACTTACAATTTGTGCCAATTTACATTTTTTACGGCGGCAATTTGTAAGAGAACATTAATGATTGAATTATTCAATATTTTAATCTTCCAATGGGGTGAGAAAAACATTTGGTGAGTTTAAAATACTGCAGCCCAAAGGCTTCTTGTTAACTTTAATTTAACCCTTAGCCCGTTATGAATGTATAATGGTAATGTAATTTGGATCATTCCATTTATGTTACAAAGGGGTGTTTTGGGGAAAATGACTGATAAGCAGCCGAACATTGTAAACTCTGATCAGCCTGCGAGTTACTCTGGTTTTACAATGGGCGCAAATGCTATTGTAGTCGCCCTTAGTAGGACAAGGGTTATTTTTCATACTCAATTAAAAATGGTAATATCAAATTCAATCCTTCTATTTACATTGTTATGTATGTTTTTCAAAATTAAGGAATGCAAATTCATGTATTTGTGGTAAAAATAGTGTTTTTAAGCTTCAATACATAGTGTTAGAACATTTTCACCAGCTTAGACATGTTAGAGTTACAACTGTTTCCAAAGGGTACTATTCATAATTGTGAAACTCTGACAAGCGATAATTTGTTAGAACATCGATGTTGCCAGCAAATAATGACAGAAATGCGGAATTCATAAATTCGAGAGAAAAAATCCTCGCTTTCGCGTTATATTATTAATTATAATTCAGTGGCAGTTGTGAAGCTCTAAGTTACTTGTTTAGCAATTTATTTGTTTCCATCATTAGATTTGATTGCATACGAGCATAATTCAATCATTAGATTTGATAGCCGTATGAGCATAATTCTATTTTCATATAGATACATTTTCACTTTATCACATGAGAAATAGTTATGTTTCAACATAAAAAAATACTAAAGTGACCCTCACATGTTTAATCTGTTACTTAACACTGCACTGTCCCTATCTTCACTAATTACTCATGTCCCTTCTGTGAGGCCTTGACCACAGTATGAACTTTAGATACCCAGACAATATAACCTCAAAAGATAACAGTGATTATCTTAATGGCTCTTTATTGGTCTGAGCTTTTTTAAAAACTCGCGGCGTCCCTGTATAGGTCACGCACTTCACCGCGCAGACTGCTTGTAGTAAAATGGTATTGAATAAATGGTAAAAGTATTTAAAAATCTGAGACAACAAGTAGGTTAAAGGGACACAGGGCAATCTTGATTTTTTTAAATCTTTATAATCATATATATTTTTCGCGGCGTCCCGTTATTTTTTCTCTTGACTCATGTAACTTGCATTTGTTTAATCATAATGTTAAAAGGACACTGTCCGTAACTTTTAGCTTATAAAACATACACCACTAATTATGTTCGCAAACATTACATACCAAACATTACTGAATATTTACTAATTAAAGCAGGATTGTTTGATGGAATTCAGTCGCGGTACAACAAAAAAGAGAAAACATTTCGGGCGTTTGAACTCGCAGCCCAAACTAAAATTAAAGTCGCGGTAATAATAGTGAACGTAAAGTAGTCGACCTAGCTCCAAACTGAGCTAAGCGGGCTATACATATTACGCCCTAAATACTATGGTCAGAACCTAATGCGCTAATGGAAGTCACGTGATCGCAGAAAAGGTAGATACGGTGGGTCCCACTTTATTTACAAATAATAATTTAAGCTTTTTTTTTTCCAAACTCACGAATGTATTACTACAGACTTCTTAGTGTCTATGCTCATGTTTTCATGTATACATTTCACTGAATAAAAGTCAGACAGTTATTTGGTTATGCTCAATATCTGCTTACTTACGGACAGTGTCCCTTTAATTATTAGAATAGTTCAAAGCAAATTGTTTTTACATATTACTATCTCTTTAGAATATTGCACCAATAATAAAATGGTAAAATAACGAAGCATATTGAAATCTTATTTTTTTATTGAATTATACATGTTATATGCAAGCAGTTTTAAAGTCAAAATGATGCAGGATAACTAATCGAGGAGCACTTTTTTTAATGTTTTAATAAAACTCAAGATTGCCATGTGTCCCTTTAAACAATATGAAAAAACAAAACAAAAAAACTAATGTTCTAATTCAGTTCAATTCAATTTGAGCTTTAGCTCGAGGGCCTCATATGGCTATCAAGGGCCAATTTCACAAAGAGGCACACCTACCCCAGTTAATAACCTCTAATTATTATTGGGGGAGTAATCAGGCAGATGCGGGATACGTAACGGCCGTTTTTAAAGGTCGCCCGTATTTATACTTATTTAGGTTGGAATCAGGGTGATGTGTGATACGTAACGACCGTTTTTACAGGTCGCCCGTATTTATACTTATTGAGGTTGGAATCAGGGTGATGTGTGATACGTAACGACCGTTTTTACAGGTCGCCCGAATTTATATTTATTGAGGTCTGAATCAGGGTGATGTGTGATATGTAACGACCGTTTTTACAGGTCGCCCGTATTCATACTTATTGAGGTTGGAATAAGGGTGATGTGTGATACGTAACGACAGTTTTTACAGGTCCACCGAATTTATATTTATTGAGGTCTGAATCAGGGTGATGTGTGATACGTAACGACCGTTTTTACATGTCGCCGGTATTTATACTTATTGAGGTTGGAATCAGGGTGATGTGTGATACGTAACGACCGTTTTTACAGGTCGCCCGTATTTATACTTACTGAGGTTGGAATCAAGGTGATGTGTGATACGTAACGACCGTTTTTACAGGTCGCCCGTATTTATACTTATTGAGGTTGGAATCAGGGTGATGTGTGATACGTAACGACCGTTTTTACAGGTCGCCCGTATTTATACTTATTGAGGTTGAAATCAGGGTGATGTGTGATACGTAACGACCGTTTTTACAGGTCGCCCGTATTTATACTTATTGAGGATGGAATCAGGGTGATGGTGATACGTAACGACGGTTTTTACATGTCGCCCGTATTTATACATATTGAGGTTGTAAACAGGGTGATGTGTGATACGTAACGACCGTTTTTACAGGTCGCCGGTATTTATACTTATTGAGGTTGGAATCAGGGTGATGTGTGATACGTAACGACCGTTTTTACAGGTCGCCCGTATTTATACTTATCGAGGTTGGAATCAGGGTGATGTGTGATACGTAACGACCGCTTTTACAGGTCGCCCGTATTTATATTTATTCGGGATGATGTGGGATATGGAAGCACTTTATTTCAAAATCAGTAAGCCATAGGCCCATGTGATCATACAATATTATACATATACATTATAACAGACGTAGCAAGATCCGTACATATATGGTATTAACAAATATCAGATGCAAAAATAAACACAGTTATACTGTAACGATCGTTTTTACAGGTCGTTCATATTTATACTTAATGGCCTTGGATATGGGGTGTTGTGTTTGTAGGTTGTAAGTGTGCTATTGATTTTGATGAGCTGTTTGCAAGAAGGTTCGAATAAGACTTCCCGTTCCCCGCTGACATAAAACGTCGGAGTAGTTTGTGTAAAGAAAAACTACTGTTTTTTTCATTTAAAAACAAAACAATATTAAAACATTACAACATTACAGTGGCATATGTTTCCAGCCCACACGCCTGCTTCCAATCGCCAAAGAAATCTATTCTACACAGTTGTGTTGCACGACGATGTGATTATGGTCATGTACGTATCGAATACATATACACAACTCATCACACACATGACACAGATGTAAATGTTATCAGCTGCAGGCTAATATTTCAAATGTACAAGAGGGAGGTAAATAGGCTAAACTGTATTAGTGAAGAACATGACCCACAGAGTTATCTGTGACATACGGCCATAAATGAAATGGTCTCTCAATATAACGTATTTACGTTATTTTGAGCATACACGTATCAACTAATTTCGTCGTGCGCCCCAATAAAAACAGCGTGCGCCTCATGTTTTATTGCAAAAATGTAAAGATAACACATGTAACTAACTTGGAAAAATTTCAAATAGCGTCAGAAAAATCGGAAAACGTAAAAAAAAAAGGGATGAAAATAGTCAATAAACGGTTAAAATGGAGCAAAAAATGAGATATTTTGATAAAAAAACTGCTCTCAGGCGCATATAAGTATGTACATTCTTCGTATACAACTAGTAAGTTAAGGGAGACGTTATAAAATATGCTTAGATGTCGGGTTTTCCATGTCAAACTGAAACAAATGTCAAAATACGGACGCTGGAATTTGCCGATGTTTTCGTGACGAAAATAACGCATTTAAGTTATTACGAAAATAACGTGTATACGTGACACCCCTGACTGTACTTGGCGGGTTAGTTGCTTAACGCTTTTGTAGTAAAATTGTGCCGTTACTTGGCGGGTAAGATGCATGTTCTCATACATGTCATGAATGTTAATGTTATATTGCTGGATTGTTTCAGTTTACTGTTCATTATAGAAGTGGTGATGAAAATGATTTCTATTGAACACGAGTATTACTAAATGTCTACGTCACATATGTTTGAGTGGATAATTGCATTACACTTACAAGATGGGGCCATGTTCCAGAATGTATGATACGTACGTGACTTTGTGTAGATATGCAAAGTTTGGTGAATACATTAAACAGGTTATAAATAGGGATGCCAAGAGAGAAAAAAATACTTTGAACTGACACTATGACATTTATATAGTTGGTTTGGTGATGTGGTTATTGTCAACATGTGAATATATCCAACACTTAATAAGAAATAAAAACGTTTCGGGGTATTTTAAGTTTTTGTGACCAAAAACATGTCTTTTGAACTCACAGTTTAACCTTGGCTTTACATTTTGTAGTGGTAACATGAATATTGCCATGATCAGTATACATCGAAAAATTAATAGGGACATAGTATTACAAAGAAAGAACAAGTTAAACCCGTTGTTTACTTTTATGACCAAACAAAAAACGGATTAACCAAAGTTTGACATTGACTATGACGTTGACATATATATTAGTAAGATCACGTGACAATTGTCATGAACGTGTATTTTTATTGAAAGATTCATGAAAAATATGAAGACAAAAAATACAAATATAGCCATATGTTAAGTTTTTTGACGGACAGATGCGCATCACTCATTTCAACATACAGAACGATCACTGTATTCCACAATACAATGTATGTCTTAATTGTTCTTCATTCTTCATGGAAGTTATATACTCAGGCCAAAGCAAGGTCTACCTCACATTGATATATATTTAAAGTCACAATATGCCATCTTTATCACATTCATAGATATTTAAAGTCACACTATGCCATCTTTATCACATTCATAGATATTTAAAGTCACACTATGCCATCTTTATCACATTCATAGATATTTAAAGTCACAATATGCCATCTTTATCACATTCATGGATATTTAAAGTCACAATATGCCATCTTTATCACATTAATGGATATTTAAAGTCACACTAGGCCATCTTTATCATATTCATAGATATTTAAAGTCACACTATGCCATCTTTATCACATTCATAGATATTTAAAGTCACACTATGCCATCTTTATCACATTCATAGACCTTTAAAGTCACAATATGCCATCTTTATCACATTCATAGATATTTAAAGTCACAATATGCCATCTTTATCACATTCATAGATATTTAAAGTCACAATATGCCATCTTTATCACATTCATAGATATTTAAAGTCACACTATGCCATCTTTATCACATTCATAGATATTTAAAGTCACAATATGCCATCTTTGTCACATTCATAGATATTTAAAGTCACAATATGCCATCTTTATCACATTCATAGATATTTCAAGTCACAATATGCCATCTTTATCACATTCATAGATATTTAAAGTCACAATATGCCATCTTTATCACATTCATAGATATGTAAAGTCACAATATGCCATCTTTATCACATTCATAGACCTTTAAAGTTACAATATGCCATCTTTATCACATTCATAGATATGTAAAGTCACACTATGCCATCTTTATCACATTCATAGATATTTAAAGTCACAATATGCCATCTTTATCACATTCATAGATATGTAAAGTCACAATATGCCATCTTTATCACATTCATAGATATTTAAAGTCACAATATGCCATCTTTATCACATTCATAGATATTTAAAGTCACAATATGCCATTTTTATCACATTCATAGATATTTAAAGTCACAATATGCCATCTTTATCACATTCATAGATATTTAAAGTCACAGTATGCCATCTTTATCACATTCATAGATAATTAAAGTCACAATATGCCATCTTTATCACTTTCATGGATATTTAAAGTCACACTATGCCATCTTTATCACATTCATGGATAATTAAAGTCACACTATGCCATCTTTATCACATTCATGGATATTTAAAGTCACACTATGCCATCTTTATCACATTCATGGTTATTTAAAGTCACAATATGCCATCTTTATCACTTTCATAGATATTTAAATTCACAATATGCCATCTTTATCACATTCATAGATATTTTAAGTCACACTATGCCATCTTTATCACATTCATGGATATTTAAAGTCACACTATGCCATCTTTATCACATTCATGGATATTTAAAGTCACACTATGCCATCTTTATCACATTCATGGATATTTAAAGTCACACTATGCCATCTTTATCACATTCATGGATATTTAAAGTCACAATATGCCATCTTTATCACATTCATAGATATTTAAAGTCACAATATGCCATCTTTATCACATTCATAGATATGTAAAGTCACAATATGCCATCTTTATCACATTCATAGATATGTAAAGTCACAATATGCCATCTTTATCACATTCATAGATATTTAAAGTCACAATATGCCATCTTTATCACATTCATAGATATTTAAATTCACAATATGCCATCTTTATCACATTCATAGATATTTCAAGTCACACTATGCCATCTTTATCACATTCATGGATATTTAAAGTCACACTATGCCATCTTTATCACATTCATGGATATTTAAAGTCACACTATGCCATCTTTATCACATTCATGGATATTTAAAGTCACACTATGCCATCTTTATCACATTCATGGATATTTAAAGTCACAATATGCCATCTTTATCACATTCATAGATATTTAAAGTCACAATATGCCATCTGTATCACATTCATAGATATTTAAAGTCACAATATGCCATCTTTATCACATTCATAGATATGTAAAGTCACAATATGCCATCTTTATCACATTCATAGATATGTAAAGTCACAATATGCCATCTTTATCACATTCATATATATTTAAAGTCACAATATGCCATCTTTATCACATTCATAGATATTTAAAGTCACAATATGCCATCTTTATCACATTCATAGATATTTAAAGTCACAATATGCCATCTTTATCATATTCATGATCATATTTCAAGCCATAATGTTGCTAGTTTGCAGCTGTTAATGCAGGACTTCTTCAATTATGTATGTTTCAAACAGCTATGTCCATTGTTAATTGAAGGTAGTGTTGGCAATAGTGTTTAAATATATATGTTCATGAATTTAGTTTTATGAGAAATGGATACGTCTTCAAGGGACACACGGAAATCTTGAGGTCTGCGTCACCCATTTTCGACCAAACGTCTTCCGTACTCGCTACCCAATAAGTTGATATATGTTTTGTTTAGATAGTTTGTAGTTGTAAAACTAGCGTCATCTACGGTCCGAGTATTGACGTTCATACCCAATCTAACCCCTTCTCCAAGAATGGAAAACGGGGTTGTCTCTAGTTAAGAAATAGAACATCGTTTACTGTGAATTATCGTTTAATATATCACGGTTTGGAGTTCAATTGTAAACAATAATTTTCGGGCTCGTGAAATTATTGTTTACAATTGAACGACAAACCGTGAGGTATTATAGATAATTCACCGTAAACGATGTTCTATTTCTATTCTAATACCCCTAAAATGTGAAAATAACGCACACATCTGAAATCTTTCGCATTGCTTTGCTTGTTCTCCTAACGTTGCATACGTTACAATGCGGAATGCGGAATGCGCAATGCTTATTCTCCTAACGTTGCAAACATTACAGTGATATATCGTTCAATATAACGAGATATTTTAAACTAGGCTATATAATGCGGGTGTATTAGAATATGAAATAAAACCCTGCTTTCGGCTTAAAATGTTTTGCATATTATAAAATTAAAACATTTAATAGGTAATTGTAAACAGGATATCGCATTTGTTTTAGTAAAATATGTTTTAAATGTGTTTTTATTGTCAAAATATCCGTTATAAAATCCTGCTAATATAATCGTTCCCGTCGCTTAATGGAATTAAGACGGGACCACGTAATGGGCATTTCCGTTAGTTTTAAGCTTAATGGAATTAAGACCGGACCACGTAATGGGCATTTCCGTTAGTTTTAAGAACATAATGAACAGTTTAAATTAATTTGCATAATTATATTCTCCCAATAATTACCCCAGTCATTATTTTAATAAGTGGCTACAATATGCCTAAACTTTTACTCAAAATAAGAATAAAACGTGTAACATTTAAATAAATTTAGATGTTGACTCGCGAATTTCACTTTACGGAAATCCGACCTTTTTATCAAATTATTTACATTGCTTATAGAACCTCTATTTAACTTTCACTAAAACAGCATGGAAAGATTGTTCCTGTCAAAAATGAAAACAAGATTATCGTGTACCTCTTTAAGACTGCGTATCAGATTCGTTAAATCATGTACATCCCTATGCATTATTATTGAGACTAAACACACCAGTGTATTATGAGCTTTAAACATGTTCAAAAATGTTGTTTATTGTAAATTATAACAATTTACTTATGTACCGAGGCCAGTATACAAATTTCAAAAAGTGCTGCACTAAATACGTGTAATGACCTGCTTTCGTGTCGCCCCATATCAAGTTTGCAACTTTCATAACATTAGGGACCCACTGGTATCAGATAAACAATATTTAACAAAAGCTGAATCTTCAGTTCTTTTAATAGTTTTTTTTTTGGTACGTATAGTAATATACAAGTGGTCACTGACATTTCAGATTTTGAAAGTATATTTAGCTCGGCAGTTCAGATCATCAAATCACCGTTACATTAAACATGTATTTCATAAAGTAAAACACGTATTGAATTGTATTGCTCTTACTCATGCGTGTTGGTGTTATTATTATTATTATTATTATTATTATCAATGTTAAGTTTTTTAACATATATTTTGTACCACAAGTGTGTTCTAATCGTGTTATAAAAGTATATGAATAAATACTGAAAAGGGGATCCATTGGAAAAAACAAACACAAACAAGAGATAAAAGTAGCAGACTCGGTTTTATTGAGTCTGTTCATGAGGGGTAATGTAAAGTGCAGCACCTCTCACGCCTCCTAGCACCTGCTTAAGCAATATTCTACTTCACATTTAAGGTTAAGACTATCTCTGAATTCCTGTACCGACTTGTAAAAAGCAACTGATGATTTTTCTTGGGATGGCTGGTTATTATAGAAAATGTTGTCATAATTTTTCAGTCATTGCTGAACCTTTGACCAACTTACTGAGTAACAGAAATCAATTTATTTGGACTGAACAATGCCAACACTCATTTGACAAATTAAAAGCACCAGTTCTTCAGAACCAAACTTAGATTTTCAATTTGAGTTAGCTGTTGATGCAAGTGATATTGGTGCTGGTGCAGTACTTTTGCAAGAATATAACAATGGTATTGACCATCCAGTGTGTTACAAGTTTAACAAACATCAGAAGAATTACTCTGCTATTGAAAAATAGTGTCTTCCTCTGATGTTGGCACTACAGAATTTTGAAGTCTATTTAACTTCATCTGTTTCACAGATAGTTTTCTTCAGTGATCACAGTCCCCGCATTTATTAATAAAATGAGAAACAAAAAACAATTATTAATGAGGTTTAGTTTAATGTTGCAAGAGTACAATATTGAAATTAGACATATCAGAGGAAAAAATAATTTGATTGCTGACGCATTATCTCGTGTGTGAAATACGTTTGTATATTTAAACGTAAATTAGTGTAATACAATATATTTTGACTATTGTTAATTTAAAAAACAACGTCATTTTGTAATATACGCTTTGACATATGTACTGAAACTGAAATATTATTGCAGTATTACATTGCTTATTACATACTGTTCAAAAGAATGATTTATTACATAAATCTTTTTTTTCTTTAAGTCGGAAGTGTTACCCTCATGTTTATAATGCTTTATTGTATACTTTCATATTGTCCCGTTTAGTTTGCATTGAGCTAAGTGTGCAATATTCTACGATATTGCACACATTAATATTGCACGGGAACTTTTGCTCGTGCTTGCTAAGAGCCGCGAAATAGAAATAAGGAACTACTTTCAAATAAAAATAACGGAATCCTTCCTATAGTGTCAACAAAAAAATACGTGTTTTGTTTCCAACCTTTTATGGCAAAAATTGATAAAATAATTGGAATGGTCACTCACCCACTGTTTTTAACGTTATCGAATGGTAAACAAACTTTCGCTTGATGTTTTTAATGACGTCATCCGACGTCGACGTCGTTTTCGCGCAAAATAATCATCCACACAAAATGAAACTGAATGGCAAGATAGGAATTCCATCAAAAGCTATAAAAATAACACAAATACAATGAAAAGTAGAAGTCATACAATTACCATTGATCGAAAACAATATGAAAGTATACAATAAAAAGGTTATTGAAATTGTATGGCTAAATATTACTTGGAACTCGTTGTTTTGGCGCAGGACGACTCGCAAGGTCGTCGTCGCAAGCTCGTCGTCCTTTGCCAAAACAACTCGTCCAATAACCTATAATACAAGCGTACATGATTATTGTTCCAGTTGTCAGATTGTTTCTAGTTATAGCACATATCTAAACTGTAGTGTGTACTATTTTTAGGACAGACTGTTTGATTTGCCATCCAGTGTTTACATAATAGTCTAGTAATTTCTATATTATTATTTACATAATGAGATGTGTAGTTTATTACAAAACATTCTTTAATCTAGAATGTTCCATGTTGGTATATAAAGCTGACCTTAGTAAAACTTGTAAGGTTTTCAGTATTAGTAAATTATATGAAGTTCATATTTTGTGAAAGCAAATCCATACAAAGGAATTCTTTTCCGATACCCATGCATTGTGGTAAATGGTTGTATTATTATATTAAATGTATAAATATTGCTATCTGTATCAAACATGTTTATATATGTATGAATAAAATCTTCAGATAAAGGTTTGTTCTGTGTGTCATATCATGTCCACGGCAAGCCCATTATTTAAACGTATGCATGCTAGGCTGTTTAAAAGATACTTATAACAATCCGAAGAACATGTTAGGATAGATACACAAACACTTGCAACAATGCCGTGAATGATGAAAATTACCATTACCCTATAAGAACGTGCAAATATAATAAATAAAGCGATAAGTTTTCCCTTGAACAAAATTAACATATACGTCATAGAGCTATTACCCATAATAAAATCAGAATAAAGGAATTTACACTCGGCTTCTGATTTTCATTTACTTAAAAATATATATAATAGCCTTCGTCCTTCCTTTTATTTCCTGAGGGCTGGCGTGGCGCAGTCGGTAGCGCGGTGGATTGGTAACCGGAGGCCCCGGGTTCAATCCTCCGTGGTGCCACTGAATTCCGTCGGTGTGTTCTTGGGCATATTGTCCGTCGGATGGGGACGTAGACCGGGCGGTCCCGTATATCGGTCTATCCACCGAGCACGTTAAAGAACCGTAGTAATCTATTCGATAATAAGAGTAGGGCAGGTTCCCGGATTCCTATGTATCCTTCCCCTCTCTCTGGGACGGCTCTAAATAACATATACTGTGTTGATGAGCCGTTAAACAACATTCAATTCAATTCCTTTTATTTCCATGTAGCCAGTAAAGCGATACAAGCACGTATGGGCCTGTTGTTAGGATTCTGACTGACCCTTATAGATTCAAGTTCATATATGGGCCTGTTGTTAGGTTTCTGGCTGACCCTTATAGATTCAAGGTCATATTTTGAACATTTGCCAAATTCCAATCGTGTTTGCAAAGAGCTCTTTCATATTTTTTGTAATCGACGTGAAAGCAAAACAAGTAAGAGAATAACTACGATGCTAAATATCAATACGTATTATTTCGTCTAAATATCAATACGTATTATTTCGTCTAAATAGGTAGTTAGTAGTTATACATATTCATTGTGTTATGCAAAGAACAACTATCAAATTAAAACAGAAGTGACGATATGCAGGTGTGGCAAATTTTCGACAATATGTTCAAGCAAAAAGAGGTGTTCAACAAACAAAAGTTGTTCGAAATTAAGGGAGAAAAAAGGACCTTTATGCCTATTTAGGGCATGGACAATTATGGTTTTGATAATGCAAATGATGTTCTCGTTTATATAGAGAGTAAAAATGGCGGAAGTACAACGATTACACATCATCAGGTAACCTGCATGCCTCAGTGCCATATGCCCACTGGACGATGTCCGGTATTTCTTTCCGGTATTTTTCCTTGTAATTCATTCGTTCGCATATATCGCATAGCGCCCTCTGGTAGACGACTTTGTATCCCGGTGCATAATACTGACTTTTCCGTTCCAGTAGTTTTGCGTAGTCATCTGGCGACCCAATCAGCTTTTGCAGATAACTTCCCAAATCGGAAATTGATTTAAACTCGTCCGTCGAAATATACGTTCCATTAGGGAATAGAGATTTAGCTTCACCTTTGTTCCCACCTCGAACTACCATAATGGTATCGAAATTAAAATTTTCGTATAATTTCTCTGTAAAATATTGCCTACACAATGCATTTTCGAAAGCTAAATAAAACATGTAACTCGTATTGAGTATCTGAAAGCAAGCGTCATGCACATACGCTTTACCACAGTCCCATGGTTTCCCACACCTTCCGAAAATGTCAATATCAATATATTTACCGAGCTTCTGTTTAATAAAACTTTCGCGTTTTGATCTCGTTTGACAATGGGAGCTAATCCATAAAACTTTATTTCTATTTTGTTTTTTCCTCGCTATTGCACTGAAATTTCGAATTACTTGTTTCGGATGTTTCCGTATTTCTCCGTAAGGCAAGAATATATCCGAGTTCGTTTTATCATACGTCATAGTCCAGTTGAAACTTGAACGCCACTGTGGCTGTTTCCACTCTGTGCCTTCATCCTCGTACGTGACTGGTGATTCATGTGCCGCGAAAATCCAGACCTGATCACGTGGTCTTTGGAAATCAACTTGTTTGTGGACAAAACGCCCGTCAAAAATGACTGCGTCGCTAGCGTTTGCAAATTTTCTATCAAGCGTCATTCGGCAATTTTTGAATTCACACTCGTCAAAACCACATTGCATTACATCCGGTTTGTTAGTTATGTAAGGAGGAGGATTGTACCAATGAATAGTAAAGTTTTTTCTAGATTTTCTGTTAAGCATAAAAGTTTCCTCGGCAACTTTAAAACTCGTCTGTTGCAACATCTCAGTCAAAGGTTTCGCTCCAGTTTCTAGACTTGAAGAATTCAGTTCAATTCCATGACTTTTCTGAAATAAAAAAAAAAGGTTTTTTTTAGTCTCCCCCTGTCTCACACTCTCCTTATATGTTATAATAGCGTAAATGTTTTTCCATGCCCCTGTCATAGTACCGTGGGGATGTTGAGAACCTGTTAAAAACTCATATCTCGTTAGAATTCTGGGAAATTTACTTAATCAAGCAACTAAACATATCTGCTAGTGAACATTAAAAGGAAACTGGGGTTTAAATATCTTCTAAGGAAGTATTATTCAGCTAACACCGGATCAAAGGTCATCATAAGTTTAACCCCTTGCAATTGCATACCCTTTCTACTTTCAATTTTTAAAGTTATACCTAAAACTGTCAAAAGCATGATGAGCTGCATTTCCAGACGTCCAGAATATAGTTACAAGTCAAAACATAACAGGAAATGGCATTAAAAACAAGTTTTAAGAAAAAATTATTGGCACTGCTTTATATAGCACTTTCGAAATGGCAAGCGGAAGGACATCCGGTTGATTTAGTATAATTAAACCTGTATCATAATTATAGAGGGACTGCGGTGACCCAGTGGAAAACACGGTGAACCCTGAAACCGCCGATCGCGGGTTCAAACATCACCAGCGCCACTAGCTCTCTTTATCGATGTGTCCATCGGCCAAGCTCGTCTGTCGAATGGTGATGTACTATAATGAAGTCTTAAACACGTCCCTTAAGCTCGTCCGTCGAATGGTGATGTAGTATAGTGAAGTGTTTAAGTTCGTCCGTCGAATGGTGATGTACTGTTGTGAAGTCTTAAACAAGTCGTGATAGTCTTAATAAACATTATTAACTACTTCTTTTATTCACAATTTACTCATAAGAAACCATAGTAAAATATGCATGCTCGAATCAGTCTGCTGTCTTAAAAAGCCTGCGATCGATTCTCCCAAAATGACAAAATATTGTTTATTTTATAGCATAGATATATCCTCCTTTCTACCTGCCACTTGTACCTTCAATAGCCTGTAGAAGTGGCTTGTGCTGGGTTTGGTTAGCAATTATCTAAATTTTGGAGTAAACAGGACCATTGACCTCGTTTTTTTGACCATCCCAATTGAGGTGACCTGTCTTGACCTCTCCACATGACCTTTAAAGTGGAATGGCTTGAACTGGGTTTGGTCAGCAACTATCCAAATGTTGAAGTTAACAGGACCATTAACCTAGTTCCTGGACCGGTGTATGTACAACATACGTGTCAGGAGCACTGATTCTTAGATGATCTACGGCACGGATCCTGAGGGGTATGGGTGCACCAGGCTAAAATCTGAAAAGTAATAATTATATGTATATAGTAAGCTTTTGTTGGTTGGGTTGTACAGGGTCTAGGGGCGGGTCCAGTGCGGGCACCGGGAGCATTCCACCTAAAATCTGAAACGTATGTATTTTGATTGTTCTTTGGTTGTTAGTTAGGCAGGGGGTGGGGGCATGGGCGGATCCAGTTTGCATAAATTCATAAAATAAAGTCTTCTTACTGTAGAAAACATCTGGGGAGCATGCACCCTCCTCAGCGGCGGATAAAGGATTTGACATTGGGGGTGGGGCGCAAGTTAAAAAAGCAAGTAATAACCAAAGCACGCACGCACGCACGCACGCACGCACGCATGCACTCACGCACGCGTTGTTTCCAGTTAAGGGGGTGATGCGCAACTTTAAAAAAACATAATTTTCAGTCAACCCACAACCACTGCCCCCTCCCCCAAAAAAACACAAACAACACTCAACAACAACAACAACAAAAAGCTGAAAACACTACTTTTGTCACATAATGCGTACAAGTCACATACTGCGTATTGAGTTTTGACGCATTATATGAATAATCACATTCGCCTCCTGTTTAAAAAATAATTAGGAAGTAGTAACGGCTTAGGAAATAAACAGTAGGCGAATGTGAGAATACATACAGGGGAGAAGCCATATAAATCAAATATATTAAGCCATTCTGTTATAATTCGTTAAATGATAGCAAGTGATAATGTCTAGGCGATGTGAGAGATATCCTGATAAGAGAAATACGATGTCTCTGTCATCTGTTAACTTTAATTTTGTCCCCCCCCCACTCCCTCACCCCAACCCACACACATTCATATTCATTTTGTCATTTTTTATCATGCCCATTCAAGGTCTTTATCATGACACCGCGTATGCAAACGTGATAACGTGGCTCCATCGTAAATGGAGTGTCTATTATAGAATTTGCAGCAATTCTGCAGTTTTGCAGGTGAGAAGGTTCTAGGCCCAATCTTCATATTTTGTCTTGATGTAAATGGAGGATGAGCAGCCTGGCACGTTCGTTCCTGTTAGGCGCCATATAACCTTTCATGTGTTGTTACGCCTTAAAACACAAATCAATTCAATTAAAAAAACTTAAACAGTAGTCGAATGTAAGTATGCATACAGGAGAGAAGCCATATAAGCTACATACATTAAGATATTAGGCGATGTGAGAGATATTTCTATTGTCATTTAGTTTTCCTAGTTACTCATTTTAGCAAAGTAGAAGTTACTAGTGCCTAATTAACTGCTATACCAGCCGGAATTACGCATTAATCGTGGATATGAATGTGTATGCTCTTTTTTTAATTCATATTTCCTAAGCAGTTACTACTTCCTAATTAGAAGTAGAAGTTACCAGTGCCTAGGAATTAACTGAAATATTAGCCGATACATATGAGTATACAGGAGAAATACCATATTATATTATTTAACGAAATAAAAACTTAATATATGTGACTTATTTTCATTTTATCCTGCATGAATACACACATTCGCCTACTGTTTAAAATAATTACACTTAAAGGGTGTTAGAGACATCTCTCACATCGCCTAGTCATTACCACTTACTATTTTTAAAAAACAAAACTGTCCTTTAGCTTAATTATCACCTCTTCCTTCTATAATGTACTAGTCGGTTTATTTGCAAGAACACGATTTATTAATTACATGTGAATTGATGAATACTATTGGTATATTATTTGTTACCTTATCAAACCATGTACACATGCATAGGGAATCTGCATATAATATAAGAACAAGTTCGTCTGAGGTGTGTGTTGCGGGGGTTGCGGGGAGGGACAAACTCTACCCACCACTTTCAGATTAGGGGAGATGTGCTGTCCCCGCTGTTCCTAATTACAGATACTGCACACGATCTAGTCTAATTATCATGGCAGCGTCGTTTCCGAGGAAAGCTCCACGGGCCTTTTGGTTCATTAACACAGAAATTCAAAGAGATATGTCATGAGCATATATATAGTATGGCTCTTCCTACATAGTACTGGTCTACGTCTTAACATTTCCTTCGAAGGATGGCATATTGATTCACAGTACCTTGCCCGAATAATGAAAGGACATTTTCCCAAAACCCTGACTTGGAAAAAAAACATTGCTTGCAAATGATAGAGTAAGCGAAATGACAAGTGTGGGTACACACTGGTGAGAAGCCGTTTAAGGTACAATATCAGAGTTTATGAATATATCGTCCCTTTCGCGTATCAGTAAATTCACCTAAGCAGTTTATTATGTCCCTCAGGACTGTACTGACGCTATCTGTGTTGATATTGTCCTTGAGGACAGTACTGAACCCAGAGCAGCTGGCAGGTGATATTTTCACAGAGATTAGTATTGAGTGTATCCGTTTATTGTTTCGCTGAGGACACTACTGACACACGATTTAAAAGAACCTATATATTAAAGCAGACCATTTTTCAAAATAAAAACGTCCTCTAGTTTAACTACCACCCATTTTTTCTGTCATTATAAAGTACAAGTAGCTTTATATGCAAGAACATGATGTCTTAGTTATAATGTGACTTGATTAATACTTTTGGTATATTCTAGCAGCGAAAATCGTAGCTCTTATGGTGCGGACGTACAATAAAGTTACTGTGATGCCCTTTTAGAATAAGTAGGTATCTCAAGACAGGTTCATGAAGAGATCAAGCAATGCATTCCTAAACAGCCGTCATACAGCAATAGATTAAACGTTAACAACCAAGCGTGCATGCATAAAACTCACCAAAGAGAAGAATACCTCATCGATCTAGACATTTTCGTACGACTAGTTAACGTTTTTCAGGTGAATATCTCTGGAATATTTACATTTCGACATATCTCGCGCTGACACGTATTCTGTGTTTTGAAACTTAAACCCGAACACAGCTAACACAAATCGACAACGTTAACAGGCAAACGTCAGATATGTGAGTAGGTTGAGTTTCAAAATACGGTACAAGACGAGGTGCGGGGAATATACTCTGTCCACCCGTCTCAGGTTATGGGGAGAGATGCTAGCCCACTGTTCTTTCTTTTTAAACTACACACATTCATTTCTGATTATCATGACAGCCTCGTTTCCGAGGAAGGCTTTGCTGGCATGTTGTCACTGATTAACACAGAATTTCAGCAAAATATGTAAGGAGCATAATTATATAGGGTGTGGCCCTTCCTGTACATGGGCCTGGTCAACGGCTTAACATCCCCTTCGAAAGATGGCAGTTTCACAGTACATGTACCTTGCCCGAATAATGAACGGTCATTCATCAAAAGCACTCTCTTTAAAACATTGCTTGCAAACAGGTAGGGTAAACGAAAAGACAAGTATGCATACACACTGGTGAATATGCATACACACTGGTGAGAAACAGTTTAAGGATATGACTATATTGTCCCTTTTGTGTTTCAATGAAGTGACCTAAGCAATTTATTTTGTCCTTCAAGACTTTACTGACGCTAATTCTTCAAATTGTCCTTGAGGACAGTACAAGAGCGATGGAAGCTAGTAGGTGATATTTTCGTAGAGTTTAGTAGTACTGACTGTATTCGTTTTAGGACTAACGCTAGCCGGCGATATCGCCCCTGAGGACAGTACTAACGCTAGCTGTTGATATTGCCTCTGAGGACAGTACTTACGCTAGCTGTTGACATTGCCCCTGAGGGCAGGACTAACGCTTCCTGTTGATATTGACTTGTGGACGGTACTAACTCTGGCTGTTGATAGTATCCCTATAAGACGCTGGCTGCTGATATTGTTCATGTGGATGTTAAAGACAATAGCTGTTGATAGTGTCCATATAGACAGAACAAAAGCTTGCTGTTGATATATGTGCATGTTACAGACTAGCTGTTGATATTGTAGTTCTACAGCTAGCTCTTGATAACGCCCCCGAGGACATTACTAACGATATCTGTTGGTATTACACTTAGGACAATACAAACGCTGGCTGTTGATATTGCCACTGAGGACAATACCAACGCAGGCAGTTGATATTGCCTTTGAGAACAGTACTAACGCTAGCTGCTGATATTGTCCCTGAGGACGGTACTTACGGTAGCAGTTGATATTGCCCCTGGAAAGCAATAATAACGCTATATGTTGATGTTGGCCCCGAAGACAGTATAAACGCTACCTGTTGATATTTCCCTTTAGGGCAGTAATATAAGTAGCTACTGATATATAAGTGGCTACTGATATTGCCAATGAGGACTGTGTTAAAGCTAGCTGTTGATATTTTCCATGAGGACAAAACTAACGCTAGCTGTTGATATTGCCCGTGGGGACAGTACTAACTCTAGCTGTGGATATAGCCCATTATGACAGTCCTAACCTTACTTGTTGATATTGCTCATGAGCACGTTACTAACTCTGGCTATTGATTTTGACACTGAGGACAATACTAACGCTGACTGTTGATATTGCCCCTGAGGACATTACTTACGCTGGCTGTTGATATTGCTACTGATATTGCCAATGAGGACAGTGTTAAAGCTAGCTGTTGATATTTTCCATGAGGACAAAACTAACGCTATCTGTTGATATTGCCCCTGGGGACAGTACTAACGCTAGCTGTTGATATAGCCCATTATGACAGTCCTAACCCTACCTGTTGATATTGCTCATGAGCACGTTTTACTAACTCTGGCTATTGAGTTTGACACTGAGGACAATACAAACGCTGGCTGTTGATATTGCCCCTGAGGACATTACTTACGTTGACTGTTGATATTGCCCATTAGGACAGTACTAACGCTGGCTGTTGATGTTGCCCCTTTGGACAGTACTAACGTTAGCTGTTGATATTGCCCCTGAGAACAGTACTAACGTTAGCTGTTGATTTTGACCCTGTGGACATTACTCACACTGGATATTGATGTTGCCCCTTAGGACAGTACTAACGCTGGCTGTTGATATTGCCCCTAAGAACAGTACTAACGCTGGCTGTTTATACTTCCCCTGAGGACATTAATAACGCTGGCTGTTAATAGTGTCCATGAGGACTGTACTAACTCTGGCTGTTGATATTGTCAATGAGGCAAATACTAACGATATATATTGAGTTTGCCCATGAAGGCAGTACTAACGCTAGATGTCGATACTCCCCTTAGGCCAATAATAACGCTCACGATAGTGCACATGTGGATGTTAAAGGCACTAGCTGTTTGATTCCATATGGACAGTACATATGCTAGCTGTTGATAACTGTGCGTGTTACTGACTAGCTGTTGATATTGTACCTGAGGATAGTTCGAACTCTAGCGTTTGATAGTGCCCCTGAGGACATTATTAACGCTAGCTGTTGATAATGCCACCTTAGGACATTACTAACGCTAGCTGTTGATATTGCCATTGACGACAGTACTTGGTATTGCACTTCAGGACATTACTAACGCGGGCTGTTGATATTGCCACTGAGCACCATACTAATGCAGGCTGTTGATAATGCACCTTAGGAGAGTACTAACGTTAGCTGTTGATATTGCCACTGAGGACAGTACTTACGTTAGTTGTTGGTATTGCAATTCAGCACAGTACTAACGCTTGCTGTTGATATTGCCACTGAGGACCATACTAACGCAGACTGTTGATATTGAGGACAGTACTAATCCTTGATATGACCCATACTGGTAGTACTAACACCAGCCGCTGACATTGCCCCTTAAGATAGTACTAACGCTAGCTGTTGATATTGCTCCTTAGGACAGTACTAAACATAGCTGTTGATATGGCCCCTGAGGACAGTACTAACACCAGCTGTTGATTATGACCCTTATGAAAGTACTATCGCTAGCTGCTGATATTGCCTCTAAGGACGGTACTAAATCTAGCTGTTGATATGGCCCCTGAGGACAGTACTAACGCCAGCTGTTGATATTGCCCCTTAAGATGGTACTAACGCTAGCTGTTGATATTGCCCCTAAGGACAGTACTAACAGCAGCTGTTGATATTGCCCCTTAGGTTAGTACTTAACCTAGCCGCTGATATTGCCCCTTAGAACAATAATAACGCTAGCTGTTGATATGGCCCCTGAGGATAGTACTAATTCTAGGTGTTGATGTTGCCCCTTAGGATATTATTAAGCTGTTGATATTGCCCCTGAGGAGAGTACTAAACGTAGCTATGATATTGTCCCTAAGAACAGTAATAACCCTAGCTGTTGGTATGGCCCCTGAGGACTTTACTATAGATAGCTGCTGATATTGCGCCTAGGGACAGTACTAAAACTAGCTGTTCATATGGCCCCAGAGGACAGTACTAACGTCAGCTGTTGATTTGGCCCCTTAAGATAGAACTCACCCTAGCTGTTGATATTGCCCCTGAGGACAGTAATAAACCTAACTGTTGATATAGCCCCTGAGGACAGTACTAACACCAGATGTTGATATTGGCCCTTAGGACAGTATTATAGCTAGCTGTTGATACTTCCCCTAGGGACGGTACTACAACTAGCTGTTGATATGGCCCCAGAGGACAGAACTAACGCCAGCTGATATTGCCCTGTAGGATAGTACGAAAAGTAAGTATAACCTTAGCTGTTGATAATGCCCCTTTGAACAATATTAACGCTAGATGTTGATATGGCCCTTAGAACAGTAATAACGCTAGCTGTTGATATTGCCCCTGAGGATAGTACTAATTCTAGCTGTTTATATTGCCCCTAAGGACATTACTAAGCTGTTGATATTGCCCCTGAGGACAGTAATAACGCAAGCTGTTGATATTTCCCCTTAAGATAGAACTAACGCTAGCTATTGATATTGACCCTAAGGACAGTACTAACGCCTGCTGTTGATATTTCCCCTTATGATAGTCCTAAACCTAGCCGTTGATATTGCCCCTTAGAACAAAAATAATGCTATCTGTTGATATGGCCCCTGAGGATAGTAATACTTCTAGGTGTTGATATTGCCTCTTAGGACATTATTAAGCTGTTGATATTGCCCCTGATGAGAGTACTAAACGTAGCTGTTGATATTACCCCTAAGAACAGTAATAACGCTTGCTGTTAATATGGACCCTGAGGACTTTACTATCGCTAGCTGCTGCTCCTAGGGAAAGGACAATAACTAGCTGTTGATATGGCCCCAGAGGACAGTACTTACGTCAGCTGTTGATATTGCCCCTTAAGATAGAACTAACCCTAGCTGTTGATATTGCCCATGAGGACAGTAATAAACCAAGCTGTTGATATAGCCCGAGAACAATACTATCGCTAGATGTTGATACTGCCCCTAGAGACGGTACTAAAACTAGCTGTTGATATGGCCCCAAAGGACAGAACTAAACCTAGCTGTTTGAACTAAACCTAGCTGTTTATATGGCCTATGAAGACAGTACTAACGCCAGCTGCTGATATTGTCCCTGAGGACAGTAATAACGCCAGCTGTTGATATTGCCCCTTAAGATGGTACTAAACCTAGCCGTTGATATTGCCCCTTAGAACAAAAATAATGCTATCTGTTGATATGGCCCCTGAGGATAGTACTAATTCTAGGTGTTGGTATTGCCCTTAGGATATTATTAAGCTGTTGATATTGCCCCTGAGGAGAGTACTAAACATAGCTATGATATTGTCTCCAAGAACAGTAATAACCCTAGCTGTTGATATGGCCCCTGAGGACTTTACTATCGTTAGCTGCTGATATTGCCCATAGTTACAGTACTAAAACTAGCTGTTGATATGGCCCCAGAGGACAGTACTAACGTCAGCTGTTGATATTGCCCCTTAACATAGAACTTACCCTTGCTGTTGATATTGCCCTGAGGACAGTAATAAACCTAGCTGTTGATATAGCCCCTGAGGACAGTACTAACATCAGCTGTTGATATTGGCCCTTAGGACAGTACTATCGCTAGCTGTTGATACTGCCCCTAGGGACGGTACTAAAACTAGCTGTTGATATGGCCCCAGAGGACAGTACTAACGCCAGCTGATATTGCCCTGTAGGATAGTACTAAAAGTAAGTATAACCTTACCTGTTGATAATTCCCCTTAGAACAATATTAACGCTAGATGTTGATATGGCCCTTAAAACAGTAATAACGCTAGCAGTTGATATGGCCCCTGAGGACAGTACTAATTCTAGCTGTTTATATTGCCCCTTAGGACATTACTAAGCTGTTGATACTGCCCCTGAGGACAGTAATAATGCCAGCTGTTGATATTACCCCTTAAGGTAATTCTAACGCTAGCTGTTGATATTGACCCTAAGGACAGTACTAACGCCAGCTGTTGATATAGTCCTAAACCTAGCCGTTGATATTGCCCCTTAGAACAATAATAACGCTAGCTGTTGATATGGCCCCTGAGGACAGTACTATCGCTAGCCGTTGATATTGCCCCTTAGGACAGTACTAAAACTAGCTGTTGATATGACCCCTGACGACAGTACTAACGTCAGCTGTTGATATTGCCCCTGAAGATAGAACTAACCCTAGCTGTTGATATTGCCCCTGAGGACAGTACTATCGCTAGCTGTTGATACTGCCCCTAGGGACGGTACTAAAACTAGCTGTTGGTATGGCCCCAGAGGACAGTACTAAACCTAGCTGTTTATATGGCCTCTGAGAACAGTACTAACGACAGCTGCTGATATTGTCCCTAAGGACAGTACTAACGCTAGCTGTTGATATTGACCGATAGGACAGTACTATCGCTAGCTGCTGATATTGCCCCTTAGGACATTACTTAACTAGCAGTTGATTTGGCTGCAGAGGACAGTACTCACGTCAGCTGTTGATATTATCCCTTAAGATAGAACTAACCCTAGCTGTTGATATTGCCCCAGGGGACAGTAATAAACCTAGCTGTTGATATAGCACCTGAGGGCAGTACTATCGCTAACTGTTGATACTGCCCCTAAGGACGGTACTAAAACTACCTGATGATATGACCCCAGAGGACAATACTAAACATAACTGTTTATATGGCCTCTGAGGACAGTACTAACGCCAACTGATGATATTGCCCCTAAGGACAGTACTAACGCCAGCTGTTGATATTGACCGATAGGACAGTACTATCGCTAGCTGTTGATACTGCCCCTAGAGACGGTACTAAAACTAGCTGGTGATATGGCCACGGAGGACAGTACTAACGCTAGCTGTTGATATTGCCCCTTAGGATAGTACTATCGCTAGATTTAGATAATATCCCTATGGATGTTTAAACGCTGGCTGTTTATAATCCCATGAGGTCAGTTCTTACGCCAGCTGTTGATATTGCCCATGAGGACAGTACTAATGCTAGCTGATGATATTGGCCCTGAGGACACTACTTACGCCAGCTGTTGATATTGCCCATTGGGACAGTACTAACGACAGCTGTTGATATTGGCCCTGAGGACACTACTTACGCCAGCTGTTAATATTGCCCCTAAGGACAGTACTAACGTTGGCTGATGATATGACCCCTGAGGATAGTGTTATCGCTGGCTGTTGATATGGCCCCTGAGGACAGTACTATCGCTAGCCGTTGATATTGCCCCTTAGGACAGTACTAAAACTAGCAATTGATATGGCCCCAGAGGACAGTACTAACGTCAGCTGTTGATATTGCCCCTTAGGATAGTATTATCGCTAGATGTCGATACTATCCCTATGGATGTTTAAACGCTGGCTGTTGATATTTTCCCTGAGGTCAATTCTTACGCTAGCTGTTGATATTGCCCCTGAGGACAGTACTAACCCTAGCTGTTGATATGGCCCCTGATAGACATCTAGATATTTTGCAGTTATCTAGATAAAACGTTAAAAATATCTAGATAGATATGTAGCTACTAAGTGACAAACATAGAATACCACCATTCTGGTGATACTTAAATAACTCGTGTATTTATAAAGCACAAATACAATTATTCACTTGTGTACTTAATACGGTTGGTGAGTACATGCACCGGACTTGTGTCCCTAATATGTTTTTTCCAATGGATTAGACACGTGTCCTTAATTCAACCGAATTACATTACGCGGTCCGAGTATTAACTTTCATACCCATCTAACCCCGTCTCCAAGAAGTGAAATCGGGGTTGGCTGGGGTATGAAATAAAACCTTAATTTTGGCTTTAAAAAAGTGTATATTTTAAAATTAAAACATTTAATAGGTAATTGTAAACAGGTTATCGCGTTATTTCAGTAAAACATGTTTTTAAACATGTTCTATTGTCAAAAATATCCGTTATAAAATCCTGCTAATATAAGCTTTCCCATCGCTTAATGATATTAAGGCGGGACCACGTAATGAGGGCACGTGTGCATAATATTGTCTGGCTCAAATACTGTTCCACAGACCACTTTGTATAGCACTGATCATGGGAGGTATATTACCTTTGATTTTCAATATATGTTTGCATATACTAGTATCATTAAATGAACTAGTTTTCACTATCGGTTAAGAATGTCTTCAAGTGTGTACATTATTTCCTTATGTTGGTATCATTGGTATGTCTGATGCTTGGTGGTATTATATATGTCCTATTACAGTTATATGTTGCCTTTCACTTATAGAGATATAATTAATTAATTGTCAATTAGAAGCCATGTCACATTACTTTCCCGATTACAGAAAAAGTAGTCTCTGGTTCAAGAATCAATAACATTGTGATTAAACATGAATGTTGTATTTAATTATTTATTTAGTTTTATTTGTCTTTATATATGTATATATGAAAGTTTGTATGTGTGAAAGTATGTATGTGTGTGTGTATATGTGTATGTGAGTGTGTGTGTGTGTGTGTGTGTGCGTGCGTGCGTGCGTGAGTGCGTGCGTAAGTGCGTTCAGCGTAGTTACGGGTCTGACGCAATGTTATTTATTTGATCTTTGGAGATTGGAGCCCGATATTTATATTTAGATTTTCAATTGCTTTTGTTTTCTATTCTTAATTTTTCGATTCGGTGGTTCTACTACTCCGGCCGATAAAAGGCTATGGGTATTGTTTAACCACTTATAGGATATGTTGTCTGCGTTTTAATTGAGTCTTTCGGCTGTTACTTTTGATACGCAGGCTTCATAACCGCTGGAGCAACTAAATCCATTTTGTTTATTTTGCTCTTAGGGGCATACAATTTTGTTAGATACTGGGACGGCTAAATGTATATACTATTGTTTTATGAATATTGAGTTCTGCTATACCCGGCACTAGGGTGAGTGAGCGGTAGCTGGCATATTTCACTACTGTTCATGAACAGTCAAACCGAGACAGCAATATTGCATATGTATCGTGTTCTGTCTGTTCCAAAGGTCTACTCTCATACTCTTTTAAGTTACATAACGCAGCCGTCGCACACATGCGTAGACCATGACAATGCAGTGTGTGATGGTATTATCACATAATGCGTATATGTCACATATTGCGTATTGAATTTGACGCATTATATGAATAATCATATTCAGCTTCTGTTTAAAAATAAATTTCTGTATACCGAATTTAGTTCCGTAGAAGGTATTAGTGCATAATTCCCTCCTGTACCAGACCATGCATATCAGTTTACAAAAGAAATAGGATGTCTCTGTCATCCGTTAATTTCTTTTTAAAACAGTAGTCAAATGTGAGTATACAGACAGAGGAGAAGCCATATAAGCGACAAAAGTTAAGATATTCAGTTATTTTTCGATTAGAATTATTTAGTGATAATGTCTAGGTGATGAGAGAGATGTATATACTGTCCTTTAAGTTTCCAAATAGCACTAGTTACTCATTTTAGTAAAGTATAAGTTATTTCTGCCTAATTTACTCCTATACCACCCGATGTATATGTGTATACAGGAGAAATACCATTTTCTGATTAGCATGGATATGAGTATATATGTCCATGGTTTTATGTACTAAATAATGCTTGATAAGAACTTGTTTTCTAATTGTACTACCCATTACCCATTAATCGTGGATATGTATGTGAATGCTCTTTTTGAAGTGTGTGAAGCTAATTCGTATTTCCAACGAAGTTACTACTTCCTAATTAGAAGATACTAGTGCATTGGAATCAACTGCTATATAAGCCGATACATATAAATATAAAGGAGAAATAATATATTCTATCATTTAACGAAAGAAAAACGTAATACATGTGACTTAGTTGGCTTTTCTCCTGCATGAATACACACAATCGCCTACTGTTTAAAATAATTATACGTAACGGATGCTAGAGACAACTCTCACATCGCCTAGACAATATCACATAATGTTTTTAAAAACAAAAGAGTCATTTAGCTTAATTATAACCTCTTTCTTCTATAATGTACCTGTCGGTTTATTTGGAAGAACATGATTTCTTAAGTACATGTGAATTGACGAATAATATGTTACCTTATCAAACCACGTACACGTGCATTGGGAATCAACATGTAATATAAGCAAAATATTCATGCAGGGTGTATGAGGATGGAGAGGGGCATTCTCTGCTCATCCTTTTCAGATTAGGGGGAGAGGTACTGACCCAGTCAGTTCCTAATTTTTGATACTGCACGTACTCAAATCCAATTATCATGACAACGTCGTTTCCAAGGAAAGCTCTACGTGTATTTTGCGTCACTGAGTAACACATAATTTCATCAAGATCTATAATGAGCAAATACATCCTGTACATGGGACTGTTCAACGGCTTAAAATCTCCATCGAAGGAGGGCACACGTTTCACAGTACCTTGCCCTAATAATTAACGGTCAACTAAAGCTCTCATTTAGAAAAAAACATAAAGGTAGGGTAAACGAAAAGACAACTATGCATACACATACACACTGGTGAGAAACCGTTTAATATTAAATATCACAAGTTATGAATATATTGTCCCTTTCGCGTATCAAGGAAGTGACCTAATTAATTTAATTAGCCGTTCAGGAGTTTACTGACGCTGGCTGTTGATATTGTCTTTAAGTACAGTACTGAAGCAATGGAATCTAGTAGGTGATATTTTCGCAGAGTTTAGTATTAACCGTATCCGGGTTTTTTTCCACTGAGGACAGTACTGACACATGATTTAAAAGAATACAATTATTATATTAAAGTAGATAGATCATTAAAAACAAACTGTCGCTTAATTGCCCTACTTTCTTCTGGCTTTATAAACTACCAGCAGGTTTATGTTTGTATACAAGCATTTTATTTCTTTCTTAAATATTGTGACTTGCGGAATACTCTTGTTATATTCTTAGTGATATTATCCAAGCATGTTCACATGTACAGGTGATCAACACATAAATTAAGCAAACTATTCGGGAAGGGTGGGTGAATGCGGGTGGTTGGGGGTGAAATACTCTGCCCATCACTCTTGGATTTCATGTGCGGCATACACACTGGTGAGAAACCGTTTAAGATTAAATATCACAGGTTATGAATATATCGTCACTTTCGCGTATCAAGGAATTGACCGAAGTAATTTAGTTTGTCATTAAGAACTTTATTGACGCTATTTGTTGATATAGTCCTAGATCACAGTACTGAGCGATGGAAGCTAGCAGGTGATATTACTGCAGAGTTTAGTACTGACTGTATCCTTTTTTTGCCCTGAGGAAAGTATTGTCACATGATTTAAAATATATGATTTGACAATATAATTATCATATTAAAGCTGATCAATATTATATTAAAGCTGATCATATAAAATAGCCTATTGCTTAATAGCATACCTTTCTTCTGGCTTTATAAGTTACCAGTAGGTTTTTATGCAAGCATTTGATCTATTAAGTAAAGTGTGACTTGGTGAATATTATTGTTTTATTCTTAGTTCTTATTATTGTTAACCCTTTTGTGTTTGTGATGTAGTTTGCATTTATTATTACTTTTGCCTTCTTGTTTGTCTGTTTGCGTGTTTTGGGGGTTTACTGCGTTCTGTGAAAGCTGCAATTCCTATTCGATTTCTATACCTATTTCTATTATTCCAAGCATGTTCATATGTATAGGTGATTCACACATAAAGTAAGCAAGATATTCGGGTGTGTTGTGGGAGGGTGGGGGAATATACTCTGCCCACTATTCTCAGATTAGGGAATAGAGGCAGCATACTCGTACACACTGGCGAGAAACCGTTTAAAGATTAAATATCACAGGATTTGAATATATCAAGGAAGTGACCAAAGCCGATAATTTTGCCCTCAGGACTATACCGACACTAGCTGTTCACATTTCCCCTTAGGACAGTACTAACGGTAAATTGCTGTAGATATTGCACCTGAGGAAATTGGTAAGAAATTGGTAAGATTATCTGTCGATATTGCCCCTGAGGACAGTATAAACGACATCTGTCACTAAGGTCCTTAGTGAGGTCCTTAGTGACAAAAAAACATTATTTGTCAATTAAGTCCCAAGCAGCAATTCCGGCGCCATCTGTCAATACGGTCCATATACACAATACTGACGTCATCTGTCAATAAGGTCCCTTTCAACAATACTGACGCCGTCTGTAAATTAGGTCCCTATAGACAATATGAACTCCATCTGTCAATAAGGTCTCTATGGACAATACCCACACCATCTGTCACTAAGGTACCTGTACGCAATACACACTTCATTTATCAACAAGGTCCCTATGGACAATTATGACGCCATCTACCAATACGGTCCGTTTCAACAATACTTACGCCATGTGTCAATAAAGACAACACAGACTACGTCTGTCAACAGTAACGTCCATTCAGATCATATTGACGCCGTCTGTCAATAAATTCCCTATTGACAAAACAAACACCATCTGTCAATAAGGTCCATTAAGACAATACTGACCATATCTGCCAATAAGGTCTCAATCAACACTACTTACACTATCTCTCAATAAGGTCCCTATAGACAATAATGACACAATCTTTCAATAAGGTTCCAAAATAAAAAAAAATAAGCCACATGTCACTATGGTCCCTATTTGCTATACATCTGTCAATAAGGTCCCTATGCACAATACAGACTCGATCCGTATAGACCACACTAACTACATGTATCAATAACGTCGTTATTGACCAAACAAGCACACTCTCTTAATAAGTTCCTGATAGAAAATGCTGAGGCTATCTGTCAATAAGGCCCCAATCAACAATGATGGCAAAATCTGTCAATAAGGTCCATATATACAATACTGACGCGATCTGTCAATAAGGTCTCTATCAACAATATTGACGCCATCTGTCGATAAGATACCCTATCAACAGTAATGACGCCACCTGTAAATATTGTCCGTATAGACCATACTGACGTCATCTGTCGATAACGTCCCTATTGAAAATACTGACACCATCTGTCAAAAATGTCCCTATAGACAGTGTGTACGTTATCTGTCAATAATGTCCTTCTAGTCAATAAAGGCACAATCCATCAATTGGGACCCTATATACAATAAGAACTCCGTCTGTCAATAAGGTTTCTTTGGACAATACACACATCATCTGTCACTAAGGTACCTGTATCCAATACAAACTTCATTTGTCAACAATGTACCTATGTACAATAATGACGCCATCTATCAATAAGATCCCTTTCAACAATATTTACGCCATGTGTCAGTATGCTCTCTATAGACAACACAGACTATGTCTGTCAATAACGAACCTAAAGACCATACTGACGCCATCTGTCAATCTGTCAATAAGGTCCATGTTGACAAAACAAACACCATGTGTCAATAAGGTCTCTTATGACAATACTGACTCTATCTGCCAAAAACGTCCCTATTGACATCTCTCAATAAGGTCCCTATTGACAAAGGAAACACCATTTTTTAGGAAATGCTGACTCTATCTGTCAATTAGGTCCCTATTGACATCTGTCAATAAGGTCCCTATTGGCAAAACAAAAACCATCATGCGTCAATATGCTCTCTATTGACAACACAAGACTATGTCTGTAAATAACGCGAATCTACAGACCGCCTGTATTGTCTATAGGGACCTTATTGACAGATGCCGTCTGTATTGTCTATTGCGACCTTAATGGCAGATGGCGTCAGTATTGTCTAGAGGGGTAATATTGACAAGTGCCGTCTGTACTGTTTATAGTGACCTCATTGACAGATACCGTCTGTATTGTCTAAAGGGACCTTATTGGCACATGTCGTCTGTTTTGTCTGTATGGACCTTAATGTCAGATGACGTCTGTATTGTCTATTGGGACCTTATTGACAGATGCCATCTGTATTGTCTGTAGGGGCATTAGTGACAGATGGCGTCTGTATTTTCGATAGGGGCATTAATGACAGATGCCGTATGTACCGTTTATAGGGACCTTATTGATAGATGCCGTCTGTACTGTATATAGGGACCTTATTGACAGATGGCGTATGTATTATGTATAGGGACCTTATTGACAGATGCCGCCTGTATTGTCTATAGGGACCTTATTGACAGATGCCGTCTGTACTGTCTATAGGGACCTTATTGACAAAAGTCGTCTGTATTATGTATAGGGACCTAATTGACAGATGCCGTCTGTATTGTATATAGGGACCGTATTGACAGATGCCGTCTGTACGGTCTATAGAGACCTTATTGACACATGACGTCTGTATTATGTATAGGGACCTTATTGACAGATGCCTCCTGTATTGTCTATAGGGACCTTATTGACAGATGCCGTGTGTATTGTCTATAGGAACCTTATTGATAGATGGCGTAAGTATTGTCTATAGGGACCTTATTGACAGAATGCGTCAGTATTGTCTAAAGGTGCATTATTGACAGATGCTGTCTGTACTGTTTATAGGGACCTTATTGACAGATGCCGACTGTATTGTCTGTAGGGACCTTATTGACAGATGTCGTCTATATTGTCTATAGGAACCTTATTGACGGATGCCGTCTGTATTGTCTATAAAGACCTTATTGAAAGATGCCGTCTGTATTGTCCATCGGAGCATTATCAGATGGCGTCTGTATTGTCTATAGGGATGACCTTATTGACAGATGCCGTCTGTATTGTCTATAGGGGCATTATTGACAGATGCCCCTGTATTGTCTATAAGGACCTTATTGATAGATGCCGTCTGTATTGGCTATAGGGAGCTTATTGACAGATGCCGTCTGTATTGTCTGTAGGGGCATTATTGACAGATGCTCTCTTTATTGTCCGCAGGGACCTTATTGACAGATGGCGTCAGTATTGTCTATAGGGACCTTATTGACAGATGGCGTCAATATTGTCTATAGGGGCATTATTGACAGATGCCCCTGTATTGTCTATAAGGACCTTATTGATAGATGCCGTCTGTATTGGCTATAGGGAGCTTATTGACAGATGCCGTCTGTATTGTCTGTAGGGGCATTATTGACAGATGCTCTCTTTATTGTCCGCAGGGACCTTATTGACAGATGGCGTCAGTATTGTCTATAGGGACCTTATTGACAGATGGCGCCAATATTGTCTATAGGGGCATTATTGAAAAAGGCCGTCTGAACTATTTATAGGGACCTTATTGACAGATGCCGTCTGTTTTGTCCATTGTAGCGTTATTGACAAGATTAATGTAACAAGATGGACCAAGTGGAGACAACTCACCAAGGGAGAATCAAGAATAAATAAATGTACAAATTTATTTACAACAAGATGAATATATATACAGATGAATACAAATGACAAAGTAGAAATATCAACCTTTTAAATCATGTTTAAAATGAAGTACACTACACGTTAGATTACACTGTTCGGCTTTAATCAGACTGAATGTCTGATATCTGTATTTATGATATATGTATACTATATCACACGCTATATTATCTCTCAAAGCTATATCTAGCTGAGTCCTTCCGGTACAGTTCCCGGCACTAATACTTCACTTCCGCGTTATATTGCAATCCCGTCCTTAGCGGTTGCTATTCGTCCCGGTACCACACATACTTCCGGTGACGTAATTCACACGCGACGCCCACTCGCACGATCCTTTCCGGTGATGGCGGTGGTATTACACATCCGGTGACGTTATCTGCGTAGCTATCTACGTAACCAGGCCCTCTTGCCTAGCGTCTCCTTGGCTACCGTCTGGTCTGTCGCCCAAATAGCGAATGCTGTCGTTCCCGCGTCCTATGACGGCGTTCCCAACCTACGACCCCGTAGAACACGCTCCCGACAATACGCTCTACATGCTTTACGCTCCTAGCGTGTACGTACGCTCCTAGCGTATACGGCTACAAAATATATACCCAGTCTTACAATGTTATCACAACATGTATTTTATAATAGCGATAAGGTATCACCATACCTAATACTTGATTGAAAAGCAATCTTTATTCGGAATGAATAAACCCGAATTCTAAACCTTCGTCGACTAGACATTATGCTAAACTTTAACAAAACGTGTAAAACAATTACAGATGTAATTTATCGACAATGAAATCTCACATTTCTAGATGAAACGCAAAACTTACAACATAATAATTCAACCATAGACTGAATGAATAATTGGTTTTACATCCCGTTAACACATTATAGGCTATACTGGTACAGCGACCTCAGAGTGATTGAATAATAATGACAGTATGAAAACCAATCTCAGAGAGATTTATACTGCACAATAAACAATAACCGTTTATGCAATAACGTAATGACAGTTAGTTTTAGTTTAAACTTATTTATTTGACATCGATTGTAACGAAAGCTCTATGAACTTATTTGAATCACTCTCGATGTCTTCCTGGGTAGAACCAGTACTAAGCAATGCAGATAAAGTGTCTTGCTCAGGGACACAACGCATATGGCAATGACGGGAATCGAACCCACGACTTTTGGATCATGGGTCCAACGCTCTACCACTAGACCACAGCGCTCCACTAATGACAGTTCGAATCCTCCGTAGAAAAGGTACATACAATTTGAATCGCGTATTCCATTTACTATCTACAGAACAACTGGCATTATCAATAATGTAAATATATGCCCCAATAATCTTATCACACAATAATTTGCTAAAATATTCTATCTATGGCTTTTACCGGCAGATATTTACTTCAGAACAACAAAATAAATATGACAATAATTTACAACAAATAAAATAGATTTGACTTACCCTTTGCCGTTATGGTAATGGTCCCTACTACTCTGGATAATGGCTTGCGATCCTGTGACAAGTTCTTACGATTTCGACACCCATATATACAGTCCCTACACGGATACCTGCCTGGTGAAACACGCCATCCATGCAAATGTCATGTTATTCGGACTGCTCGGACTGCACGTAGTGTCGTAATAAGAATTTTATGCATTTATTAGACCCGCACTGGTAAATACTGGCAAATTTACTCATAATACACAGCTTGTAAAATCATAACTTTCTTAATAGTCGGTGGATTTTGATGAAATAAACGCCAAAACAACTTCTTCTTTATCAATAGAATGAATCTAGTAAAAGATCATTTATTAGATATAGGCATCGATTAAAAGTGATGCGCTTGGCAAAAATCTACCAAAATTCCTATTCAAAATCAGGGAAAATGAGGCCCCGACAAACACAAAGTAAATATGCACTCATTTTGTTACACATCTGTATTGTCTATAGGAACCTTATTGACAGATGTCGTTTATATTTCAAATAGGGACCATTTTGACAGGTAGCATCAGTTATTTTCTATTGGGACCTTATTGAAAGATTGTGTCATTATTGTCTGTAGGTACCGTACTGTCAGATGATGCCAGTATTATTAATTGGGACCTTATTGGCTGATAGAGTCAGTATTTTCTTTAGGGACCTTATTGACGGATAGTGTTTTTTGTCAATAGGAAAGACCGTATTGACAGATGTCAATACGGAACTTATTGACAGATGTCAATAGGGACCTTAATGACACATAGAGTGACTATTTTTGACTATTTTCTTAAGGGACCTTATTAGCAGATGGTTTTTGTTTTGCCAATAGGGACCTTATTGACAGATGTCAATAGGGACCTAATTGACAGATAGAGTCAGCATTTCCTAAAAAATGGAGTTTCTTTTGTCAATAGGGACCTTATTGAGAGATGTCAATAGGGACGTTTTTGGCAGATAGAGTCAGTATTGTCATAAGAGACCTTATTGACACATGGTGTTTGTTTTGTCAACACGGACCTTATTGACAGATTGACAGATGGCGTCAGTATAGTCTGAAGGTTCGTTATTGACAGACATAGTCTGTGTTGTCTATAGAGAGCATATTGACACATGGCGTAAATATTGCTGAACGGGATCTTATTGATAGATGGCGTCATTATTGTACATAGGTACATTGTTGACAAATGAAGTTTGTATTGGATACAGGTACCTTGGTGACAGGTGATGTTGGTATTGTCCAAAGAAACCTTATTGACAGATGGAGTTCATATTGTATATAGGGTCCCAATTGATGGATTGTGCTATTGACTATAAGGACCGTATTGACAGATTACGTACACAGTGTCTATAGGGACCTTTATGACAGAATGTTTCAGTATTTTCAATAGGGACGTGATCGACAGATGACGTCAGTATGGTCTATACGGACCATATTTACAGGTGGCGTCATTACTGTTGATAGGGTTTCTTATCGACAGATGGCGTCAGTATTGAATATATGGACCTTATTCACAGATTTTGCCATCATTGTTGATTGGGACCTTATTGACAGATAGCCTCAGTATTTTCTATCAGGAACTTATTAAGAGAGTGTGCTTGTTTGGTCAATAAAGACGTTATTGATACATGGAGTTAGTGTGGTCTATACGGATCGAGTCTGTATTGTGCATAGGCACCTTATTGACAGATGTATAGCAAATAGGGACCATAGTGACATGTAGCATCAGTTTTTTATTTTGGGACCTTATTGAAAGATTGTGTCATTATTGTCTATAGGGACCTTATGGAGAGATGGTGTCAGTATTGTTGATTGGGACCTTATTGGAAGATAGAGTTAGTATTGTCTTAACGGACCTTATTGACAGATGGTGTTTGTTTTGTCAATAGGGACTTTATTGACATACGGCGGCAATATGATCCGAATGGACGTTACTGTTGACAGACGTAGTCTGTGTTGTCTTTATGGACCTTATTGTTACATGGCGTAAGTATTGTTGAAACGGACCGTATTGGTATATGGCGTCATGATTGTCCATAAGGATCTTGTTGATAAATGAAGTGTGTATTGCGTAAAGGTACCTTAGTAACAGATGGTGTGGGTATTGTCCATAGAGACCTTATTGACATATGGAGTTCATATTGTCTATAGGGACCTAATTGACAGACGGCGTCAGTATTGTTAAAAGGGATCTTATTGACAGATGACGTCAGTATTGTGTATATGGACCGTATTGACAGATGGCGCCGTAATTGTTGCTTGGGACTTAATCGACAGATAATGTTTGTTTTGTCTAAGGACCTCACTAAGGACCGTATTGACAGATGTCGTTTATACTGTCCTCAGGGGCAATATCGACAGATAATCTTACTACTTTCCTCATGTGCAATATCTACAGCCAGTTACCGTTAGAACTGTCCTCAGGGGAAATGTGAACAGCTAGTGTCGGTAAAGTCCTGAGGGCAAAATTATCGGCTTTGGTCACTTCCTTGATGAGCGAAAGTGATATATTCAAAACCTGTGATATTTAATCTTAAACGGTTTCTCACCAGTGTGTACGAGTATGCTGCTTCTATTCCCTAATCTGAGAATAGTGGGCAGAGTATATTCCCCCACCCTCCCAAAAAACACCCGCATATTGTGCTTACTTTATGTGTGAATCACCTATACATGTGAACATGCTTGGAATAATAGAAATATGTATAGAAATCGAATAGGAATTGCAGCTTTCACAGAACACAGTTCTATTGTTCTAAACATATTTATTTTACATCGATTGGGAAACAAGTTCTTGCAACTTAGATTAATCACTCTCGATGGCTTCCTGGGTAGAACCAGTACTAAGCAATGTGGATTAATTATCTTGCTCAAGGATAGATAACGTGGCCGCGACGGAGGATCGAACCCACGACCTCTCGATCAGGAGTTCGGCGCTCTACCACTGGACCACGCACTCCACAGAACACAGTAAACCCCAAAACACGCAAACAGACAAACAAGAAGGCAAAAGTAATAATAAATGCAAACTACATCACTAACACAAAGTGGTTAACAATAATAAGAACTAAGAATATAACAATAATATTCACCAAGTCACACTTTACTTAAGAGATCAAATGCCTGCATAAAAACCTATAATAAAGCCAGAAGAAAGGTATGCTATTAAGCAATAGGCTATTTTATATGATCAGCTTTAATATAATAATGATCAGCTTTTATATAATAATTATATTGTTTTAAATCGTGTGACTCAGGGCAAAAAAAGGATACAGTCAGTACTGAACTCTGCAATAATATCACCTGCTAGCTTCCATCTCTTCAGTACTGTGCTCTAGGACAATATCAACAGATAGCGTCAATAAAGTTCTTAATGACAAACTAAATTACTTCGGTCACTTCCTTGATACGCGAAAGTGACGATATATTCATAACCTGTGATATTTAATCTTAAACGGTTTCTCACCAGTGTGTATGCAGCACATGAAATCCGAGAGTGATGGGCAGAGTATTTCCCATGTGTCAGTATTGACCTCTTTGAAAAAAAACCGGATACGGTTAATACTGAACTCTGCGAAAATATCACCTACTAGCTACCATTGCTTCAGTACTGTACTTAAAGACAATATCAACAGCTAGCGTCAGTAAACTCCTGAACGGTTAATTAAATTAATTAGGTCACTTCCTTGATACGCGAAAGGGACAATATATTCATAACTTGTGATATTTAGTATTAAACGGTTTCTCACCAGTGTGTATGTGTATGCACAGTTGTCTTTTCGTTTAACTCAACTTTATGTTTTTCTCTAAATGAGAGCTTTAATTGGCCGTTAATTATTAGGGCAAGGTACTGTGAAACGTGTGCCCTCCTTCGATGGAGATTTTAAGCCGTTAAACAGTCCCATTTGCTCATTATATATCTTGATGAAATTATGTGTTAACCAGTGACGCAAAATACACGTAGAGCTTTCCTTGGAAACGACGGTGAATATGATTATTCATATAAAGCGTCAAATTCAATACGCAATATGTGACGTGTACGCATTATGTGATAATACCATCAAACAATGCATTGTCATGGTCGACGCATGTATGCGACTGCCGCGTTATGTAACTTAAAAGAGTATGAGAGTCGACCTTTGAAAACGACAGAACACGATACATATGCAATATTGCAGTCTCGGTTTGACTGTTCACGAACGGTAGCGAAATATGCTAGTTACCACTCATTCACCCTAGTGCCGGGTATAGCAGAACTCTATATTCATAAAACAATAGTATATACGTTTAACCGTCCCAGTATCTAACACAATTGGATGCCCCGAAGAGCAAAATAAACAAAATGGAATTTAGTTTCTCCAGCGGTTATGAAGCCTGCGTATCAAAAGTAACAGCCGAAAGACTCAATTAAAAAGCAGATAACATATCCTATGAGTGGTTAAACAATACCCATAGCCTTTTATCGGCCGGAGTAGTGGAACCACCGAATCGAAAATTAAGTGTAGAAAACAAAAGCAATTGAAAATTACCACCGATATCTAAATATAAATATCGGGCTCCAATCTCCAAAGATCAAATGAATAGCATTGCGTCAGACCCGTAACTACGCTGAGACATAGAAGCACGCACGCACGCACTTACGCACGAACGCACTTACGCACGCACGCACTTACGCACACACACACACACACACACATACACGCATACACACACACATACATACTTTCACACATACAAACTTTCATATATACATACATAAAGATAAATAAAACTAAACAAATATTTAAATAATAATCACAATGTTATTGATTCTTGAACCAGAGACTACTTTTTCTGTAATCAGGAAAGTAATGAGACATGGCTTTTAATTGACAATTAATTAATTATATCTCTATAAGTGAAAGGCAACATATAACTGTAATAAGACATATATAATACCACCAAGCATCAGACATACCAATGATACCAACATAAGGAAATAATGTACACACTTGAAGACATTCTTAACCGACAGTGAAAACTAGTTCATTTAATGATACTAGTATATGCAAACATATATTGAAAATCAAAGGTAATATACCTCTCATGATCAGTGCTATACAAAGTGGTCTGTGGAACAGTATTTGAGCCAGACAGAATTACGCTCACGTTCTCCTCATTACGTGGTCCCGCCTTAATACCATTAAGCGATGGGAAAGCTTATATTAGCAGCATTTTATAACGGATATTTTTGACAATAAAACACGTTTAAAAACATGTTTTACTGAAATAACGCGATAACCTGTTTACAATTACCTATTAAATGTTTTAATTTTAAAATATACATTTTTTTAAAGCCAAAATTAAGGTTTAATTTCATACCCCAGCCAACCCCGCTTTCACTTCTTGGAGACGGGGTTAGATGGGTATGAAAGTTAATACTCGGACAGCATAATGTAATTCAGTCGAATTAAGGACACGTGTCTAATTCGTTGGAAAAAACATATTAGGGACACATGTGGTCCAAGTCCGGTGCATGTACTCACCAACCGTATTACGTACACAAGTGAATAATTGTATTTGTACTAAGTCTTTATAAATACACGAGTTATTTAAGTATCACCAGAATGGTGGTATTCTATTTTTGTCACTAGGTAGCTACCTAACTATATTTTAACGTTTTATCTAGATAACTGCAAAATATCTAGATGTTTTTCAGGGGCCATATCAACAGCTAGGGTTAGTACTGTCCTCAGGGGCAATATCAACAGCTAGCGCAAGAACTGACCTCAGGGAAAATATCAGCAGCCATCTTTTAAACATCCATGAGGATATTATCAACATCTAGCGATAGTACTATCCTAAGGGTCAATATCAACAGCTAGCGTAAGTACTGACCTCAGGGAAAATATCAACAGCCAGCTTTTTAACATCCATGAGGATATTATCAATATCTAGAGATAGTACTATCCTAAGGGGCAATATCAACAGCTGGCGTTAGCACTGTCCTCTGAGGCCATATCAACTGTTAGTTTTAGTACTGTCCTGAGGGACAATATCAACAACTAGCGATAGTACTGTCCTCAGGGGCCATATCAACAGCCATCGATAACACTGTCCTCAGGGGCCATATCAACAGCCAACATTAGTACTGTCCTTAGGGGCAATATCAACAGCTGGCGTAAGTAGTGTCCTCAGGGCCAATATCATCAGCTAGCATTAGTACTGTCCTCATGGGCAATATCAACAGCTAGCGTAAGAACTGACCTCATGGGAATATCAACAGCCAGCGTTTAAACATCCATAGGGATATTATCTAAATCTAGCGATAGTACTATCCTAAGGGCAATATCAACAGCTAACGTTAGTACTGTCCTCTGTGGCCATATCAACTGCTAGATTTAGTACCCTCCAAAGGGGCAATATCAGCAGCTAGCGATAATACTGTCCTATCGGTCAATATCAACAGCTGGCTTTAGTACTGTCCTTAGGGGCAATATCAGCAGGTGGCGTTAGTACTGTACTCAGAGGCCATATAAACAGCTAGGTTTAGTACTGTACTCTGGGGCCATATCAACAGCTAGTTTTAGTACCGTCCCTAGGGCCAGAATCAACAGCTAGTGATAGTACTGTCCTATGGGCCAATAGCAACAGCTGGCGTTAGTACTGTCCTCAGGGGCTTTATCAACAGCTAGGTTTATTACTGTCCTCAGGGGCGATTTCAACAGCTAGGGTTAGTTCTATCTTAAGGGACAATATCAACAGCTGACGTTAGTACTGTCCTCTGGGACCATATCAAATGCTAGTTTTAGTACTGTCCTAAGGGGCAATATCAGCAGCTAGCGATAGTACTGTCCTATCGGCCAATATCAACAGCTGGCGTTTGTACTGTCCTTAGGGGCAATATCAGCATATGGCGTTAGTACTATCCTCAGAGGCAATATAAACAGATAGGTTTAGTACTGTCCTCTGGGGCCATATCAACAGCTAGTTTAAGTATCGTCGCTAGGGGCAGTATCAACAGCTAGCGATAGTACTGTCCTAGGGCTATATCAACAGCTAGGTTTATTACTGTCCTCAGGGGCAATATCAAGAGCTAGAGTTAGTTCTATCTTAAGGTGCAATATCAACAGCTGACGTTAGTACTGTCCTCTGGGGCCATATTAACAGCTTGTTTTAGTCCTGTCCCTAGGGGCAATATCAGCAGTTATCGATAGTAAAGTCTTCAGGGTCCATATTAATAGCTAGCGTTATTAATGTCCTTAGGGGCACTATCAACAGCTTCGTCTAGTGCTCTCCTCAGGGGAGACATTTATTAAGCTGTTGATCCTCAGGGGCCATATCAACAGCTAGGTTTAGTACCGTCCTTAGAGGCAATATCAGCAGCTAGCGATAGTACTATCCTAAGGGTCAATATCAACAGCTGGCGTTAGTACTAGCCTCTGGAGCCATATCAGCAGCTAGTTTTAGTACTGTCCTTAGGGGCAATATCAGCAGTTAGCGATAGTACTGGCCTAAGGGTCAATATCAACAGCTGGTATTAGTACTGTCCTCAGGGGCCATATCAACAGCTAGGTTTAGTACTGTCCTCAGGGGCAATATCAACAGCTAGCGTTAATACTATCTTACCGGGCAATATCAACAGCCTGCGTTAGTATGGTCGTCAGTGGCAATATCAACAGCAAGCGTTAGTACTGTCCTGAAGTACAATACAAACAACTAACGTAAGTACTGTCCTCAGTGTATAGAGCTGATAGTGCTGCTAAAACAGCATTAGGTTTATATATATCTGATACCAAATTACCTTATACTGATTTTAAAAGTTGTATTAACACATATATTCGTAACTATTTGCAAGCCGCTTGGGATTTGTCAGTTAACAATAAACTCCATTCAATTAAACCGTTACTCGGAGAATGGCGTTCTTCTAGTAGACCCATTCGTCGAGAGGAAGTTGTCCTAGCCCGGTGCAGAATAGGGAATACACGTTATACTCATTCATATTTATTACAAGGTGAGCAATTACCAGAATGTGTACCCTAGCTGCTTTGCACCGTTAACGGTCAAACACATATTGCTGGAATGTGTAGACTTTGATCCTATGCGTCAAAGGTACTACAATGTTAATACTATGACCGAGTTATTTAATACTATAGATTTTAGATTTTCTGAAGGAAGTCAGATTATATAAATCATTATAATATGTTCTTGTAAATAATTACTTTTTTATATACCCGTTTTCGGGCATTTGTTGATTTACATATATAGTTTATATTACTGCCATATCATCCCTTATTTGTTAATAGTTTTATCGTCATATATTTACATTAATTTTTAATTAATCCTTCATCTCTTCATCTTTCGTCAGTTTTTGCGCACAATATGACCTATTTATGTGTCGACGTGCCGTAAAACACTATTCATTCATTTATTCATTCAATATCACTAGCTAGCGTTAGTACTGTCCTAATGTGCATTATCAACAGCCTGCGTTAGTATGTTGCTCAGTGGCAATATCAACAGCCAGCGTTAGTAATGTCCTGAAGTGCAATACCAACAACTAAGGTAAGTACTGTCGTCAGTGGCAATATCAACAGCTAGCGTTAGTACTGTCCTAAGGTGCATTATCAACAGCTAGCGTTAATAATGTCCTCAGGGGCACTATCAAACGCTAGCGTTCGAACAATCCTCATGTGCAATATCAACAGCTAGTCAGTAACATGCATAGGTATCAACAGCGAGCATATGTACTGTCCATATGGAAACAAACAGCTAGTGTCTTTAACATCCACATGTGCACTATCGTCAGCCTTTGTTATAACCACCATAGAGGTACTATAAACAGCCAGCGTTAGTACTGTCCTCAGAGGCAACATCAACGGGTAACATTAGTACTGTCCTCAAATACAATAGCAACAGCTAATGGTAGTACTGTCCTCCGAGGCAATATCAACAGCCAGCGTTAGTACTGCCGTCATTGGCAATATCAACAGCCAGCGTTAATACTGGCCCCAGGGGCAATATCAATACAGTGAGCGTTATTATTGTCCTAAGGGGAGTATCGGCATCTAGCGTTAGTACTGCCTTCAGGGGCGTTAGTACTGTTCTTAGGGGCAATATCAACAGCCAGCGTTAGTACCCTCCTAAGGGGCAACATCAATATCCAGTGTGAGTAATGTCCACAGGGTCAAAATCAACAGCTAACGTTAGCACTGTTCTCAGGGGCAATATCAACAGCTAACGTTAGTACTATCCGAAGGGGCAACATCAACAGCCAGCGTTAGTACTGTCCTCAGTGTCAAAATCAATAGCCAGAGTTAGTAATGTGCTCATGAGCATTATCAACAGGTAGGGTTAGGACTGTCATAATGGGCTATATCCACAGCTAGCGTTAGTACTGTCCCAAGGGGCAATATCAACAGCTAGCGTTAGTTTTGTCCTCATGGAGAATAGCAACAGCTAGCTTTAACACTGTCCCCATTGGCAATATCAATAGCCACTTGTATTACAGTCTTAAAGGGAAATATCAACAGGTAGAGTTAATACTGTCTTCGGGGCCAATATCAACATATAGCGTTAGTATTGCTTTCCAGGGGCAATATCAACTGCTACCGTAAGTACCGTCCTCGGGGGCAATATCAGCAGCTACCGTTAGTACTGTCCTCAATGGCAATATCAACTGCCCGCGATGGTATTGTCCTCAGTGGCAATATCAACAGCCAGCGTTAGTACTGTCCTAAGTGTAATATCAACAGTTATCGTTAGTAATGTCCTCGTAGGCGTTATCAAGAGCTAGCTGTAGAACTACAATATCAACAGCTAGTCTGTAACATGCACAGGTATCAACAGCAAGCTTTTGCTCTGTCTATAGGGACACTATCAACAGCTATTGTCTTTAACATCCACATGAACAATATCAACAGCCAGCGTCTTATAGGGATACTATCAACATGCAGCTAGAGTCAGTACCGTCCAGAAATCACTATCAACAGGTAGCGTTAGTCCTGTCCTCAGGGGCAATGTCAACAGCTAGCGTTAGTACTGTCCTCAGAGGCAATATCAACAGCTAGCGTTAGTACTGTCCTCAGAGGCAATATCAACAGCTAGCGTTAGTACTGTCCTCAGGGGCAATATCGCCGGCTAGCGTTAGTCCTGTCCTAAAACGAATACAGTCAGTACTACTGATACTCTACGAAAATATCACCTACTAGCTTCCATCGCTTTTGTACTGTTCTCAAGGACAATTTCAAAAATTAGCGTCAGTAAAGTCTTGAAGGACAAAATAAATTGCTTAGGTCACTTCCTTGAAACACAAAAGGAACAATATAGTCATATCCTTAAACGGTTTGCATACTTGTCTTTTCGTTTACCGTACCTGTTTGCAAGCAATGTTTTTTCTCAAGTGAGTGCTTTTGATGAATGACCGTTCATTATTCGGGCAAGTTACATGTACTGTGAAACTGCCATCCTTTGAAGGGGATGTTAAGACGTTGACCAGGCCCATGTACAGGAAGGGACACACCCTATAGTTATGCTCCTTACATATTTTGCTGAAATTCTGTGTTTATCAGTGACAACATACCAGCAAAGCCTTCCTCGGAAACGAGGCTGTCATGATAATCAGAAATGAATGTGTATAATTTCAAAAAAAAGAACAGTGGGCTAGCACCTCTCCCCATAACCTGAGACGGGTGGACAGAGTATATTCCACGCACCTCGTCTTGTTCCGTATTTAGAAACACAGCCTACTCACATATCTGACATTTGCCTGTTAACGTTGTCGATTTGTGTTAGCTGTGTTCGGGTTTAAGTTTCAAAACACAGAATACGTGTCAGCGCGAGATATGTCGAAATGTAAAAAAATTCAGAGATATTCACCTGAAAAACATGAACTAGTCGTACGAAAATGTCTAGATCGATGAGGTATTCTTCTCTTTGGTGAGTTTTATGCATGCACGCTTGGTTTTTAACGTTTAATCTATTGCTGTATGACTGCTGTTTATGCATGCATTGCTTGATCTCTTCATGAACCTGTCTTGATAAGGTCGACCCTGATACCTACTTATTCTAAAAGGGCCTCGCAGTAAATCTATTGTAGGTACGCACCATAAGAGCTACTGGTACTTTATAATGACAGAAAAAATGGGTGGTATTTAAACTAAAGGACCTTTTTATTTTGAAAAATGGTCTGCTTTAATGTAATAAGATTCTTTTAAATCGTGTGGCAGTACTGTACTGAGCGAAACAATAAACGGATACAGTCAATACTAATCTCTGTGAAAATATCACCTGCCAGCTGATCTGGGTTCAGTACTGTCCTCAAGGACAATATCAACACAGCTAGCGTCAGTACAGTCCTGAGGGACATACTAAACTGGTTAGGTGAATTTATTGATACGCGAAAGGGACGATATATTCATTAACTCTGATATTGTACCTTAAACGGTTTCTCACCAATATGTACGCACACTTGTCATTTCGCTTACTCTATCATTTGTAAGCAATGTTTTTTTTCCAAGGGAGGGTTTTGGGCAAATGACCTTTCATTATTCGGGCAAGGTACTTTGAATCTTATGCCATCCTTCGAAGGAAATGTTAAGACGTAGACCAGTCCCATGTAGGAAGAGCCATACCATATATATGCTCATGACATATCTCTTTGAATTTCTGTGTTAATGAGGCAAATTGCCCGTGGAGCTTTCCTCGGAAACGACGCTGCCATGATAATTAGACTAGATCGTGTGCAGTATCTATAATTAGGAACAGCGGGGACAGCACCTCTCCCCTAATCTGAAAGGGGTGGGTAGAGTATGTCCCTCCACGCAACCCCCACAACACATACCCCACACGAACATTGTTCTTATATTATATGCAGATTCCCTATGCATGTGTACATGGTTTGATAAGGTAACACATAATATACCAATAGTATTCATCAATTCACATGCAATTAATAAATCGTGTTCTTGCAAATAAACCGACTGGTACATTATAAAAGGAAGAGGTGATAATTAAGCTAAAGGACAGTTTTGTTTTTTAAAAATAGTAAGTGGTAATGTCTAGGCGATGTGAGAGATGCCTCTAACACCCTTTAAGTGTAATTATTTTAAACAGTAGGCGAATGTGTGTATTCATGCAGGATAAAATCCAAATAAGTCACATATATTAAGTTTTTATTTCGTTAAATGATATAATGTGGTATTTCTCCTGTATACTTATATGTATCGGCTAATATTTCAGTTAATTCCTAGGCACTAGTAACTTCTACTTCTAATTAGAAAGTAGTAACTGCTTAGAAAATATGAATTAAAAAAAGAGCGTACACATTCATATCCACGATTAATGCGTAATTGCGGCTGGTATAGCAGTTAATTAGGCACTAGTAACTTCTACTTTGCTAAAATGAGTAACTAGGCCTATTCGGAAAATTAAAGGACAATATCAATATCTCTCACATCGCCTAATATCTTACTGTATGTAGCTGATATGGCTTCTCTCCTGTGTAGAATACAACCACTGCAATCTCACAAAGACACCGTCACATACAGAGGGGTCGGACCGCCCCCCCCCCCCGCCCCCCTCCTCTACCAAAACACATTCAAATTCATTTTGTCATTTTTTATCATGCCTATTCAAGGTCTTTATCATGAGACCGCGTATGCAAACGTGGAAACGTGGCTCCATCGTAAATGGAGTGTCTATTATAGAATTTGCAGCAATTCTGCAGTTTTGCAGGTAAGAAGGTTCCAGGCCCAATCTTCATACTTTATCTTGTAAATGGAGGATGAGCAGCCTGGCACGTTCGTTCCTGTTAGGCGCCATATAACCTTTCATGTGTTGTTGCGCAACCTAACGGGGAACAAAATTAAAGTTAACAGATGACAGAGACATCGTATTTCTCTTATCAGGATATCTCTCACATCACCTAGACATTATCACTTGCTATCATTTAACGAAATATAACAGAATGGCTTACTAAATTTGATTTATATGTCTTCTCCCCTGTATGTATTCTCACATTCGCCTACTGTTTACTTCCTAAGCCGTAACTACTTCCTAATTATTTTTTAAACAGAAAGCGAATGTGATTATTCATATAATGCGTCAAAACTCAATATGCAATATGTGACTTGTACGCATTATGTGATAAAAACAGTTGTTTTGTGTTTTGTGCTTTTTGTTGTTGTTGAGTGTTGTTTGTGTTTTTTTTGGGGAGGGGGCAGTGGTTGTGGGTTGGCTGTAAATAGTGTTTTTTAAAGTTGCGCATCACCCCCTTAACTTGAAACAACGCTTGCGTGAGTGCGTGAGTGCGTGCGTGCGTGCGTGCGTACGTGCGTGTGTGTGTTTCGGTTATTACTTGTTTTTTAACTTAATCTATTTTTAACCCCAATGTCAAATCCTTTATCTGCCCCTGAGGAGGTGGGGGTGCTCCCGGTGCCCTCACTGGACACATCCCTAGACCCATCCCACTACCACCTGTACACCCCAACCAACAAAAGCTTACTATATACATATAATTATTACTTTTCAGATTTTAGTCTGGTGCACCCATACCCCCCGGATCCGCCATTGCCCTCTACGACCCACGAACCACTTCTCACCCAATATATTTCTTTGCCTCGGTGTAAGTTTATGTCTGGCTACGGCACTGTGCGTGAAAGTTATTGCGTGAAAGTTATGCATAGCATCATGACAGATGTATACTTCGCTTTTTGTGAATTAGAGAATGAGTGCTAGGAATCGAAGACATTCCATGCCGATATATTATATCCACCTTAGAACACGACATCCCAGACCATATCAGGACCCGATTTGCAATCAATTGTAACTAGAAGAACGGTATTGAAACAAAGGTTGAAGGAACGCGTTTGGACCTAAAAAAAGAATCTTTAAAAAAGAAAAATCTGATTGTTTGTTTTTGTCTAGACTTGTATACAAATATTAAAACATATCAAATAATTGCAAACTGTACACCAAAATTAATCCTACCCAAAATTCCTACCCCATGAAAGAGACCGTAGTCGACATGTATACAACAGCAGAGCATAACATCAGAGCATATCAAATAAATGAAAAACTGTACACCAGAAACAATCCTACCCCATGTAAGAGACCATAGTCAAAAACAATTCGACGCCGTGTAAGAGACCATAGTCAAAAACAAGCATACACCATGTAAGAGACCATAGTCAAAAGCAATCCTACCCATGTAAGAGACCACCATGGTTATGTTTTGATGTTTGTATACATGTCTATACAAAAATATAATATAACAAAATAAAAGAAGTTTATTTCTGATTTGTTTTTCTTTTTTTGTTTTCTTTTTTATGTTTATTTCCTTCAACCTGTGTATTGAAAATAACAATTTCTTCCAGTCATATTGTTGTGGTGGATGAGTGATTACCATACTTGGTCATACTTGCCTCTCGTCCGAGACGTCACAGGTTCGATTTCCTCGGGTAATATAAGCCTACTATGAAAGTATGCCATCCTCCGAAGGAGGTGTGTAAAGTCATAGGTCCGTGTGTATGGAGAGCTATACACGTGGTAATCGGTTATTCGTAAACAGAACTGCACATAATAAATGAAATTGCGTGTAGATAGAGGTAAAATATAAGAAACATATACATCTAATCTATTTTATAACTCTAACACAATAGCATGTGTTTTTTCAATATCGACGTGTGCTTCAACTAAACGATTACAATACAAAACTTCCTCCCCTTAATCTGTTATAAATGGCGTTTTCACAATAAAATCGCAGTATATATGTGTTGCGTCCCTTTTGTTGTGAAACACCGTTTAGGGCTCAAACAACAGCTGGAGCTTTGTCGGGGCGTTATTAACAGGAGGGGCTCAAACAACAGCGAGTGATTTGAACCCTACTGGAGGACCGGGCGTTCACGTGTTGTGTATCTGAGCCTGTTCTACGAGAACGTAAAGGAATGATATAATATATTCGATAACAAGAGTAGGCATTCCCGTGTATTCTTTTCCTCTTGTGGTGGTTCGAAAGCCTATTGTCTTACAGAATGTACATAGCATCCATTGTTTGATATTACCTGAAAGCTGACGGTTATCCAGTAAAACGTATAACCGATTATGTTCTCTACCGTGGACCTTACATATACCTGCTAATATTGCTTAGTTGAACAATGTTGCAGCACAAACTTTTGTGATACACAAACTACGGATTTCTGAAATGCTTCCTAAGGCTGTTTTCCGTAACACCCCAGGCTGAAAAGCGGTAGTAGGAATGACCTAAAAAAACTAGCTCATGAGAGGTAATGTAAAGTGCAAGGTAATGTAAAGTGCAACACCTCTCACGCCGCCTAGCACCGTCTTAATCGATATTCTACTTTAAAGCCACAAAGATCGGGCTTGATGATCCCAAATGACCAGTTAGCAATAACACTACTGATTTGTAGTCAGGCGACTTTTTAAGGCCGCCACACAGCACTAAACAATCAAGTAAGTTTTAAATTTAAAACAGCTCAGAAAATGGCGAACAAAATAATTGTCACAGATTGCAATGATATTTTAATCGTGACTGTGCGTATATACCTACATATTGCAATGGAGTTTTATTGTGGCATTGTACGTACATACCTGCAGATTGCAATGGAGTTTTATTCTGGCTTTGTACGTACATACCTGCAGATTGCAATGGAGTTTTATTGTGGCATTGTACGTACATAATTTCAACTTGCAATGAATTGAGTTGAATTAATTTTTACGGCTCACCAAAACAAACGATTATATGGCGCAAACATAAATGAACATTCCGGGCCGACCCTCCATTTACATCGACATAAAAATACGCAGAATGGGTCTAGAATATTCTCACCTGCAGAACTGCAGAGTTGCTGCAAATGCTGTTAGAATCACTCCAAATATGGCTAGAACCACGATCAGTGTTTTATGCCACCACTAAAGTAGTACATGAAACAAATGCAGGAACGAAGATGAAGAAATGTAATGACCGTGACAAACAATAACATAATTCGGGGGGATTTTACCCCTCTGTCTGGATAAGCAGTGGCCATGAACTTGCTCGGGAACCACACGGGTTTTAAATAATTGAATTGATTGTTGTGTACCGATTCAGCAACACATTATATACTTAACGCCAAGAAAAGTGCAAGCTTTTTATTTTTGTGTTTATTTTTAATTAAAATGTCTCCAAGATCGATTGCATGATTTTTACTTCTTTCAAAACATGAATTTGATCGGTCACCATATGTATAGGGAATATGGATAATTTCTAACATGTACATAACACTACAATCGGTCTTGGAAATAAACACAAAATAAAAAAACTTGCACTTTTAATGGCGTTGAGTATATAATTTGTTGCTGAGTCGGTACACAACAATCAATTCAATAATTTCTAAGAGCCACCCAAGAGCGAGGAAGGATAGGAATCCGGGAATCTGTTCTAGTCTTACTAACCAATATATCGAGGGGTCAGCGCAAAACTATTGTGACTACATATGAATAAAGAAGGAGATACAGTTGTTTTACACTGAACCCTCGATATATATATTGCTTTTTTACGTGCTCCGATACACGGGACTGCCCGGTTGACGTCCAAATATAATGGACGAAGCTTATGGAAAGTGTCTTTCCCAAGAACACACCGACGCCATTCAGTGGCGCCGATGAGGCTTAAAATCGGGTTCTAAAAATCAAGGCGAAAAATGTACGGTATATGTTGTTATTACATTTCTTCTAAATATCTTTGTCTACATGCTGTACCCTTTACACTGGTTTTGTGCAATCATATACTTTAGTAGTATGTGCCGAAATGTGTATTTATTTATTGTCTTAAATGGTCATTTCATTGAAATCTAGACCAGTTTGTAGATGTATATGCTCTGGTTTGTTGAAGTTACGCGCTAGTTTGTCGATTGTATGTTTTCTATAAACGCTAGTTTTCCGATGAGTTTTTTTTTACAACTGTAACTTTTATGATTTTCTCGTAGTATATTCATTATTTAAGCAAAAGGTAAACATTTTGCATTTTACTATAGTTCGGCTGTGTGAATCTTTACACTTCGCTTATTTTTTTCTCAACAGCAATGTTAAATTTTCGATGTTATTACTGAACAGAAGAAACAGAAACATTTAAAAGTATGGTACTCCACAAAGCCATGTATATGAAAATCCAAATTTAAACTTCAAAAGGAAAGTCTCTAACACCAAATACCAATTTTTCAATTTGTTTCTTGATACAATCGTCAGAAATGGAAGGTCATTTATTCCATTATCGCACACTGAATCCCTATAGGTAATTGAATCTTAAAAGGACATATGTGTTCCGTCAATGAGAAAAGCGAACTATATGTTGCTGTAACCGACTGTCCATTAAAATATGTCATTGACCTTGATAATACAACAGCGGAAACCATATTTTAAAATACAAAAGAAACTCAATACATACTGAAAAGGAGATCCCTTTGAAGCAACAAACACAAACAAGAGATAAATGTAGCAGACACGGTTTTATTGAATCTGTTCATGAGAGGTAATATCGAGTGCAACACCTCTCACGCCTCCTAGCACCAGCTTAAGCAATATTCTACTTTAACGCCACGACGATTGGGGTTGAAGATCATAAAGGACCAGTAAGTAATAACACTACTGATTTTTAGGCGGGGCAACTATTTATTGCCGCCACAGTTCACTAAACAAACGCTAGTGTGAATGTCAATAAATACTGAAAAGATCCCCTGGAAGCAACATACACAAACAAGAGATAAAAGTAGCTCTGAGTCTATTTATGAGAGGTAATGTCGAGTGCTACACCTCTCAGGTATGTAATACATACGTCAGCATACAGATGATGACATATGTATAGTGTTTGACTGATATGTTACCCTCTGCAATGGAAACGGTAGGTCTTGTATTGTCAGAATGGACGATGTTTTATTTTTATTTTCGGGCATCGGTAAATTCTTACGGTTTATTTCAGGTTTGAAAAATAAGGACATCATTTTACTGGAATCACAACTCAAGGACACTACAGTCCCAGCCTATCGAAATGTGCACTTCCCAGTATTTCCTAGTAAAAACATTTTGACTGTAATATCGAATAAGGCCAAGTTGTTTAAGTCCACGGATTTTTACACCACTTCACTTCACCACTTCTCAAAACAGTTTCAAAAGCTGTGAAGGATTCAACGTCATATAACCTTGTTGACCTTACGAATTTAACTGTTTTGGTTACGAAAAATAATACCAACATTGATGGAAAGAAGAGATCGATTTGACGATGCAATTGCTACTTTTAAAGAAATTGAAATGAAAATTGATCAGGTAAAAAAAAAAGCTAATAATTCCAAGAAATGTATACCAAATTTTATTTCATAAACCAGTTTTATAACACAGATATAATCAGTTAAGCATTGTTGATTTTCTATGAAATATAATGTAATGTATTAAACTATCAACATATTACTGTGCTTATTTAAATGTTCCTCTTAAATAAACATTATATCGCCCCCTTAGAGGTAAAAGGTGCTAACTAACATTTTCACAGAAAATGGTTTTCTGGCATATTTAGATTCCTTTTAATGATATGTTTCTTGTCAGAAAAAACCTTTATTGCATATTGAATCAATCTTGGAGATATTGATTAAAAGGATAAGGTGCTATCTGCTTTACATAAAAGTAGTGTGCGGTAAAAGGAGTTATGTGTATCCAACATTGCGGTAAAAGGGTCCATTTGATAAATAGCACCTTTCCCCCCAAATTGTTACCTCAAAACAATTGGTTTAAAACATGATAAATGGGGCTAAGTGGCAAATATCTCCTTATTCCTGTAAGCATTTTTACATCTTGTGTATTGCTAATAACCAGGATAAATGGTGTGGACAGATTTGATATCACAGTAACTGTTCTGGTATGATGACATTATTCTGTGTTAATCTTGCATTTATACAGAGATTTTTCAGTGTGAAACACGCTCAATTAAAACAAAACAAAAACATAGATGGAAATATTAGGGTAAGTTTGTTCATTTAAATCAACTTACTGAAGGCTAAAAGGAAGAAGAACATTGATGGAACCGAAAAGGCCAACGTTACTCTGCGAAATTTTCTAGAACTGTGCATGAACAATTCTTGAACTGTTCTGGATAGATTGTTCAAGAACTGTTCTTGAACTGTACCTAATCTGTTCTGGTACAGTTCTAGAGCAGTACGTGAACGTTAAATGAGACAAATTTTCTAGAACGTATGTCAAGAACAGTTCTAGAACTTATGTTTAAGAACAGTTCTTGAACTATCTGTACTGGAACTGTTCTGGTATGATGACATTATTCTGTGTTAATCTTGCATTTATACAGAGATTTTTCAGTGTGAAACACGCTCAATTAAAACAAAACAAAAACATAGATGGAAATATTAGGGTAAGTTTGTTCATTTAAATCAACTTACTGAAGGCTAAAAGGAAGAAGAACATTGATGATACCGAAAAGGCCAACGTTACTCTGCGAAATTTTCTAGAACTGTGCATGAACAATTCTTGAACTGTTCTGGATAGATTGTTCAAGAACTGTTCTTGAACTGTACCTAATCTGTTCTGGTACAGTTCTAGAGCAGTACGTGAACGTTAAATGAGACAAATTTTCTAGAACGTATGTTCAAGAACAGTTCTAGAACTTATGTTTAAGAACAGTTCTTGAACTATCTGTACTGGAACTGTTCTAGAACTGTTACAGAACTATCTGTACTGGAACTGTTCTAGAACAGTTCTAGAACTATCTGTACTGGAACTGTTTTTGAACATAACCCAAGACTAGAAATTTTGTCTCATTTAACGTTCATGCACAGTTCCAGAACTGCTCAAGAACAGATGAAGCACAGTTCTAGAACTATCTGTACTGGAACTGTTTTAGAACTGTTCCAGAACGATCTGTACTGGAAGTGTTCTAGAACAGTTCTAGAACTATACTGGAACTGTTCTTGAACAGTTCAAGTAAGATAGTTCTAGAACTGTTCTTGAACATAAGTTCAAGAAATTTTGTCTCATCTAACTCTAACTTAAATGGGCTTTTAATATTAAACTGTTCATGCAATAATGTCATTATCATATATTTGTTTGTTAATAGTAGTATAGATTTGTTTAATTAATGAAGATGAACACCTGCGAAACATGTTCTTAATATGTTCTTAAACATTGAACATTTTCAAGAACTATTGAAGAACATTTCAAGAACTGTAATTTTTCTTATAACCTAATACTGTGTTGATGAGCCGTTAAACAACATTCATAAACATTCAGTTTGTTATGGAAAAACCTGTTCTGGAAATGGTGTAATAAATTATGTTGTTTTGTGGAAATACTCAAAAGATTTGAAACTATTGAACTTTAATTTAATCAACACAAAATTTAAGTGCTACAAAATATTTGAATTGAATTGAATTGAAAGTCTTTATTTATCGAGGGTGACCCAATTAGTTTATACTATATACTAATCTAAATGTATTTTTATACCAAGTTTATGGATAATTGTTTTCATGTCCCAGCAAAAGCCACACTTGGGGTGTGTTCAAGCTACTTAAAACAAAGAAATTTCATATTTCAGTTTAATACCTGTGCCTGTCAGCATTACAAAAATAATGCCTTTTTCAAACGCTGTATCAGTAAGTAGTGTGACTAATAATGGAAGATCACAATAGTTTATTAGGTGGTTAATATTGTGACTAATGCTTACTAATTTAATGTATATTTACATTTGCACAGATGTAATCGATTTGTAACGACATTCCTATTAAGATAACATATTTGTAGATATTTTAAGCACATCTTAATTACATTTCCTATTTGTAGCATGGTCACAGACACTTCTCTTTGTTCAGACACATGTGTAAATCGTTTAATTCAAAATAAGACCTGTCAGAATAACTGTGAGAATAACAGTGAGAATAACTGTTAGAATAACTGAAGTAGAGCTGAAATGGACATGCCCATCTCGATGTTTAAATGAACCAACTCAATGAAACCATACTCTATCTATTACTTAAAGGAATTTAGTTCACATTTTAAAGAACATTTGAAGAACTTTAAATAGAGAAGATGTTCTAAAACTGTTCTTAAACAATTTCAAGAACAAATAAAGAACAGTTAAGGAACTTCAAGGGTTTAAATTGTTCTTAATTAGTGCTTAACACTTAACGTTTAAGAACACTTAAGAGTTGAGAACTAATTAAGAACGGTTTAAGAACCCTTGAAGTTCCTGAACGGTTCTTCATTTGTTCTTCAAATTGTTCAAGAACATTTTTAGAACATTTGCTCTATTTAAAGGTTCTTGAACTGTTCTAAACCTGTTCAAGAACCTTTCAAGAATATCTTAAGAAAAATTAAACTTCTTGAAATGATCTTCAATAGTTCTTGAAAATGTTCAAGAACATATTAAGAACATATGTTCTAGAACAATGAATCACGAACAGTTCAGGAACTGTTCTTAATGTTCTAGAACTGTTCATGAACTGTTCTTGAGTATAAGAACAGAGTTTCGCAGGGGTTTTGAGTAGAAAGATGCAATCTGTCAAAGATCATATCCGTCATACACATATCAATCGGCTGGATCAACTACTTGCCAGTAATGTACTGAAACGTGTGCCTGTCCGTGCTGACGGAAATTGCTTTTTCGCAGCAATTGCTAAATGTGTAAAATTTAATTATTCAATTTTGTCACACATTGATGCATTTAGAAATTCAGTGTGTGACTTAATGATGGAAAACATTGCAAGAAGACTGTCTTTTCCCTGTATTTTTTCGACTTGGTGTTGCTTTTGAAACTATGTCACATATAAAACACCTCTGCCTTTCCCCAAGATGACTCGTACCTACTAGTTTTTGCTTCAAGAATAAAATGTTTTCACAAATTTTGTTTGCAGCAAAAGGGGCTATGTGTCAAATAGCACCTTTTACTCCAACTGGAAAAAGGCGCTATGTACAAAATTGATTATATTGATTGAACTATTGGTTTATTATTGGTTAAAATATGATTAATAAATAGTAGAAATATAATCCCAAATATGTGCTTAGTTTCGATTTTTAGAATTAAAATCCTGATTTTTCACAAGTCCTTAAACCTTTAAACGCGATTTTCTCGAAATAATGAAAAATGCACATAGCACTTTTTACCTCTAAGGGGGCGATATATTAATTAATGACCATGAACTCTGAACTATATCACTTTTGCCATTCATACTTTGAAAAACAAACACAAACAATTAATATAGAGGTGACCATCAATTGTTTTAGATATATATTTCCATGAAATATGAAGTGTGTAAGGAAAAAGGTTTTACTTAACGAACAAATTAACCACCGGACAGAACATGGACGAAGGAATGGGCAAACAGTCGAGAGACACATTATATCCTCTGACAACGTTCGTTAAGATGTTACAAAATGAATAAAAGGTTATGTTTTACCGACCGTGACTTTGATAATAACGAATAGGTGAGCTAAATGGCAATACTTACCATATAAGAAAAGCCGGTAAGCTAAAACAAACCAGGGCCTCTACATCGAAAACCTAGCGCTTACCTTCAACAAACACTCGCTTTGATAAATGTTAACATCTACAAACCAAACCAGACAAAATATGTATTTTGGCTTTAAAATTTGGTGTTGAGGTTAAAATCTACCAGAAACAAATTAAAACACACGTTATCTGATCCAACAAATGTGTTATGATGGAATAGTAGATATATACACGTTATAAACCGCCTGATAGCATCAAATACATATTTCCATGTCGTTATCTCGATGTGTCACTTGAAAGTCTCGTGCATTGTGTAAATGTAAAACACAGACATACAGTGTAAAGGGTCATCGAGAAAAAGTTTGTAAAATCACGATTATTTGCCAAATATGGGTTTCCACATCTATAAACCATCATATGTCTGTCTACAAACTAGCGTGTTGATATCTACAAACCCAAATTCGATTCGGACTTTACCTACAGTGATATATACCAAGTTATATGAAAACATATAAAAACAAGAAATGTCACAGTAAGTGACAAATGCCCCCGAAGTGACCTGTAAGTGTGACCTTGACCTTGGAGCAATATAAAACCAACAGATATATTTAAAAAATAATTTAAAAAAAAATAAATCAAACAAACAATAAAAATAAAATAAAATAAAATTTTAAAAAAATAAAAAATTTAAAAAAATTAAAAAAAAAATATTTTTTTTTTTGTTTCGCGACACGACGTCTTGTTGTGGTGAGCAATTGTGCAAAGTTATTTGAAAATCCGTCAATTATTGTCCGAGTTATGAAGCGGAGAAGATTGTATATTAGACGAACGGATTTTGAACTTTGATCTCTAAGTGTGACCTTGACCTTGGAGCCACGGATTTTGTGCGCGACACGTCGTCTTGTTGTGGTGAGCAATTGTGCGAAGTTATTTAAAAATCCATCCATTATTGTCAGAGTTATGAATCGGACACGAGTGTACAGACGAAAGGATTTTGACCTTTGATCTCTAAGTGTGACCTTGACTTTGGAGCCACGGACCTGGATTTTGTGCGCGACACGTCGTCTAGTTGTGGTGATCAATTGTGCGAAGTTATTTGAAAATCCATCCATTATTGTCAGAGTTATGAAGCGGACACGAGTGTACAGACGAACGGATTTTGACCTTTGATCTCTAAGTGTGACCTTGACCTTGAAGCCACGAACCTGGATTTTGTGCGCGACACGTCGTCTTGTTGTGGTAAGCAACTGTGCGAAGTTATTTGAAAATCCATCCATTATTGAGTTATGAAGCGGACACGAGTGTACAGACGAACGGACAGACAGTGCGACTACTATATGCCACCCTTCGGGGGCATAAAAACTACAGTGCGGGCTGGGATCTAGGGGAAACCCAAAACCACAAAATTGTTAGTTCCTCTCCGATACAGTGTGTGTGTGTGTGTGTGTGTGTGTGTGTGTGTGTGTGTGTGTGTGTGTGTGTGTGTGTGTGTGCGTGCGTGCGTGCATGTATGTGTGGGGGATTATAGTGCCTCCACCTCAACAGCTAACAAAGAATCCCGGTTCAGCTGGGCACAATGGAGTGTGGACTGTCTAGTGAGTGCTTGTGTGTAGTTCTATGTATCTATCTATTTGCAGTCTACGTGAAGCAGACATAATGCTGCCACACTCAAATACCTCACTGTAGAACATGATACCCTACCCAGTCACACATTTCTGACACTGGGTTAATCAGACATAGCACTATTTTGTTTTTCACAGCTCTTTATTATGTACAATAAAAACCAAGTGATGTAAATAGTCACCCGAACGGCACACTTATAGATAAAGGAGATGAAATGCATAACTGAATTATACGACCTAACTAAATTATATGACTTAGTATATTGAACTCACTGTATTATAAATTAAAAGCACTGTTAATTAACACTGTCCATGTTCACAAATCATTGTTCGATGTTCACTGTTGAAATATGAAATGTCCGAGGGGGAGAAGCGTCAAAGCAGTGAGTTTTAATATAATATTCACTTTAAAATATTTAGTAATTTTGTTCAGAACTTGTAACTTTAAATTAGGAATAATTAGGTGAAGATTATGTTTCACATTTTGTAATACGCATGCAACCTTAAAAAGCAAATTTTTATTTTTGATTATTAATGTTTGACAAGAGTTTCCAGCATGTGAGATTGCCTTAAAACAGGCTTCACGACAACCACACGTGCGAGGAGGTGCCATATATTAAAATATGCTATATATGTAGATATTCTAAATTATGTTTAATAAACGTAATGTAATATGAATGTTTAATTAGAAAATCAGTTACAGATCACCCCAAATGCGTCCCCCCACGCCACCGCGAAGGAAGATCTGGTAAAATCGAATTTCCCGGGGGAAGGCATTGACGTAAATACCACACCAGTGTCACAAATAGTGTGGGGATGTCTACAGAGGACGAAATTTTGCTTATAAAGCAAGGGTTACACTTAACTATTTCATGTATGTGTAATTCTAAGGATTACAGTCCCTCTATCCCGAGAAGAATCCCCGTTGACTCGGCATTATGTGTGGTAATTTTTGTGTGATTGTGTGTGCTATGTATCTATCTACAGTCTTCTTCACAGATATATATGATGTTAATAATGTTTGGTTCTTGTAATGTCCGTTACATTTTGTGTTTTCAAATCGTTTTCTATTTTCCGCATGTTAAAAGAAATTATAATAAATTATCCAATAAAGTATTAAAATCTTACTGCAACATTCCTTTAGACATATTTGACTGTAACAACTCATTGAACATTATTTATGCTTTTTAAAATACAAAATTGTGCTTCATTTAATCTTCATACCTTGGATACCTGCGTTAATAAGTCTACGTTACCGTAATATACGTTACTTTGTTGAATGAAGGTGTTTGGTTTAAGAAATTAAGAACATCAAATATTTTATATCGAAAATTCTTTCAAACGGTATAAGTTATTGCAGACATATCGATGATGTCAGCATTGTTTGGTTCTTGTTTTGTCCGTTACATTGTGTTTTTTATTTTAAACAATTGTCTATTTGCCGTGTGTTACCATAAATCTAGAAAAGAAAACACAGCCAATTAACTAAAAAAGATGTTATTACAACATTCCCCTAGACATCATCGATGGTACCAACTTTGAACAGACATAAACGTATGTTACTGCTTATATGTTTTACATCATGTATTAAACGTTACGTATGTTACCAATTAAGCTTACATCCTTTTATTTAAATACGACATGTAGGTATCAAATACAAACAAGGCTCTGCATGCCCATGTTCCTTTATATACTGTTGAAGACTTAGGCAAACATTGAACGAAATGAAGTTTATAATAATAATAATAATAATATATGAAATAATAATAGCAAATTATATGCAAAATTTCAACAGCTAAATACATGTATTCATATATTAATTAAATGTAACCAAGTAAGCAATGTCAACATATTCACAAAATACATTAAATACTGTTTACGGTTACTGACAAATATAAATGTATAGCTCTATGTGATATATAGATAACATTTTCATGGAAAAATATAACATCAGTTGAGCTCATAATTCCTCTATTCATCGTCATCACATTCTTCAAACTAAATATTAATCAGGTGGTTGGCTTTCCTATCTTCCCGCTCATTATCTATTCCTTCTTCAGTGTCAGGCTCTTTGAACATGATGTAAACCAACTAGTTTGACGCAATAGCACTATAGTCCGGTGAAATTCAATAATTTGGTATTCTCTCATTTGTTTCTGCGTCTGGTAGGTCTGGTTAATGTTGGTCAATATGGCGTCACAAAAACACTTGGAAGTGAGTATGATCAAATACACGATTATAGAAAAATGTCATGACTGCCACAAGCTCGAGTTGTGGCCTTTCAGTTTTCGCGAAAACGTATTTGACATCCGTGTACTGAGGTTTGCCATACAGGCAGCACACTGTTCTCTCCATGCTCTCTTTGCTCTCCGTACCATTTTTTGAAGATCATCGAAACATTCATACTGCTGTTCGAGCAATCCAAAATTGGCACAAACTCTCTGTACATTTTAAACATCTTCTATGGGACTGCCTTATATCTTTGCACAAAGCCACTGGTTGTATCACAGCTTGCAAAGCAATATACAGAGGGTAGTAAAGAGCAAATATCAGATCCCCTAACCTCTACGATGTGTTCCACATTCATCATTCTCCATTTTTTAATCATCCCACTGCCATATATATAACATGCGGATGTATTCCTGAAACACATTTTGTAAGCAGGATCAGCATTTCTGTGTCAGTTGTCTGATGTTGGTGAGGATTGACAGTGATATAATCATCCTGATGTCTGTCTCTATTAAGAGTCTGCTTCCTCCAATGATGAAAATAGATCATCTGTATTGGTAAGCCGGGGACATTTTTCCCAGGTAGATTTCATTGCCTTAGAGCTTTGGTGCATATTTGTCTGCAAATGTGATTAATGCATAGTTTCGTATTGTTTTGATGGGTCTTTTTCGGCCCTGACTACAGGAAGGTTGGGGTTTCCCATTGGACTACTATATCTAGAGACGTAAGTGTCTGTCACAAAGTTGACTTAAAGTGCTTTGTGAAGTTGGTAAAATACTAGCTCTGGCAAATTGTCAAATGTACCAGGAACTGAAGGCTGACTGAGATGTTGCATTAGCTTCAAACACTTAAGCGGTATAGTCAGTATGTCGCTGTATAATTGGCTCAAAGATGCATCTAAGCAGTGGATCAATTTGATTTAGTCTCTCCTTACTGAATTGCAATCAGCTGTGGCAAGGGATCATGGTACTGAGCCTAGGGATATGATAACATCAACTTAAGATCTATCTTATGCCTAATCAATAAGAGAACTAATTAACCAAATATAACCAAATATAATCTGTTCTGCTTTGATCTAAATCAGTTTTTGCTTTTGTGTAAGTTTCTTGTGCACTTCAGTTGATGAATAGGTTTACAATTTGGCTCTCTTGATTGGATCGTGAAAAGGGATCTGGTAGGCGTATAAATTAACAAGTAATTGGCAAACTAGTTCATGGCCTTCTCAGTCTGATGCTGTAATATATCATCACTAAAACCTCTCTGTGCTTGAACACCGGACGATCGGCAGTATAACTCCCAGTTATTGATATCAATCCGGAATTGGTTTGTGAAAGCAATGATAGATTCCGAGGCTCTTCTCAAGTCTTTGTGTGGGATGGATGCAGTTATTTGTGCGAAGAAATAACTGATGATGCCATATTAGCCACTCAAAGAACTTTGGATATAGGCGGTAGAGTAAAGAAGATATAATTATGCATGTCTATGTCATTTACCTTTATGTCTGTCTCTATTAAGAGTATGTATTCTTAGTATTGTGTCCAAATAATCAGAATAAGGTAAGATTAACTTACATTGGATGGGGACAAAATATGATTATACGTTTGGGTGTGTCTCAAAAGCAGGATACATTGTAACAAAATGACCATGGAAAGATTCCATAACTAGTAAAATAAAGTAATTTTCAATAACCGATAAGCTTCCGGTAGTTTAATGTGCAATTACTATTTTTCTGATTTATGTAACTTTTAAAAATATTTATTTTTCAAATAGTGTGTGTGTGTGTGTGTGTGTGTGTGTGTATGTGTGTTTAATACATATCATTTTATTATTAAAATAGTTACTGTTTAAGTAAAGAACTAGAGCCTTTATTTTTAGACACATTCAGTATGATAAATAATTAAAAATGGAAGCGTAAATTTTGCATTTATATCAGGTAACGTAAACTATATTGTCTTAAGGAAATGCCTTATCGCATTTTTTATTATTTATAACATGTTTGATAAATAATATTTTTTGAGTGTTATACTTTTCAAAACAAAATAATGGTAACGTATTTCGAATGGAGGTCATGGCCTTAGGGTCACACTCTCATTTGGCAAACATACTCCATTTCGTAGCAAATGCCATACCCTTTCAGTTATATCCTTCACAATTCCTCCAGGGTGGGGTTGGCATCTTTTGGTAACTTACAGTCAAGTTATTATGCCCCCGAAGGGCGGCATATAGTAGTCAGTCCGTTCGTCCGTACCATCGTGTCTGGTCAATAACTCTGACATTCATAGACATGTTTTCAAATAACTTGGCACAAGTGTGCTCACCACAAGACGACGTGTCGCGCGCCAAATCCAGGTCCGTGGCGACAAGGTCAAGGTTACACTTAGAGGTCAAATGTAAAAAAGTAATGTTTTCGTGTAACGGTCAAAAACTCTGACATTCACGGACGGATTTTCAAATACCTTGGCACAAGTGCTCAACACAACAAGACGACGTATCGCGCGCAGGTTTATGGCAACCAGATCAAGGTCACACTTAGAGGTCAAAGGTCAAAACCACTTCGAGGGCATTTGTAATTTATATTTCCTGTTTTTTTAACTGTATTTATGATTTTATGGTAACGAACAGAGTGTAACGTAAACTACAGTATATTTTCAACAATTCATAAATAAAATAAATATAGGTAGCATTTGTTGTTCATTTTTTACTCATATTCAACTTTACTGAAAGTATTGTGGAATTGTAACGAAATTGTCACGTGCAGTACACACAAACGACCCAACGCTCAGATGACAGACATTTTAGTGTAGTGTTTTGTATTGTATTGATTGTATTGTATTGATTCTATTGTATTGTATTGTGTGTGTTATATTGTAGCGTATTGTATTGTATCGACTCTAATGTATTGAATTATACTGTATTGCATTGTATTGATTGCATTGTACTGTTGTGTTGTATTATAAAGTATTGATTGTATTGTATCGTATTGTATTGACTCTATTATATTGTATTGTATTATATTAAATTGTATTCAATTATATTGATTTTAATGTATTGTATTTTGAAATATATTGCATTATATTATATTGTATTGAATGTATTTTATTATAAAGTGTTTATTATATGTAAGTTATTGATGTATTATATTGTAATGTATCGATTTTTTTTATATTGTATTGTATGTATTGTATTGTATTGAATGTATTGTATTATAATGTATCGACTGTATTGTATTGTGTTGTAATGTATTGTACTGTGTGTTGTACCATATTGTATTGTATTGTATTGTGTGTGGGGGTGCATTTAACGTCGATTTAAACACTCTTTCAGTCATGTCACGACGGTGTCCACGTGTAGTAGTGAGCATAATGCTCAACTTTATAGTGCTGCCACACTGGAATACCACGCCGTTGACACACGACATGTTACCCCGCCCAGTCACTGACACTGGGCCCACCAGAGAAGAATACATTAAAAACCTTTGTTTTAAAAGGAGAAAAAAACATTCTACCTAGCCACATTGTGACATTCATAAACACCCAGCGTATATATGTTTGTTCTCTTCTTGAAAGAAATGAAATGAAAGAAACTAACAAAATAACAGCAAAATTACACTACAAAACCATTTATCGAAACTCTAGCCAGATGTTCAGGTCATATAATAATATATATGTGCAGATTAAAAGTTTTTTCACGGGTTCTTGAAAATTCGTAAACTGAATTATGAGTTGGTAACTCTTAATTCGACGTCCAGTTTTGGGTTATGGCCTGGCTGGTTAAAGACGTTTATATTGTGTCTATAGAATTTGGATTCTCAAAATAGGTCAAGTAAATATATAGCTTATGTCGTCATTAGGTTAATAAATGGTGTACTTTTGTTGTAAAATGTTTGACTGTTGTTATCGGGATAGATACTTAAAAAATTACCTCGCTGTTTTTTGGAATGACGATGCTGGTGTTGTTTGGATTAAATAGGACGAACAGTTTCCAGCTGAGTAATACCAATAGTACTAGCACAACGACTGAAATGTTAAACAATAACATAAATGTCAAAGTAACGATAACTGAAATGACAAACGAAAACTATAAACGATAACTGAAATGTCAAGATTGTGTAATGATAAAGGTAAATGTTTTAAATATAAACGATGTTCTACTTTCGTTCATATACTTTATTAATATATATTTTGACTAAGTTGATTAGAATTTGATCTTTACATAAATGTTTCATATACCCAGAAGAGCACCATCTAACAGAACTACAACGTAAGAGTAGATGCTCAGCAAATTTGGACTTTCGCTGCAGAGTTATTGCACATTATTTATTGGAAATAGTAAATCGTTTCCGATCAATTTTTTAAGATGTATTGGTGCTATGTTTCATGAAAAAAGGGAAAGAGCAAAGCAGTTATCTAGTTATAACAATACTTAATGTCACTAAATTACGCGAGTTATTTCATAGAGCGACCTATAGCACATCACACACAATGCTAGGCACTTCATTGGACGATAGCGGTCACATGGTGACCCGCGATTAGTAGATCCGATAGAGGACAGGCGTTCAAAATAATATGGCCGACAATCACCGATTCATATTTTAAGTCACAAAATTATGATTTAGCGCATCATTTTCACAAAAATATAGGTCAATAGATATTCATAGATAATGTTTGTGTTTACATGCCATACCGACTTTAAATAAAAAACAAAGTCTTTGTGTGTACAAAGAAAACGTCACCGGCGTTCTCGGTACATAGAATATCTTACATGAGTGCCTATTTTATACTGAATTTATTAAACGTTTTGGATACAATAACTGCAAGGTCATGGACAATATGAGTGTGTACATGTAAATTATATGTCTTATTACACTCATTGCCCAAGTTGGAAAGTATTATCTCTTTCAGTTTGAAAGCCATTGTTATAAGTAGAAATTCTTGCGATATTTTAATCACTTTTAGTCCAAATGTCAAGGTCATGGACACACATAGGTGCATTACAGACCAAATTTTAAAGTTGTATCTCTTGAATTGTGTAAGCTATAGTTAAAGAAGGATATTAGGAAAATGGTTAACATTTAAATTGCTAAAACGGCTAGACAAAATGTCTTTATTATGTGGTTAAGTAACGCATATGGTAAAACTAAACCGATCTCTTTGAACTGAAGTAGTGCGTCAACAAATGCGACTTACATTTTACTCCTTTATTTCTCATTTTCCAGCGAAAAAGTTTGACTGCAAAAGGCATCTGAAATAAAAAGATAATAGGTGATCTTGTTGTTCTCCTCGTTGTTGCTGCTGATACTGCTTTCCTTCTACTTTTCAATTTACTTCCTTCCGTACCATAAAGAAATGCTCGTGTATTTTAAAGCAAATACACATGAAAACATTACCACGCATTAAAAACAAACACAACTTACAAGGATACATATACTGAAAGGAAAAAGAAACACAAATAATCAAACAATTGCCTATACTACACTATTATATACACCTACTTCCACGTGATATTCCAGATGTTTTGTACAAAAAGAGGCTACAACTAATTACAGAAAGGACAACTAGACTATGTCATGTCTGTGGGAACGCCAACTGGTCGCGGAAGTATATCTACTAAAAACGTCACGCGCAAAAAACGTAAACAAACTGGATTTTGAGCATATTTCAGCATGTCGATCAAAATGACACCAGTGATGTAAACTGTATTCAACTGACAATACAGAGATGACTTACATGAACAGTCAACCAAATTTGTTGGTTAGACTGTGAATTATAAGTTTTTAAGTGTACTGACTATTCTGCTTTATTAAAAACAAGATTTTAAAGCCTATAAAAATCGCTGACTGTTTCGAAAATTTCGGTGAAATTTAAGCTTTTAAACAAACGGATAATTATAATTTGTTCCTATAGCGAGGGAAACAATAAAAGCATTAACGTCAAGAAAAAATCTATATGTAAAACTACACAAGGGAATTTTGTGACTTTTTTTTACGGTTGCCTTTAACAAAACTCTTTGAAAATCATTTCCCAATAAAATTACCATTCTTTTAATGTTCTAATTTAATAAAAATATGCAGTCAATGTTGTCTTATTGAATAAAGTAACTCCTCCAACACAGAAGATGTCGGCTGATTATGGACCGAGTTCCATTTTTCTTTTTTTGTAAAGACATTTTACGTATTGATGACGTATTTCAAAACTGACACTTTACAAAAGCGTTCACTCCTGTTAACATGGTATGCTCGCTCATCTATATACCGGTGTACTTTGTCATAAAATACATCCATTTACAAGCGAAAATATAACATTTTAAAACTATGTGTGATAGGATGATAAAATAATCTATTACCTTTCAATATCAATCAATTTTTTTTAAATTTTAAAGTGTTTTCATTGGTCACATCAATTCTTGTACAAAAAACAAAGATGGCGGTATACCAGTGTATAGGTATAAATCACATCGCATGTTTTTATGTTACCACCGGATGTTGGTCATATATTTGAACATGTGACCTGATTTATTATGAAGCAAGATGGCCAAGCTTAAAACTAGCAGACGACACCAAAAAAGCAAATTTGACCAATTTTGAGACAGGCATGCTATTTAAATTTTGTTACAGAAAAAGAAAAAAAAAGTAGAAAAAAATAGGAGGTATTTATTTTGTTCTTTTTAAAATGGAAAATATTTAATAATTTTGATTTTTTCTGTGATGACACAGAGCGGCAATCTAGGTCAACCCATTTGCATCGAAATGGGATTTTTACAAACTACCCCGGTAATAAGCGACCACCGGCAAAAAGGGGAATCACCATACGCGTAAAATCGATAACTGCGGTCTGAAGCGACGTTTTTACAAAACGAAAATGGCGGCGTTTTGTGATTTTTTTAATGAAATAGTCCGGCAACACTAAAAAAAAATCCCTGTCTCGAAGTATCAAAATGATCAAAAAAGCTGAATAATTCGTTTCTGGCGTTCCCACAGTGTAACTTTTAATCAAAGTATACTTTGTTACACGAAATTCATAAATGTCGAAGTTTCGCTTGAAAAAGCCAAGCCATTTCAGTATTGTGTTTAAGGTTAAGAGATTGCAACGTTTAGAACCTAAGTTTGCTCACCTGCTTGAGCATTCTGTCGAATAATGAAACTTTAAAGGGGTAACCACCTTCTTTCCGAAAGGGCAGGCCGAATGTCGCCGTGTGCTATTCGATTAGCAGTAGCATATTAAACATACAATATATAGCGGAAATACCCATTATGCGTTTTTTTCCCTTTCAGTATAGAAGCAAAGTATGCGACACCACAATCATAAAAGGACACGCAACAGCGGCTTTTTTGGTAAAAAGGTAAACAAGAATATTTTGTGCGTGTTATGTTTATATTTTATACCGTCACAATGTGATATTTCATTAAATAATGTATTTGGTCATTATGATTGATTTTCTATCCATGTTCAATGCTCTAGTCTGTATAGTGGGGCAGATTGGTACATTTATATATATTGGTCAAATTAACATGACGCCAGTACTTAGGTATCTCCGCCATATTGTTGATGTCGGAGTATAATGTCAATAGGTTTGATTATAATACAGTTGCATTCACGCCCGGAAATCGCACCGACAGCAGTGCTTCTACAATACCGAGAGTTTAAGGCGGAGGAAATCCGGTAATGCAGACGATCGATCAAAATTGCCGGAATTGAGGTAGGTGTTCAACATTATGGACGATTTCAAAAATCGATAGACCGAAGCAATTATTCCCAAATTTGGGCATCGACCATCTACGCATGTATGAGAAATTGCAGTTTATGTAGGGAAAAATTCGCATAATACGTGTCTAGATGCTATATTTTTAATATTCAGACCTTTGCATTTATCTTGTCAATTTCTTAACCATAAATATAGATGTCTGACGTACATATGCGAATTTTTAGACACAAATATGGTAAACTGAAGAAGATTTCTGGCAAAAAATGCACGGCAGTACAGGCGTGCAACCTACACTGCAGGCGTTGTATGAAATAAGAACAAACTCAAGTTGGACATATTCGTCGTTTCGAGAGATGCCTATTTATGTTTTATTATCTTATTATTATAATTATTGTTTAAATATACTTTAACTCTCGATAACATCTAAATATAATAACTTACCTGAAAAAAAAAACAACATAATTGACCTGTCTGGGAATCGCAAGTTCGGCACTTGAAATCAACATCAATACGCATGGAAGCCAAATTAAGTGATTTTCAACTCAATTAATCGAACCTCTCTTCAGTTATTAAAGCATCGGTCTAATTCAACAGAACATATGTATAATTCAATTGAAAAGATGTCTTATTTAATTGAAGAGAGGTTCTATTTAATTGGAAAAAAAATCAAAGTTGAGAACATCTTGCTCTAGCCAATGGACCAAAGCGACCGTTCACTTAATGTGGATATCGATACTCCCCGTACTTACCCTCATCTTACCTCAAGAAAGGTCGTAAACACGTGCCCAATAGCTCTGACTTTCATTTTAATGATAATATTGTACTGTGATGAGACTTAAATAAACTATTTAACATCATATAATAGACAACAGCCCGCGGTTAGCTAACAGTGAACACACACTGCGTTCAAGAGTACTACCAGGACATTATCATATTCTGTACGAGATCAATTAAATGTCTGGTCAGCAGGTGTAATCAACTATACACCTGGCACTGAAGGGCGTTACCTACACACTCAATGTATGAGATCGATTTGTCTACTGAACACATGTTTTAAAACATCACCTAGCGACGAGATGATGTTGTATTAATATTAATATTAATAGTAATGCTATTCTGCGTGCAGACATATAATGGAACGAATAGAGCGACATTTGCAAATGTTGAAATACTCAAGCACTTCTGACAATTGCGCCCAGCGGAGGAGACTGTTCGAGTTGGCTAAATCTGATCAGATCTTAACGTTTGCGGAAATCGCCCACAATATACTGTGTCTTTGATTTATCAGAGAACGAGCTTCAGTGCCTCAAACGTTACAGACACGTAATAAGACGAATTTCATCGCGACAGTCGGACGTAAGTGGTAAACGACTCGAGTTACTCAGACACAGTGTCTGTCTTAAACACTTTTTGAGATTGTTTGTTTATCACTTTAATCCTCAGTAAAATAGTCTGATACATATTTTGTTTGCACTTAGATTCTAATGTTTAATCTGCTTCATAAATACTTCGTCCTAAAATAGTTTAATTAAACTTTAATGTATTATAAACTGGAAGTTTGTTGGAAGACAACGGCTAGATGGATTAATCTTTTTTGAGATACTGGCGATTTAATTACTTACTCTTACTACATTAAAATATATGATGTTTTTTCAGGCGATGACGTTTATTTATACATGATTAAAATATTTCCGTTTCTTTTTACTTCTTCTTCTGGATTTACCGATACAATATCCTTGGTGATTACAATGTGTAAGCTTAATAAAAAGTGAACTACTATACACGCGTTCTTTTTTTTTACCCAATGAAGTAAACGTTTCGTTTTCAACAAAATCTTTCATGCAATTATCAAATCTGAAAAGAAAAAAAAATAGGTGTATGAGTCAGGGAGGTGCTGTATGAGTCAGGGAGGTGCTGTATGAGTCAGGGAGGTGCTGTATGAGCCAGGGAGGTGCTATGTGATTTTGCCGAAGTATAGGTATACCAAAGATGCACCCCCGCTCACCAAAGTCTCCTACTTCACTGGTGCACCCCCGCTCACCAAAGTCTCCTACTTCACTGGTGCACCCCCGCTTACAAAAGTCTCCTACTTCACTGGTGCACCCCCGCTCACCAAAGTCTCCTACTTCACTAGTGCACCCCCGCTCACCAAAGTCTCCTACTTCACTGGTGCACCCCCGCTCATCAAAGTCTCCTGCTTCACTGGTGCACCCCCGCTCATCAAAGTCTCCTGCTTCACTGGAAAAATAAGCAATTCTTACTCGGAACTCGTGGACTCTTGAGTGGTCTTTTTAGCGCCGTTTCATACCACTTGACCTCCCACTACTACACACTCATGGGTTGGAGTATTGCACGCAGTGTCTTATAGTCGGACTACCACTAATTAACGTGTTGCTAAATGGGTCAAAATTCCACAGCACAACACAAAACAAAAAGAAGAAATTAACAGAAGAAAAACATTTCATTAACTTTTTCCCCGCCTTTATGTGGTATGTATTCTCGTGTTTAAAGCTGTACACGCCCTATATCAATCGATTTCTTTTTTGTAGGCGTGTCTTTATTTTTTAACTTCATGTTCACCAGCTCATGTCGAAATCGGGTATTTAAGCGAGCAAATATAGCGTAGGAAATCATTTACTGTAATACATCGACCAGGGCACATCGTACCTACATGGGTAACAGTAATTTTTACAGAAAAACAAAGTTAGCTTTTTTCGGGGCTCGAACACACGACCTTCTGATTTCAAATCCGGTGCTCTATCCACTGAACTACATTGCTACTTTAGAACATAGTATACTTACTACAATTTATTATGATGCAAAATAACTTAACATATTTGAACGCAACTAAAGACGGATCACTAAATATTCCATATTGTCGGAAGTGTAAATTAACATTGCCTGGTGGAATACTGTATGTTATTAATATGAAACTAATACATCGCCTCAAATCAACCAAATCTCGACTTGTTATTTAGCGCTTGATGAGTTTGTATGCGCTCGCTTGTTATTACGTAATGTCTATTTAGTGTTAAAACTGCTACAACATACCAATAAATAGCAGTGGTCTAGTGGTTCAGCGTACAACTTTCAAAACTTACAAGTGCAAGGCTGTGGTTCTAATCCCGTTCCTGGAAACTGTTTTTTAATCACATATATTTTGGAGCCGTATATTTATCGATGTTACCTGTACGGAGGATAAATAAAAATGTGAAATTTTACGCATCGATTTCTCCTTATATACCGATTTTTGGGGTGTTCGTCGATTTGAAACTACTTCACACGTGACTCATTCATATTCATGAGTTATTACCAGTTAAAATAGGGCGTGTACAGCTTTAAAGACTAAACCAATACATAATTTAAACTGACCTATACTTATTTCTTGTTCTGTAGCGAAATAGTACATATAATGATTAAACTTGATTTAACGTTCGGTGGCGTACAACATGTACATGTCACCCATTGTTTTAATATAACTTCTAAACCCATTTACACTGTAATAGTTTAAGTCAATGAAAGTATTTATCTCTATCTATCTAGAAACAGTGCTGATACAACTGTAAATTCATTTGGCAATAAACTGCTAGACTGTGTAAAAATAGTAATTATTTATTCTAAATGGGCGATTAGAGTGTGATGCATCCAGTCCTAAGTTTACTTGTAAAACAAAAAGCACAATTGAATATTTTATATCCAGTGCATACAATTTTGTAAGTATTAACAAAACTGAAATATTAAATTTTTCTTCACTACATTCTGACGTGTACTGTCCTGTATTTGCTAATTTAACAACTAGTCAAGAGTTTATTCAACGAACACCAATAAACAACCCAACCGCCAAACAAAATACTAAGTTATGGGACTCTGATAAATCCGATAGTTTTATTGAACATTTTGATATATTACGAATGGCTGAAATTGAGACGAAAATCAATATGATGTCTGAAAAATGCCTTATTACCAAAGAAGATGTTGATGAGATTGTTGAGAGCATAAATAAACTGTTTGAGACATGCTCTCAAGAATCATTCAGATAAATAGAAAGAAAAATATTAAACCATAGTTTGATCGATCGTGTTATAAAGTAAGAAATCTCTATCATAAATCTAGAAAATTGTATAATAAATACAAAACGCCGTATTATAAAAAGTTTCTAAAATCCGTAAGTGAACAATAAAGGAACACCCTATCTACTAGCTATACTCTCTATCGGAAAGATAGAATAATCATGTTAAAACATACAAAGCATTCAGAACCTAAAAAATGCTGGAACATTATAAATCCGAATACCAAACAAAATAACACTAAAGCCTCTATTGAAGATTTTTTAAAAATATAAATGGTCAAAACAATGCTAGTTCACATGTACAAAATGACCAAATCGATGCCCATTTGAGTACGGAAGCCAAAAGTGGCCAAAGCCTAAATTCGGCTACAGCTAAACGCACCGAACAGAATAGAGAAGATCCTGTAACTGTAACTGATACTACAAATAACGAGCCCCAAAGCGAACATAATTTCGTCCAATCTAACAATATTTATACGGAAGTCAAAATTGGTCAAAACACATAAATCAACGCATAAATGAAGAAGAAATTATAAAGGCTGCACGTTCCTTGCGAAATAATAAATCACCGGGTATGGACAACGTTATTAATGAACATATTAAAGCGACAATATGTATAATGCTGCCAATTTATGTTAAACTTTTCAACTGTATATTTGATAATGGTATAATCCCAGAAAGTTGGACCAACAAAAAACAATCTTTAAAAACAAGGGTGACCCCAGTCTACCAGAAAACTATCGACCGATTACTCTCCTAATTTGCTTCGGAAAACTATTTACATCAATTATAAACACAAGACTAAATAAATATGCAGAACAGTATAACATAATAAAATCGACAAAATCCGGATTTAGGAAAACACATTTAACATTAGACAACATTTTTATACTTAACTTTCTCCTTGATATAGTAAGGTCGAGCAAGAAAAATCGTTTCTGTTGTTTTATTGACTTCATGCAAGCATTTGACATGGTATGGAGAGATGGTTTATGGACCAAACTTTTAAATGAAGGAATGAATGGTAAATGTTTTAATATCATATTTAATATATAAAACAATATAAAGTCCAAGATGTTGACTAACTCTCTCTCCATTACTATTTTCTATTTTCCTCAATGATTTAGAGTCCTCCCTTTTCGGTAAAGTGAACTGTATATAGTGCCAGGCTTCAAATGAGGTCTTTACCATTTATTTAAAGCTGTTTGTTTTACTTTTAGCCGATGATACGGCATTATTTAGTGATGGTGAGATAGATTTACAAAACGCATTGAACGCATTTGAACTATACTGTAATAAATGGAAACTAACAGTAAATGTCGCTAAAACAAGAGTCATTGCTTTTAGTCATGGAAGATGCAAAACAATTTGAAATTTACACTAAATAAAAAAACTGAATATACAAACACGAATTATATCATTTTGGTCAAAATGTATTCGAGATTGTGGCGACAAAAGTTATCTTCTTTAACATTCTCTGTCGTCCTAGCATTATCAGACGCAAAACAGATAAAGTCAACATGAATAAATAATGTAAAAAAAATACTTTGTACATTAGGTTTTTCGGGAATATGGTATTCGCAAAGTTTCACAAACGCAAACTGGCTGGTTAAATCAGCAAACCAAAACCTTAAAGACCTTTCTATACAAAAAATGGATATCAACAGTTGATATATCACCCTCAAGTAACATTTACAGATCTTTTAAATCAAACTTTGGAAAACGTAAATATATATATCCATTTTACCTACTTATCAATGCAGGCAATTTATAAAATGCCATACAAGAAATCATAGACTTCCTGTCGAAACAGGTAGATGGAATTGCAAACCATTAAACGAAATAGTTTGCACAGTATGTAACACTCAAGATATAGGGGATGAATTTCACTACATTCTGACCTGTAATAGTTTTATAGAACAAAGGAAAAAGTACTTAAAACCGTATCACTATACACGTCCAAATATATTAAAATTTCAACAACGTATGAGCACAAATAACAAGACAGATTTAATAAAATTATGCAACTTCATTGACGTTATTCTGAAAAATGTATAATTGTGTATCGATTTATAATACACATTAAAGTAGTTTTAGCCTATTTTTGTTTATATTACATGTATATTGTACTCATGCGTATTTTGTAAAATTACGAAGTTCTAGAACTGTCAATAGTACATAAACTAAATGACGACAATATATAGACAGTGACTTTCTTTCCATTATGAATGTTTAACTAAATTGTGTGTTTTTATGTAATATTATATTGTAATACACAAAAAAGAAATATAAAAAGATCGGCCAGGGAAAGTAGCATTCAACGAGGACAGTCAACCACAAAACACAGAAACAAACATGCAAACAGACAAACAAGAAGGCAAAAGTAATAATAAAAGTAAACGACATCACAAACACAAAAGGGTTGACAATAGGGCTACCGCCTTGGAACGGTCAGTGGCAAAGTAGGCCACTGGGGGTTTAAACCGGTTCTAGGGTGCACCAAACCTCACACTTACCCTACTGTCATCCCATTAAACAGGACAGTGTAAATAAAAAAAATCCCCGTCATGATCTAACCTCTAACCAACAAGGCAGCATCAATAGGCAATATAAGTAAAACACAAATATGCTCGTGTAAATATAATACAAAAAAAACAATAGCCTAGAAAGCCACAATGAAGGTACTCAATGACTTGGCAGAAGCCAGAGCAATACGAGAATAAACCATTAAGGGCACGACAAGAAAGATCATAGACAAACATCAAACGCCACCGTCCCAATGGGCTTTAGGTAGGCGTCATCATAGGGTCCACAGCCTGTCCGGTCATCGTACAATTAAAGAGGAAAGCATAGTGGCGAACTGTAAAAGGGTCCACCACCAAGCATGCAGTACGTTTCAAAATGATAGGGTCATAACCTCTTTTGATAACCTTTTTAACAAGTTTAACAAAGATAGTATGAAAGTGATCTTGACCAAGAATCTTACGAAGTTTATAAATCACATCACCATAGATGACAGGTTGTGATAGTCCTTTTCGCAGAAGAGTCCTTGAATTACTTTTATATTTGGTAAGAAGATCAGGGTGACGATAATAAAATTTTGCAAAGGTTTTACGAAGTTTATGGTAACGGTAACCCTGATTGAGTAGCTTTTTAGTTATACAAAGATTTCGAATATTAAAGTCCTCGACTCGAGAACAAGCTCTAGAAAAACGAATAAGTTGAGACACATACACCCCATAAGAAGTTGCTCGGGGAACATCCTCATCCAAGTGGGGGTAATTAACAATGTCAAAATTAAAATCATCTCACTTGTCATAGATTTTGCTAATTATTTCACCATTTTCAATCGAGAGATCCAAATCAAGAAAAGAAACGTTATTATCAGATATATTAGTTTTATTAAGCTGAAGTTCTTAGGATAAATATTATCAACCATAGTTGGAAAGAAAGGGTTGTCAATGTTCAGTATGTCATCCAGATACCGAGAGGTGTCATTAAAAGCTTCAATAACATCTGCCTGCGTATCTGGTGAAAGACTCAACATGAAATCCCTTTCATAACAAAACAAAAACAAATCTGCGACAAGTGGTGCACAGTTCGTACCAACAATTTGTCTATAAACGGTGGTACCATACTTGACGAAAATATTATCTAATAGGAAGATGAGTGCTTCACAAACTTCATAGCAAGTCCACATAGTATAATTGTCTAAACTGCCGTTAGTAAAAAACGCTTTAATATTATTACATGCCAAAAATGTAGTATTTTCTCTAGCGAATGTTTTTTGAATAAGAGAAATTAGCTTGTCTTTAATAAGGTGATGTGGTAAGGTTGTGTATAGTGTAGAGAATTTATAAGTGCTTATTAATGAAACTTCACCTTTATTGAAAATTTTATCCAGAACGTCTCCTGAATTTTTTAGACTAAAATAAATTAATCCCAGAGTTTTCATAAGCTTTATCACAATATAGTTTAACGTGATATTTAACGGCAGTAAGACAAGAAGTTAAAAGTTTGGAGATGTTACAACCAGTGGCTATGTAGTCAGGTTGTGATAGTCCTTGTCGTAGCAGAGTCCTTAAATTACTTTTATATTTGGAAAGAAGATCAGGGTTACGATAATAAAACTTTGCAAACGTTTTACGAAGTTTATGGTAACGGTAACCCTGATTGAGTAGCTTTTTAGTTATACAAAGATTACGAATACTAAAGTCCTCAACTCGAGTACAAGCTCTTGAAAACCGATTAAGGTGAGACAAATACACCCCATAAGAAGTTGCTCGGGGAACATCCCCATCCAAGTTGGGGTAATTAACAATGTCAAAATTAAAATCATCTCTCTTAGTCATAGATTTTGCTAATTATTTCACCATTTTCAATCGAGAGATCTAAATCAAGAAAAGACGCGTTATTATCAGATATATTTGCTTTATTAAGCTGAAGTTTTTTAGGATAAATATTATCAACCATAGTTGGAAAGAAAGGGTTGTCAATGTTCAGTATGTCATCCAGATACCGAGAGGTGTCATTAAAAGCTTCAATAACATCTGCCTGGGTATCTTGTGAAAGACTCAACATGAAATCTCTTTCATAGCAAAATAAAAACAAATCTGCGACAAGTGGTGCACAGTTCGTACCCATAGGGATACCAACAATTTGTCTATAAACGGTGGTACCATACCTGACGAAAATATTATCTAATAGGAAGATGAGTGCTTCACAAACTTCAAAGCAAGTCCACATAGTATAATTGTCTAAACTGCCGTTAGTAAAAAACGCTTTAATATTATTACATGCCAAAAATGTAGTATTTTCTCTAGAGAATGTTTTTTGAATAAGAGAAATTAGCTTATCTTTAATAAGGTGATGTGTTAAGGTTTTATATAGTGTAGAGAAGCCATAAGTGCTTATTGATGAAACTTGACCTTTATTGAAAATTTTATCCAGAACGTCTCCTGAATTTTTTATAGACCAAAATAAATTAATCCCAGAGTTTTCATAAGTTTTATCACAATATAGTCTAACGTGATTTTTAACGGCAGTAAGACAAGAAGTTAAAAGTTTGGAGATGTTTGTTGTGGTGCAGGCACTAGAATTAGAAATAAAGCGAGCCTTATACGGAGTTTTATGTAATTTAGGAATCCAGTACATGATAGGCAGTTTATTTTGCTTATCGTTTACACCAGCCTTGAAAGTAGTGCACCGAGTGGTATGTGCGGAAACAACATCATCCTCAGTAGAATTAACTGGAGTATACGAATTGGTGCTGCCGAGTTCCCGAGATAAAACATTGACGTAATGTAGGCGTCAAACAATAATTACATTATTAGCTGCTTTATCTGCAGGAACTATAACAAATTTATTATGAAATTCCTGAATTCCCGATTCAAAATTACTAAAGGAAAACCTAGATCTTGGAGGAAGTAAAGAGGGGTTAGCATTATAAAAGTTAATACCTGTATCTATAATTTTTAGAATTGACTTTTTCCAAGTAGAAAGAGAGTTTGGGTCCGCATGTTCTCTACGACACCATTTTATACTAAAATATTCAATGGAGTGGGCGGTCTGGGCACGACAGGCATTAAAATCAATAGTTGAAGGTAATCTATATTTAGGACCTATCGAAAACAAATGCCGAATACGTTTATTAACAACCTTGCATGTATTGAAAATGATGTAAAACACCATACAAACAGACAAAACAAACTATAAACATCATCTCCAGCAGCCGAAGCAATTGTCGCGTCACTGCGCTTACTGTACGCCGTCTGCTCAGCTTCATGTCCTTCATCTCCTTCGGAGACATGAGCAAGAGTGTGTTTTAACTGATTTGCTATCTTGCGCATTGGTACGTACTAGATGTGGGCTAACCCACTTTTAAAATTCGATTAACTCGACTATTTGCATACACTGCTATCCTTCTCAGGTCTCGTCCATACATATATTAAGTGCTCAGATGCACACACGATCTCGTTTCTAAGTTTATGGTATAGGATAACAGACGACAGTATGTGCTCGTTTATAATTAATAAGACTGCCAAGAACATTGTTCTTTGTACTGTTTAGTTATTATTATTCTTCATCTTCATATATGTATATATGTTTAATTAAATGCCCAGAATCACCTTGGCAGCGCAATAGTGTTTATTTGTTTTTCACACGATCAACAGGGCACACGTCCTATACATATACTTTACCTTCGCATAACTTTGAAATTCTTTCTATTATCTAGTCATTAAACCAAAAATAATATCGCCATACCAAACGCACGCCAATGAGTCAATATTTACATTTCACGCTCCAACGCTAAATACCATTGTCCTTTCATCAGCACATTAACACCTCAATGTTAAGTAACACCTTCTATTGTTACCTGAACACAACTCCTCCTCTGCAAACGTTTACTTTACTACTAAAATCGCCAAAGGTACTAAACTAAATCTATATTTCTCATTTCATGTTTATAGGAGTTTGTAAGTTAAATGTAATGACGACATAAAACTACATTAATTGACTTCGCAAAGACAATCATCAATTATTTGTTAATTCTTAGTGATCTATTGCGCTTAAACGCTTAATCATTGTCACAGTCCTACCCCCACCCCGGTAAAATGTTCAAAGGGCTGTATACATAATACAACATTCCTGCTCTGATGCAATTACCACTTCCATGTCTGACATCCACAATAATTCAAAGTTATTTTTGACACTTTGAGGCATGTAGCATAGCCTATATATGTTAAATGAAGTCCTCCCTTCCAACGCAGTCACCTGGTCATCTGAAGAATTATCGTGACGACTCAGATTGATTGAAAACCATTCAACGGTATCCTGGATTCTACAGCTGCAATGCGTTTTCAATAAGTCTACTGCACCTCCATCCTTTTTCGCAACCTTGTTTTGTTTTGGACCTTGGTCATTGGGAATTGGTGAGTAACCGCACCGTTTCCCTTCAACTTATTTACAAGTCATGGATAGCACTGGTTAACTCAAAGTACCATGGCACAAGCGTCGTAACAGGTTTTTCTCACACAGGGAGATGAAAACGATTTATAAGCGTAACCGTACTCACTTGCGAGCCTTGTTCGGTTTCGTTCGTCGTCATGTGTCATACTCAGCAACTATCTTTAAACTGGCTTCAGAGTAACACGACAAAATAGTCTTCACACTGGATTTCGTGCCAATTCCATTATATTTGCTTGGCCACTATGACACGTTAGTATACAAATAAACTATTCACATAAAATGTCATTGCATTTGTAATGAGTGGATTTAAATAATTTGATCATCAACTACGTGACTCTCGGTATGATCTTTACCTTACTAATACTACTATTAAGATCAAGAGAAATAAACAGTGGGATGAAATGCTCGTACCTTGATATCTAGTGCATAATATTCCCGAGGTAAACTATGTGTTTGTAGCGTAATAAGCTGTATGCTTCCTCTAGATGATGTGTAACGTGAAAAGCTTGTCGGGCAATACTCATTACTGTCAACTGGTGGCGCCAGGTGGTAAAACGTTGTTTTGCTTGGGAATATCTGAACAGATGTTTGCATATTTTGATTAACGTGTATCGTTTAAAGTATATGTCAAACCATTGCCTGTTTAATTATAAATATGATGTGTATTTTGTATTGTATACTGATATGCTATTTGGTCTTTTGTATTAATAAAGTTTATCTCTTATCTCTATGTTTAACTAGAGGTAATCACTGTAAACTAATGTGTATAAGGTCCAATCAAATGATATCATAAAATTAACAATCCTTTAGATATTCTACAAAAGTAGCATATTTGCAAATCATTATGGATACTTATTTAAATAGTTTAAAGCAAAATATCATTTACTAAGTATTGATTATATTACATCAATAAAATATTCGAACCTTGGTGAAGTACCGATGAGAAAGTGAAAACTCTGACATTGATTGCTGATAAACGTTAGCTGATGGCATAACTTTATTATCTACAGCCAGTGTTTATAACTCTTGCATGACATATAATCAACCTGGTTTGACTAATCAGTGTTATAGTTAAAAATTACATGTATCATTTTTTTAGATAAACATAAGGGAAAATTCTGTATTGCATCAATTTAGCAGTAACTTGTACATAACAAATATGTTAAGATGCTTACATTTCTTATATACACTTACTTTGCTGTCTGTCTCTGTCTGTCTGTCTGTCTGTCTCTCTCTCTCTCTCTCTCTCTCTCTCTCTCTCGTAAGTGGCTAGTTTATTAACGTGACATGTGTATATACAATGTATATACGAGTACAGACAGGCATATATTGATAAGTAAATAAGAACAACATACACCAGGCCTTATACATATATATTTTTTTATCACGAACACCCAAATTTATCATCTTTCTCTGAGCCTTATGGAAGTCCATACGTTTGTTTCCACTAGACATTTATCCAACAGACCTTTTGTTTGCTACAGACCTTACAATTGGGCATCTAACTAAATTTCTGATACTATAAAACATTTGGATATATGCATATATAGGATAATATCATTTCAAGTAGATTATGTATATTCAAAATACATCATAACAATGATTCCTGTTTACAACATTTTTTTATGAAAAAACATTTTGCCACCCGAACATAATGCATTTTTCAACAGTATACGCCTGATGACCTTTTTGGTGCACATCCTTGCATCTTGCTCTAATGAAAACCATTATAGATTATCATTTTGTAATTCATTTCCCTACTTCTTTAGCTTAAAGGCCTGTACTACGATTGTATTACAGAAATCAACGATTTTATTCATTTTTTCAACATTTTGCTCCAAAATCTCAAAATGTGAACTTTCGCATTAACTTACTATACAATGAAAGATTTGTATATATATATATATATATATAATTGTGCACCATTTTATCACTTCCATTAGATTAGTTTATGTTCAAACATCTTATTACAAAATGATTCATCTTTTAAGCGATTTTTTATGAAAAACACATTTTTAGACCCAAAAATAAAGTATTTTTTATTGTCGTATGCTAAAGGACTTTTTTCTGGCACATCTCTGTACCTTTCTCTGTGTAAAACAGTAAGAAACTAAGTTTTTACAACTCATTTAGTATTTGTTTAATTTATAGCCTAATAACACCAAATGTTTTACAGAAGTCAACGATTTTATCAATTTTTTCAAAAGTTTTGCCCAAAATCTCATATTAATAATAATAATAACCTCATATCCATCTATAAAACCTTGATTTACACGGAGATGTATTTGGGAGAGCATTTCCGCACCGTTAGAAAATTCTAATTTGCTCAAATGATTTTTTATAAAATTATTCCAGTTTCCGGAGATTTTCTCTAAAAACGCCACTTTTACCGCAAAATTTAGCATTTCCCACCATCTTTAACTTCGGGACTTTTTTACTGAAACTCATTACACGTCAGTGATTCTAAAAATCCTAAAATACTTTCTGTTGGAATTTGTTTGACCTTAAAACCTATAATTACTAGACATTGCTAGGAATTGCTAACAACGAGGGGGACTACCATTCCTACACAAGCACCAATGGCACCGAGCACGATTACAGGAAAGGACAAATGGATGACACAGATCATGCATATGCAGTCCGGTAACTCAGACACAAAACCGTATAGGACACACGAGCGACACGATACCATGCACTTTTGCAGTTGAAACCTGGAAATACACAAAAAAAAACAAAAAAAACAACAACAACAAAATCGTGTCTGGTTTACAGCAATACCACTGATGAGACCTGATAGCTGGTCGAAACATGTACAAAAAGAAAAATACAACATGTCATCCATCCATCCATCCATCCATATCCATCCATCCATCTATCCATCGCCCAATTCACCCTAAGTTTACTCACTTGTCAAGTACATGTAGGTCTAGCTGGTATGTTTGTCATTCAAATGCACAAGACATTCCCTAATTCCATCACCATGCCCATGGCACTTGCCATTTGAGAAACACATTGCACGACTATCATTTTTCGCTGGGGTTCGAACACAAGGTGATCACAGTTCACACACAGTGCATTGTTACAAAGGTGACTGGTGACTTCGGAAGACGGGACATCTAGTGAGTTAACATGAATCATAAGCGCAACCCCATGAACTGTCCGAGTCTCATGATCTGCCTGGGGTGGGTCTCTGCGATCTTTAAATCTAATCACACCGTACGCTGAATTTGTCTTTCGACAACCAGTCCATGCAATACATTCCCCATTCTGGTGCATCTTAGATCTATCGCAAATCTTTGCCTTCAAATCAGCCCAAAAAAGATCCATAATTTAGTTTGAAAATGCACACAATCAATACATTCATTTGTTTTTATGTCGCGTAAGGGAGGAATATAGTAGTCGCACTATCCGTCCGTCCGTTCGTCCGTACCATCGTGTCCGGTAAATAACTCTGACATTCATGAACGGATTTTATACAAGTGCTCACCACAACAAGACGACGTGTCGCACGTAGAATCCAGGTCCGTGGCTACAAGGTCAAGGTCACACATAGAAGTCAAAGGTAAAAAAGAAGTGCTTTCGTGTCCCTATTTCGTGTCCGGCAAATAACTGTGATATTCATGAACAGATTTTTAAATAACTTGGCACCATAGTATCCGGTAAATAATTCCGACATTCATGAACGGATTTTTAAATAACTTAGCACAAGTGCTCACCACAACAAGACGACGTGTCGCACGCAAAATCCAGGTCCGTGGCTTCAAGGTCAAGATCACACTTAGAGGTCAGAAGATGCTTTATGACCCTGTATCTGAATGAATGAATGAATGGTGTTTTACGGCACGTCGACACACAAATAGGTCATATTGTGCGCAAGAACTGATGAATGATGAAGAAATGAAGGGTTAATTAAAAATTAATGTAAATATATAAAGATAAAACTATTTACATGTAAGGGATGATATGGTATTAATACAAACTATATATGTAAATCATCAAATGCCCAAAAACGGGTCTATAAAAAAGTAAATATATACAAGAACATATTATAATGATTTATATAGTCTGATTTCCTTCTAAAATCTATAGTATCAAATAACTCGGTCATAGTATTAACATTGTAGTACCTTTGACGCATAGGATCAAAGTCTACACATTCCAACAATATGTGTTTGACCGTTAACGGTACAAAGCAGGGTATACATTCTGGTAATTGCTCACCTTGTAATAAATATGAATGAGTATAACGTGTATGCCCTATCCTGCACCGGGCTAGGACAACTTCCTCTCGACGAATGGGTCTACTAGAAGATCGCCATTCTCCGAGTAAATGGAGTTTATTGTTAACTGACAAATCCCAAGCGGCTTGCCAAGAGTTATGAATATATGTGTTAATACAACTTTTAACATCAGCATAAGGTAATTTGGTATCAGATATATGTAAACTTAATGCTGCTTTAGCATCACTATCAGCTCTATCATTACCACGTATTCCTACATGACTTGGAAGCCAGCAGAAAATAATAACATTATCAACTATAAGAGAATTGTACCTTTCTAAAAGTTGAAGCACAACTGGGTTATCATGTTTCATTTTACCCAGTGCTTGAAGAGATGAAAGGGAATCAGAAAAGATTACAAAATGGTCATCATCAGATTCCTGAATATAATTTAAGGCAAGTTCAACTGCCTTAAGTTCAGCTGAAAATATAGAGGCATTGTCAGGCAGGCGGCTCTTTATGCTGTGTTTGTGAACAACAGCTGCTGCAGCTACTTTATCTCCATCTTTAGAACCATCTGTGTATATATGTTGAAAGTTACTGTATTTCGATTTAATTTCATTAAATTTGCTTTCAAAGACAGTAGGGTCTGTATTAGATTTGTTACTATTACAAAGATCGAAAATAATTGTTGGTGTTTCCAAAGTCCACGGTGGAATTTGTGGTACTTTGTACTTGGCAATTAAATTCAGGTCGATTTCAGTGTCTCTTAATTTTGGTTTAATACGAAGACCAATTGGTCGAATGGCATTCGGTTTTCGATCAAAAAGAGGTTCACAACTAGGGTTAAAAAATTTATCGAAAGTTGGGTTTGAAGGGTTAGATTTTAATTTAATGACATATTGAAGAGCTAATTTGTCCCGTCTATGAGATAGTGATGGTTCATTAGCTTCAACATATAGACTTTCGGCTGGTGATGTACGAAAGGCACCCAAGGCGAGTCGTAATCCTTGATTATGTATAGGATCGAGCATCTGCAAGTATGACTTACGAGTCGATCCATATACTATTGAGCCGTAGTCCAGCTTGGATCTGACAAGAGATCTATAAAGTTGTAAAAGTACTTTACGATCTGCTCCCCAATTAGTGTTTGCAACAACTTTAAGTAAATTAAGAGCTTTAAGGCACTTGGCCTTCAAGTATTTAAGGTGTGGTATAAACGTTAATTTACGGTCGAAAATATGACCAAGGAATTTTGTCTCATCCACTACTGGTATTGGTGACCCATCCAGTGTTAGATAAGGGTTTACGTAGTTGACAAAAATGCATACAATTAGTTTTAAATTTAGAAAATTTAAAACCATTTTCATCAGACCAGGTCTGAAGTTTATTCAGACATTGTTGAAGTTTTTTGCACGATAACATATAACAAAGTCGTCAACATATAAAGAGCAATCCACACCAGGATTGATGCATTTAACTATACTGTTAATTTTTATATTAAAAAGAGTGACAGAGAGTATACTGCCCTGTGGCACACCCATCTCCTGTTCATGAACGTCAAAGAGGGTTGAACCCATTCGGACACGAAACTGTCTATCATCTAAGAAATTCTCTATAAAAATTGGTAACCGGCCTCTAAGACCAAGGTCATAAAGATCATTCATGATACCATACTTCCATGCAGTTTCATAAGCTGTATCTGAATGAAGTAATATTAGTTGTGTCCGGTATATAACTTTGTCATCGGTTGAAGGCTTTTCATATCACCTGGAAAAATGTTCACCTTTAGAAGATGACGTGTCGCTCGCAAAACCCGAATCTTCTGGAAATACAGACAAATACTTCGGCGGCATTTGCCGCTTACAGTGACATTTCTTGTTTTCATATATTACTAGGAATATCATTTTGTTATTTATCAGAAATTGTTACCTTTAGCGGCGTTGTTTCCGATGTTCCCCGAAATTTCCGATATCGAAAATGGACAGTGTCAATATACAATTTCCGACATCGGAATTAAGTAATCTTCATTTTGGATATGTGCATTTCCGGTATCAGTAATATAATTGAAATATACTTTAAATTCCCGAAATATAATTGAAATACTTGAAATATAATTTCTTAATTCAGATTTCAGAAATTTAAGATGTTGATATCGGAAATGCAATTGACGATATCGGAATTACTGTATTAAAACCACTTTGGCATGACATAAACTATGGAACGCCGTTACCACCTTCTTTTGTTACATATTGGCTTTACAGGAGAAATATTAAAAAACGTTGAAGGCAACGCTTTAGCGATCCTTACTAATTACTTTTTTAAAGAGCATACATGTTTGCTGCTACTCTAGTAAGTGCGTATAAGCGTTTAATTATCCTCGCTGTATTGCACTAAGCATTTTAGCGGGCAGACCTAGGTTTACAATCTCATCCGAAGGATTGTGAGGCAGGAAATACTTTTGAAATATTTCGATAATTAACCCAAATTCGATCCTGGCTGGGACTGAACGCGCGATCCCTGGGTTACTAAGCCGCAATGCTAACCATTGCATCGCGGCGCTACCTCGCTACTCTAGTAGTTCAACACGTGCTACAATATAGGTTGTACCCAGCCTAACTTGGAACGTTTATGGTGCGTTTCCAAAAAAGCAGTTGCAGGTTTTGGGGTACCAGCCTAGGTGCAAATATATATTACATGTTAACTCTTGAAAACTGTGGCAGGCCACCCGTGGGAAAATAGCATGATGCATGCATAAATATGACATATCTTAAGAAAGATAAGAAAAATGCATTGCATATTATAGCGCATTTTACAATAAAGTGGTTAGCATTATAGATATCTGGCCCGGAATACACAAACTATTCTTTTGAATATTCTCTTCTATTTGAGCGCGATGCAACTTGGCTTCTAATTGTAATCTTGAATGTAAAATACAGTGATATAACAGGCGGGATCAGCTATTGCAGCCAAAATATACAATTTGTTGAAGCCGTCGCATACTGTTTTGTCTCATACTGATGTCATTAAGATTGACCTATGTGGATTCCTTGGTCTATTAAGCTTACTATATACATATACTATAACAATATATCTTTATTTTATTTTCTTCTATACTATTCTAACGCACGCATATGTGTTAATTGTTCTCTAGCTGCGCTGAGGCTCACCGAGGCAGCAGGACGTTTCTTTTAGCATTTGTTATACCAACAATTAAACACTATTCAATCAAACAATAAATAGCTAAAGACATTATTAATGTGGAATGCCAAATGCAGTATTTAAAATACTTTGTGTGAAGAACTCCATATCCGTCACATACGGATCCAGTGGGAGGTATTTTTATACTTGAATGGTTACAATGGTTACGACCATGGATCATGTTTACAGATATTTTATTTATAAAATAATGAAGGAAAAATATGATGTAATTACATCTATCTGTATTTATAATTTTTTGATATACATATTGTAAACATTTCATTGAATATGTTGAAGAAATATTGTTCAAGCAATCATTACAAAACGGTTTATAATCATTTAAATAACATATATGGTAACTTATATTAAAATGGTGCAATATGTTTTATCTTTAGGTGTGATAATTACAATTTAATGAAAAAGATCACCGGAAACTCTATGATAAGTTTTAAAAACGCTTTCAAAGTAACTGTATGAAATTCAGTTTTGAAATTTCGCACAATACTCATGTCGAAGTTGTAGGAGCTTAACATCACCTAATATTATTGCTGTTTTATGTAAGAAAAAGGTGAACAAATAACTAAAAATAGAGCTTACATTTTGGCAATGGATACATGAGATTCCATGATTTCTACAAAAACCTGTTACACATTCAATGCTATACATGTACACTCTGATTACATTGTTTTGGTTGTTCATAGTGTATATAAACTTTCATTAACATGCAATGCCCACACTTCCGAGAATTAACATGCAATGCCCACACTTCCGAGAAGCAATTATTTGTTGAAAACACCAAGGTATATATGTTATTTAAAATATGATGATTGTGATGGAAGACTAGTGTGTTACTAGTGGGATAATCCATAGATTTAGCTAACTATCAGACATCCCTTGTACGAAAATGTTTGGTACAAACTTTACACAACTGGTGGTTTCAGCTGTAGCACTAATATTACTACACTTGTAAAACATGCATATCCATCACTATTAGTATTTTTCCAAAATAATTGTGTACGTTAATTTTGGACTAAACGCCTCACACTCTACAAAAAGCTATATACATGTATTTACATATGTATACAAGCTTGGTTACATACAAGAGGCCTCGCTAACCCAGTGGATATGGCCATGGCCTTGGAGCCACAGACCTCTGCCCCAACTGGTTCGCTCCCGAAGCATGCATGATGAAATAAAATTATCCTGCATCTCAAATACTCAGCTCGCGTGGGTTCGCTCCTTTGCGGAGGCATGTCTGATGGAAACCTTCACCCTTCATGACATCTCCATCTAAAATTGCATTCCCATATAACCTAATATGAGTGCTAACCCCATTTCATTCAGGGTTACAAATACAAATAGCATCTGTGACGTGCAAATTATTGATACACTCAATTACTGTTCTACTCAACTAAAAATGTTATATTTTACGCATAACAAAACAGTTCATAGCATCACAGGGGTTAGGACATTTAATTATTCCAACATGCATCCTTTTATCAATTACAAAAAATATACATGTTTGAGTATACTTGTTTTCAACATGTCCGCAATGTGAGTATCTAATTAAATCAGGAAATAATGAAACTGTGCGAGAAAATATATAACGCAATATTTCATGACTTCAAAAATATTTTTTAAACTACTCAAATGATTTTTGAAAATCGGTTTATGTCTATTTTGCATTTTTTTTCACCCAAATCATAAAGCCCCGTATGTGTGTGGACTTATTTCAGACACAGTAGTGCACATGCGCAACACTTATAATGCGCAAAACTGATACAAGAAAATGATCATTCTACACTTTCTTAGTTTATAACCAACTACTTTGTGTATGAAAAGGGTGATTCTATGCAATTGCTAAGCAAGTCATCAAAAACAAATCACGGTTTGAGCATTCTTCTTAATTTCAAATACAATGAAAAACTTTGATATAATTATGTACATTGAATAGTGAAGCATTTTGGGACATCATTGTATTTTTTGTTTAAGCTAAAACGATTTTAAAAAAGATTCTGGTTTTCAACGAATGTTGATTAAAATTGCATTGATTCGCAAAAAAAGCATTTCCATTCATCAGACATGAAGATGGGTTTGGAAGAAGGTTTCCTCACTTTAAAATAAATATAATATGCTGTATTTTCGTTCCCGTTATTCATTTACCTACTTCTATAGCTTATAGTTTCAGGAAACAATTTTAATTTGATAATTGTTGTCGTAAGTCAAAATATAATACCTTCCATCATTTTTCGTAAAAGTATTTGAAGCAAACAATTAAAGGTGTAAATATTGAAAGAACAATATATGTATTAGATAGGTTAAACACAGGTTTATGAACTTTTTTATAGCAATAAATTTAATTTGCCTTAAGAGCAAAATTGTGGTAAGATGTTCCATAAAACGGGCCACTGTACTACGAATGTATTACAGAAATCAACGATTTTATTCATTTTTTTCAACATTTTGCCCCAAAACCTCACAATGTGAACTTTCGCATTAACTTACTATACAATGAAACATTTGTATATATAAGTGTGCACCATTGTATCACTGCCATTAGATAAGTTTATGTTCATCTTATTGCAAAATGATTCCTGTTTAAAGCGATTTTTTTATGCAAAACACATTTTTAGACCCAAAAACAAAAATAAATATAATAAGATCGGACAGGGAAAGTAGCATTCAAGGAGGACAGTCAACCACAAAACACAGAAACAAACACGCAAACAGACAAACAAGAAGGCAAAAGCAATAATAAATGCAAAATGACATCACAAACACAAAAGTATTTCAGATAGTCGTATTCAAAAGGACTTTTTTATGGCCCATCTCTGTACCTTTCTCTGTCCAAAACAGTAACAAACTAATTGTTTATAGCTCATATAGTATTTTTTAAATTTATAACCTAGTAACACCAATTGTATTACAGAAATCAACGATTTTATTCATTTTTTCCAAGTTTTGCCCCAAAATCTCATATTATTAACCTCATATCCATCTATAAAACTTTGATTTATATAGAGATGCATTTGGAAGAGCATTTCCGCACTATTAAAGGATTTTAATATGCTCAAATGATTTTTTATAAAATTATTCCGGCTTCCGGAGAATTTCTCTTAAAAACGCAACTTTTACCCCAAAATTTAGTATTTCCCACCATCTTTATCTTCGGAACTTTTTTCTGAAACTCATTACATGTCAGAGATTCTAAAAATCCTAAAGTACTTTCTTTTGGAATTTGTTTGATCTTGACTCTTATTTTCGGCTATAATTACTGGCCTATTATGATTCACGTTAACTCACTAGATGTCCCGTCTTCCGAAGTCACCAGTCACCTTTGTAACAATGCATTTTGTGGGAACTGTGATCACCTTGTGTTCGAACCCCAGGCGAGAAATAATAGTCTTGCAATGTGTTTCTCAAATGGCAAATGCTATGGGCATGGTGATGGAATTAGGGAATGTCTTGTGCATTTGAATGACAAACATACCAGCTAGACCTACATGTACTTGACAAGTGAGTAAAGTGGGTGAACTGGGCGGTGGATGGATGGATGACATATTGTATTTTTATTTTTGTACGTGTTTCGACCAGCTATCAGGTCTCATCATTGGTATTGCTGTATACCAGACACGATTTTGTTGTTGTTGTTGTTGTTTTCGTGAATCACTAGGTTTCAACTGCACAAGTGCATGGTATCGTGTCGCTCGTGTGTCCTATACGGCTTTGTGTCTGAGTTACCGGACTACATATGCATGATCTGTGTCATCCATTTGTCCTTTCCTGTAATCGTGATCGGTGCCATTGGTGCTTGTGTAGGAATGGTAGTCCGCCTCGTTGTTAGAAATTCCTTTGATACGCTGGGCTCTGTGTGCGGGTGTTTTTGTGTATGTTTTATGATATTCTGCATCCTTTGTTATGAGCTCTAAACTCTGAGCTGTTCGAGCAGACATTTTTTTCCTGTTACGTTCTCCAGTTTTCTCTTTAGAGACTCACCGCTGTGTTATTCAACTTGTGTGCTGCTGAGTGCACCCGGCCTTTAAAATTACGCGAATAGTTGATCTCTTTCCGAACAGTAGCCTGCACTGACCTGTCTTAGGCTTCACACTTTTGAGTTGTGGTCCTGGACTTTATTTTTAAAATTGCTTCTCTACTCAGTCTCATTTCAAGCAGTTCACAAAGTATCTTTTTATCATTATCATTCATTTTCAGGCTTGTGATACCATGCGTAGGCAGAGTAACACTATGGTTGCTTTCCTGACAGCAGGTAAGCGTTGTATAACTTTTGTTATGTCTCCTATTCCAATTTTAAATAGTTCCTCAATTATTAAACTGCTGCGTCCTTTAATATCTCGACTGAAGGCTGCAATGGCACGTCGTTTGCTGTCTCGACCTTTGCTTTCTGGAAATAAGGTCTGACTAAACTGTGCTGAGCGGGCTTTCTTCATTTGTCTTACGGCTAGATGGTTTGTGTCTGCCTGTCTGTATGCCTCTGCACTCGGATGCATTTCCCTTTATAAGCATTTCACTGTAAGTGCTAATTGCGTGATGATTAGACCTATATATTAGTACTAAGTGTCAATGTGGTCTCCCACTGTGTCGAGCGATATTCTTCTAATACTTCTGAAGCACTTGCAGCTGTATGTGATCTCATTGAGTGTGACTCTGTGAATTCTTTAATTAATCATTATATAATGGCAATCAGTGTGTTTTGCAATATAAAACACTTGATTTTTAGTCAGAAAACTTATAATGGATAGTTGAAGGAAAAAAGTTCCGGATATGTGTACCTTACTGGTGGAATAAATGACAACGACTCGAAAACAGTGTATTTTGTTCTATTCTCAATGTACTGAAATATAACCAAACCGAGACCATATGTCCCTACACAAACAACAGTCGAGAAACTTCAGAACTCCGAATGAGGACCATCAGGAAAGGCAATGATAACCGGTCGGTCTGTGCAAAAGCGTAAATGGTGCCTTACATTAGAAGTTATATTTACAAAACAAAGCTCGGGACTCATGGTCCGTTAACGAATGACGATAAAAGAGTACTACAACGTATCAGTTCTGCGAGGGTGATGGTAAAATTAAAGTAAAAACATATAACTCGAATCACTTGATTAATGCTGCATTGTGTTCTTGATCTCGTTCAATTGTCATCAGCCAATGAATTTCGTCAGCGTATTCAAGAAACTTTGCCATAGCCTCGTCCTCGGATGATACCGTCTGTCGTAGTCTATCCTCCGAAAATATTAAACCATAGGAATCTCTTCGTTAGTAAGAAAGGTAATGTAAACTTAAATCAAGAGGAATTAATGGGGTTACGGGAATCTCAAAAGACTCAACTTGGCAATCCAAACCGACAAATCACTTCCTCAAGATCATTTGAAATGCATGAGCGATTACAGAACAGCTCATGTTGCACGTGAAAACATATAAATTGCTTTGTTCGACCAAGTGCGGTGAATGCAGTAATCCAAGTCAATTTTGTGTCTTCAAGATGTTGCTTTTCTTTGACATTGTCGGATCCGTGTGAGTTTGATACATTAACATCTTTTATTTGTTGAGGTGAAATTACTTGTCGTAGTAGTATGGCGTCTACTAAATCCTCATATTAGGACGGTGACGTTTGATGTCTGTCTTCAATCTCGTCTTGTCGTGCCCTTAATGTTTAATTCTCTTGTTGCTCTTGATTCACAGGGATTTCTTTATTTACACTGTCCCGTTTCAGTGGGATGACAATAGGGTAAGTGTGAGGTTTGTTGCACCCTAGAACCTGCACCATAACAAAATATAACGTCGAACAGGAAACAAACCACCCAGCGGCCGTTTCAAGGCGGTAGACATTTTGTCCACCCATTTGTGTTTGTGTTTGTACATTGCATTTTATTTTAAATGCGCGTTTGTGTTTGACTGTGTTTTGTGAGGGCTTCGTTTCCTGTTCGACGTTTTGTCTTTTTATGGTGCAAAATATATTGCACATGTTTTCAAGCCGGTTGAAATACCCGGTATACCAAGAGATCAAACAGATACAGAGCTACTTATTCTTTAATATCATTTCATCTTCTCTGGAGGTGCAGTATCAGCGTGCAGTGTAATAGGATTATTCCTAGAGTAACGTGTTCTGGAAGTTTATATCGCCTCGAGTAGGTTGTCGCAAGATGACCCTAGTGGTTAGGGCTAACTCAGGAAAGAATCAATGACGGTGAATGCATTTACATAAGTTTAATGCAACTTTTAAAATATGATAAATATATATACAATTATCCAAAAAAACAAGCGAATACACAGATGAAATATGAAAAGAATGTTCTCATGAACGTTTAAGACGTTCTTAGTATTGTAACAAATACTGAATGTGTCGACTGATTATATACGACACTAAAGTGTTGTTAAAGTTATAACAATGTTGATCTATGATCTAGCGCGATAACTGTGATGCACGAGAGCTCATGAAGATGATGATGCGCGAATCCAATGAGTGATGTCATCAAAAGCCTTCTATAAAGGTTGATGACGAGATATATATGATGATTAACCTCCACTGAGGTTTTGTATGATGTTCCTCCAGTGAGGACTGATAACGGGCCCACCTCGTTTCCCATGTGGTTGTCGCTACTAGAACCTGGCAATGTTGCGCAGGTACGGGGACCGTCTCCACCGCTCTTAACGTTATGCATGGAAGCTTAGCTCCACTCCGGATGGCTTATATCCAAACCTGGATGGCTTATATCCAACCCTGGATGGCTTAGGATGTAAATATACATACGTTTTAGATGTCGGTTGATAAACATAACAATCGTGCATAATTATCATTACCCAAACAAATCATTATTTAATAAATATATGTAAGCTGTACTAATGATGAGTAGCAGTGTATACATATTCTACAACGCCATGTATACGCCATGTACGTCGCCGTTAATCAATTCCACTAATACATGTAATATACAGCGTTATCAAATCACTCGTATATTACACTCACTGAGTTATGCATGCTCACATGTATGTCACCTAATGCCCATATTATACAACGCTATGCATACGCGTCGAACATTTATACTAGTCACTCATCTCATTGTTAACTAATGTTAACTATCGCACCTATTATACACCGTTATCAAATTAATATTGTTTTACAATTAATGATCAATTACAATAATTACATCTAATAAAGTAACGTCAAAATCATATGCTAGTCTAAAGTTAATGTTTGAGAAACATCAAAGCTAACCGGATGTCGTAACCGCCAAACAAGATGGCGCCGCCCACTGAATACAAATGTACGATAAAAGTTAATAAAATAAATACTGACCACATATTTCCTGTGAATTTCGCCGTCCAACTCCTGCAACTATCAAGCAATCCCGGCCAGAACTAGAAGACAATGGATTGTATAGCAAACGTTACGCCCAAACCATTATTTCCCCCGTTCAGTCCGTGTCATACGTGGCTAAATTCGCAGTATTAAAATCTACACGAAAGGACCCTTACACAATTTTGCCTTTCAAGGGAGATAGACCTATACCTTTACATGCATTAGCACAAAACTAAACTTATTAAACGGCCCTTCCGGGCACCCTATTACGGCCACTTAAAATGTGCACGGTTTTCCGTGTTACCTGAATATATCATGAACATTGTGAATTTGTTTCAACTCAACAATGGATTAGGGTGTAACTAACAAGTACTTACAAGAGCTATGTACGACCAATACGCTCTACCCGTGACATTTTGTGACATCTCCCCACTTAAAGAAAGTGCTACACTTTCAAAATTCAACAAAATGATAATTAATATTTACACGTTAATAAACTATTAATTCTTCCGAGCAAATGAGCGACTAAACATACAAGCTGATCGCTCAATCGCTTTAGTATGTTAAATATTACTACCGAGGAATGCAACCTTCAGCCAGTACAACGACCGTCCACTGAAGTTATAACTAACTATAATATGTAATTACAATTTCAACACTATTCTACAATTGTACACTACACTGTCGTAACATATACTACTATTGTACAATACCCTTCAATACACTATTATACTATTGTATTAAACCTGTCATTAAGTGCGGCGACTTAAATAGTCTGCCCCAATATTGTGCTTTCCACCGTCGATTACACCGACTCTACTGTTACTAATAACTCTACTTCCTGCCGCTACAAGAACTCCAACCTTACACATTGCATCCATCGCATTACCAGTATACTGTTTGCGAAATGGAGTAGGGTCTTCCTGCGACATAGGTAAATGACATTTACCTACGAGATGTGCTACACACTTCGGGAACACGCTACTTTAGTAATGATCCTTTTATTATATACCTCCAACGTATAATTAAAAATTAGAAATATTTACATTTATGTTGCATACGTATGCAATATAGAAGGTTTCTAAATGTTTCAAGGCTTATTTTTTTATAAAGCGTATAAAGGAAAATGGGTGTATCTTAATATATTTGGGGGTGTAGCTACAGCTTAAAAGTTAAAGTTCATTGATGTGACAGACTTGTTTTGTTTGTTTGACGTTACATCGTCTTGACGTTCTCGTGCAAATTAGTGTAAATGCGAGCAATATTAGGACTTCCCCTGTTCTATTTTAAGTCGGACAGTGATACGGAATCTATTTTTAATAGCATACTGATACGCATACGGATACGCATTCAGAAAAACTCTAGAGGTGATACATGTTTTTGTATTCCAGTGTAAGAAAATGAAGGTACTATGTATAATAATTAGTTTTATCACATAACTTACGGTGTGGGAGTGAAATAACACCATTCTATATTTTCGATATACCACTAGTTATATAAGTATGCAAATAAACCTAGTATGCGCTGTCAAAAAAATCGATAATGACTATAATCCAATTTCCACGGTTTATGTCGGTTTCGCATGTTAAAGAGAGAGGCAAAATGCAATAAAAGCCGATATGTGAGTTACATGATAAATATAATCTAACATTCGTTCTCATTCATTATTGAATTTATTAAACTCGTTAGCAAAAATGATATACTGCTCGGCAAGAGCTTCGCATTATATCATTCTGCCGACTCGTTTAATAATGAATGAGTACTCATGTAAGAGCCTCTATTTACAGTCCAATCAGCGGTTCGTATTTGTACCGCGTGGTTGTACAATACTTATGTTGTTTTTGCGTGTTAAAAAGAGAGGCAAAATGCAATAAAATCCGATATGTGAGTTATGTGATAAATATAATCTAACATTCGTTCTCATTCATTATTGAATTTATTAAACTCGTTAGCAAAAATGATATAATTTTCGGCAAGAGCCTCGTTGCCAACTCGTTTAATAAATTCAATAATGAATGAGTACTCATGTGAGATCATCTATAATCCTTTCTTTAAAAAAGACATGTCATTTCAATGAAGGTGTGCGAGAGAGTATATTTTATTTGAATGCGTCACTTTACTAGGAAAGTATAGACATAGCCGGCGATTTTGATATTCAATCTACAAACACTGTCAAGCAATTATTTTATTTTTTGTTCTGGTGTCTGCAAAGTCATTGAGTATTTGCTTTTTTGATTTCTATATTCTTTTTTAAATTGATAAACATGCATACACGATAATCTTTGTGCTATACTTATATGACCTGTTTGTTAGGGGATAAAGCCTAGTGGTGATTTCTGTATTTACACCAACCCGTTTTAATGAGATGACAATAGGGTAAGAGTGAGGTTTGGTGTACCCTAGAACCTGGCTTTTAAACCCCAAGCGGCCATTTTGCCACTGACCGTTTCAAGGCGATAGCCCTATTGTCAACCATTTATGTTCGTGGTATCACATCTTATTTCTCCTAATCCGCGCCTTTTCTGACCTTAAAAGCCTTTTTTTCTCTTTTTTTTGCGTCTTTTTACGTTTTGTTTGTTTTGAAACTTTCGATGCGATTTAAAACTAGGAAGAGGATACCCCCTCTCCACACCCACACCCGCACCCCACCCCAGCACAACAAACACAACCTTCCCGACCGCGTCCATTTGATCTCGGTTGTTTGTACTTCTTTTAAGCTATAGCTACGCCCCTGATACAAATTTTTGTTAGCATCGCAATGGACAAATGCTTACTAGTACCATGTTATTGAGTACCTTGCAGAGAAACAAAATATCCATGAGCTACAGGTTTAATATTTTGTATGTTTAATAAGGTTAGTATCCTATACCAAGTATTTCTAAAATTGTGACGCTGGGGTCAAATATGGCCGAACCCCGGGGCTAACTATATCTGCTTTAAGTAGACTGTAAATAGATACATAGCACTACACACACTCACACAAACAGACCACACATAATGTCGAGCCAACTAGGGATTCTTCTCGGGGCTTAAATGGTAGAAGGACTATAATCCTTAGAATTACACACACACACACGTATACACTTTGAAATGTTTACTTTACACCCCTATCTTCTTTATCAAGCGACAGTGATTCAACCTATTGAGAAAAAAAATGACAACTTGATATTAGCAATGGAATGATAAAAAAATTGGTACCAAACATGACATATTAATTTTGGAATTTTTACAATTAATTCTGAAAAAAACTCAGTGCACACTGTCTTTCACAACTGACCGTATAGTTATGAAGGAAAACTTTTAAAAACTCTTCTTTAAAACCTAAGAGCTAAAGGTCTAATGTTATGTGTGAAACATAAGCTTATGATCCACTAGCAAATTTGTTAAAATGATGACCCTGGGGTCATATTCGGCCCCCACCACAGTGGTCATATATGTACATAGAGTCGTAGAAAAATCTTTAGAAACTGTTCTTTGAAAAATCAAAATCATGACCTTGGGATCAAATATGGTCCGGTCCCGGGGTTTACAGTTTTAAAAAGGGTTCTACAGGAAATACTATATGCATCCTTTTCTCTGAAACTAAAAGAGCTAGAGGTCTAAAAAGTTGCATGTAGCGTAAGGTTATTGTCCACTACCAAGTTATTTTTAAATGGTGATCCGGTGGTCACACTATATATTTAATTATATTGAGTTATTTAGGAAAACATTGATTACAAACTGGTGGCAATGGGGTCAAATATGGATCATACAGGTTCACAGTTTTTGGTAGATTTATATTTAAAACATGTTGAACATGAGAGCACTTTGAAACAAGGCCAATGGGTCTTTTGTTTATGGCTTGTATTTGTACACTTCTCATTAAATCACTTCAAAATTAGGTATAACTTAACTGCAATATTTATTAAGAATGGGAATTTTGATAAGGTATAGGTATAACATTATAAAGACTTAAATAATTAAAACACTTAAGTATATGTCTATTTTAACAATTCTTGCAAATCACATATCTAGTGGTAGAGCGTTGGAACCAGGATCGAAAGTACGTAGGTTCGATCCCCGCCATTACCATATGTGTTGTGTCCATGAGTACGCTTTATCTGCATTTGCTTAGTACTGATTCTACCCAGCAAGACATCGAGAGTGATTAAAACAAGTTCATAGAGCTTTCGCCACACTCATTTATAGCTGACTGAAATCCAGCTAAGTTTTTTTTTTTTGGTTACATGTTTTAAGGCAAATTTTTCAACTTGCTTTGTTCATAATATAGGAAAATAGTATGAAAAGCGGTATCTGGTTACAAAAATAAATTATTTATAAAAAAGTAATCAATTTTAGCAAATATATATTTTATAGGTTATAATAGCTAAATGAGTCTCCATGCCCTTTCCACAGTAAATTTTGAATGTTGACAACCTGTTAAAAACTAAACCTGATCAAAATTCTGGGAAACTTACTTTATCATGCAAATAAACATGTCTGCTATTAAACATCAACAAGGAAATAGGGGGTTGAATATCTAATAAGAAACATTTCTTTAGCTGTATACTAACACCGGATCAAAGGTCAAAGCTGTTTTACCCTTTGCAGTTTCGCACCCTGTCTCACTTCTGAAATTTATATTAAAAACGGTCAAAACATGATGAGCTCCATTCTCAAATATCAACAACATGTCCAGAACACAGTTACAGCCAAAACATAACAGAAAACTGCAATAAAAAAAGTTTTTTTAAGAAAACCAGGAGAGCACATCCGGCTGATTTAGTGGAATTAAACCTATATGCACACCGGTTACTGGTAAACAAAGATGTATAACGTTGAGAACATTACATTTAGATTTCATTTGATTTACTCTTGAGTACCTTTTACACTATAACATCGTTTCTGATGGCATAATAAACAGTTCTCAGGCACCGTTTTCTTAGGTGTTTTATTTTCGGCCATTGTTTACTGTGACACCGGTATCGCCACTTTGTAATCACATGGCCTCAGCAATCGTCGCGTGATTTGTGTGATGGCAGGGATTATTGGCTACATATTACTGCGCGGAGGTTGGTACATAGTATGAACGTACACGTGTTCTCACACGTCATACTGTATTCTTCTGGATTAAACCCGACATCCAACTTTAGCCAGATTCGGATATATCGTCGTGTCCCTTTTTAGCTTCGGAAGTAGCCGTTATTTTCCGCGAAGATGTAATTCCAATCATACAAACTCGCCCATTTCCGCAAATCATCGGAAATAACGCTCGTATGTATTTCCAAAGATACCCGTCGATTTGATGGGTTTGGGTGATTTGCCCCGGTACTTTATGTAGACCGTAACAAATATATAGACTCGAAAATGGATTGATTTTAAACATATTTGTATACTTTATTAAATGTTATACTCTTTTGAAATAAGTCTTATCATTTTATAGTCAATTTAAATATTTTGTAATTAATTCCGTACTGTTTTTTTTACATGACAAAAACAGTAGCCAATCGTGAACGCTCGAACAAATCCGTCATTATTCGGGATGAAGGTTCAATGGTCACCCCCAGTGTTTATTCCATGTGACTGAACCCACGTGACCAAAAAGTAGTATCCAAGATGGTGTCTATTACTTGCCGAGATTATCTTTGAAAAAAATGGTTGAGGCAGTTCCGATTGATGTAATTCTAGACTTGTAAACCTGCAGGTCCCCGTTTTATTAAACATCTTACGATAAGACTCAACTTTTAAAACTGTTCACATGTTTGCATCTAAGCATCCAATGTAGTCACTTATGTGTGCATTATGTGCAGAAATAGCAAATGTATAAGACAATGAAATGAAATCGCATTCATCAAAGTAAAACATTTACGAAATTAACTTACGATCAATATGTTTCATAAAACCGGACCCAGCTAGGCTGGACTTTTCATCCTAGACAGGAGCACACGTCTGGAGTTTAAATTGTCCGATTACATTGTCATGCCTCTTAATTACGTGTGTTCATGTCTGGATTGTACATTGGTAAAGGTACACGTGTATAATGAAGTATGTGTATAATGAAGTATGCACATGTCTGTTTTAACATCTTCATGTTTCGCAATTACATGTATACACGTCTGCATTTTACATGTATACATTTGCAAAACTAAAATGTAATATATACATGTCTGCATTTCTAAGTTTACAAATGTAAAATGTAGTATCAGCATGTCTGCATTTCTAAGTTTACAAATGTAAAATGTAGTATCAACATGTCTGGAATTTTGGCGTTAATAGTTTTCCATAAGCCGGAAGTACGCCTCAACGCACATTGTTTACCAGTCGTCACAAATATTCTGATACAGGTCAGTTAAGATTGCGGGGAAAATAAGATTTCGGGTTGTTTCAGGGGGAAAACTTTAAAGCAGTTTGCAGTTAAAGTGCAGATAACTCAGCCACAAGGCTTTAATCTGACTAACGCAAGATAGAACCAATTTAAAGGCGGTATCGACGCTTTTGGGATCGGGCAGGTATTTATTTGGCTCATTAAACAAATAGGGAAAATGCTCATTTTACAAGAGCTGTCACCAGATAAACAACATACTGTGCAACCAAGGATATGCATTTTTGTCATTAAACATACCTAACCAATATAATAATAAATATCCTGACTTTGGTCGATAATCTTGCTTGTTTGTTATTCGCCAAAATAAAATTCTGTCAGAAAAGCACATGTTTGTGTTCACATCTGCATGCCATTTGGAGCAGTGATATAATTGACAAGAAAAGTGACCCAGCTGATTGTATTCTTTCAATTTACATTAGAAATAACATTTTTCTTCATTGCAATGCCAAAAACGATGTAATCCAGTCTTTTTATGCCTTACTCCATATTGGGAATATGTTTTTCGAGCGCTACTTTCGGTTACGACCCCGGAAGCAAAACAATACCGGTCCGGTCCAACACGTTTTATGGCAGAAGTGGGAAAAAAGATGTTTCCGGTCTTAAAAAATGACAGCAGGTAAGACATATTATTCGTTTATGTATTAAATCTTAGTTCTCCGAGGAACGACCGTGTGCATTCGGATCTACGTTACAATAACTATCCAAAGTGTTCGTTATTCCTTTCCATATTTGAAAGGAATTCGTCGAATATTATCGGTTTCCATCTATCTACATAATTATTATAATCGCGAAATGGCGTTGTAATTTTTCATACGGCAAACATATATATTAAGCGCTTTAAGATGTTTCCCCTTTCATACTCTTTTTGAAATAGCAGCTTTTTGGCTGTTTCGGCTGTTAATAAACTTGTAGGTATTCCCATTCTTTAACAGATGTTAATATATACAATAATACTATCAACATAAATGGCATATAAACGTCAGAAGTATGGCTTTATTTAGAGTATGTGTAACACATTCTTCGGTATACTATCTAAATATTACAAAAATATTAATAACGTTTTTATACACGGTAGTGTTACAGCTTGCTCTCTTTGACTACTGACCGCCCAAAATTCCCACGTTTTGCAATGGTTAGGGTGTTAAGGGTTATGTACTGAAACAATGACTAGTATATAGACGCTCTTACATGAGTACTCATTCATTATTAAATTTATTAAACGAGTCGGCAAAATGACATAATGCGAAGCCCTTGCCGAGCAGTATATCATTTTTGCTAACGAGTTTAATAAATGCAATAATGAATGAGAACGAATGTTAGATTCTATTTATCACATAACTCACATATCGGCTTTTATTGCATTTTGCATCGCTCTTTAACACGCGAAACCGACATAAATCGTAGGAATTGGATTATCGATTTTTTTTGACAGCGCATACTAGGCATATTTGCATACTTATTTAACTAGTTATATATGGCAAATATAGAATGGTGTTTTTCCACTCCCACACCATGAGTTATGTGATAAATGTATATATCAACATACCTTGCACATGCACGTTCAGCTTTCAGTTGGAAGTAATTGTTACCAGACCTAATTATACAATTTGTAAAAGTATGATATCAACATATATTTCAACAAGTTTCTAACTAATGGTTTCTTTTTCTTTTAAGAACAAAACGCGAAAAAAGACCGGACTTTCGCTTTAACCATCAACGAATTAGAAAGAAAAGTACCGAAGCCATCGACTCCCAAAATATTTACACCATCGGGCGCTCCGATAAAAACGCAAAAAAATATTCCCCGTTGACGGTAATGACACCGAATGGGAAGATTTATCAATAGAAGATCAAACAAAATAAAATATATACATCAACACAAATAAACAAACAGAAGCTGAGAACATCGAACATTTGGATGATGATTTTTTTTAATAGAGAAGGCTCTAGTTGTATTACAGAAGAAAGTGTTAAATAATGACTTCTTTGTTTCTCTTGAGTTAATCGTTGAAGGGAAATATTTTACCTGGACAATTTATCCATACTGTTATTTCTTGAAACTGTCAGTTTTTACGGTGTTTCAAGCACAAGCTCCATGTGGTATACCAGCGAGTCGAAGAGATTTTGGATACCGTTTGTTCCACCACAAATTTCTCTATTTCATGGGTGGTCCAAAAAATATAGGAGATGTGCTAGATGGCAGTAAAAAGGCCAGTGCAAACCAAAACACGATAGAATCAACTTTGCAGTTTCACACAAAAGATGTTTTAAATAGATTTGAGGTAAGCGAACTAGAACTTCCCAAGTCTACACTACTCAACTTTTATAATCGTTCACTTTTCAAAAAATTATATATTTTTTAATAATTCATTTTTTCATTTGAAATTTTAACTGACGTCGTTTAAAAAATATCTCTAGCGATTTATAAAACTTAATCTGCCTTGATTGGACTATAACCTTGTTGAAAAACTTAATAAAATATTGGTATGTGTTTCGGTGATTCCCAGTTTTTAGTATTCGTGTTATTTTCAAAAAACCTGGTTGACCGATTATCAAAGTTGAGTAGTGTATTTCACCAGGTGTGATTTTACCAATTCTAAATACTGTAATATGCCAAAAGTAGGTCAATGTAATTCATATGACCTGTTTTTATTGGAACATGCAGCTGTGATGAAGTTGTCAACATGTGTAAAATTTTGAAAGCTGTACGGCATCTGATGCCGAGAAATTGACTTTACCAAGCACTTCAATGTAAAAGTTGAATGTAAATTAACTAGAAAATGTGTCCATGGGACACGGACGCCCCGTGTTAAGGCGGTCAGTCAAATAACGAAATGTAATAAAGTGTATGGATGTAAGTGTGACGTTTGAAAGCTATATGACCTTTGATATATGAGAAATGAACATAATAAAAAAAGGGAATGTAAAACTGTAATGTGTCAAAAGTAGGTAATTGTAATCCATAATGACCTATTTTTTATTGGAACATGCAGCTGTCATGTAGTTGTAAACATATGTAAAATTTGAAAGCTGTACAGCATATGATGTCTGGGTAAGGACATACCAAAACTTGAATGTAAATTAACACTGTGAAAAGTAGGTCACGGTTATTCATAGTAACCTGATTCTGGTAGGAGTGTTTTGCTGTCATATTGACGTAAGTGTGTATGAAGTTTTAAAGCTCTGAGACTTACGGTCTTTGACCTACGAATATAATAAAAAAAATTGAATGCAAAATGGGACGTACGGACGGACAAGAGTAACACTATATGCCTCACCACTTTCGTGGCGGGTTAGACAAACAGAAATCATCGCTTCAGTTAAAAATGTCTAATGTATTTGAAGGAGAGTTACCAAAATCTGCATCATGAGGCTGCGTTGTAACAGCACCTTTTTGTTACTAAAAAACTTAAAATTTAAAGTTGGAGCAAATGGATTTTTTAAACTTTTAATCATATATATATATATATGTTTATCATGAACGATTGAGAAAACCAAACATTTCCTGGAATAACGAACAGTTTGGATAGTTAATGTAACGTGTGTAGATCTGAATGCACACTGTCGTTCCTCGGAGAACTAAGATTTAATACACAGACGAATAATTTGTCTTACCTGTCACGTCATTATTTAAGACCGGAAACGTCATTTTTTCTAAAATGCTGCGTTACTTCTGCCCTAAAAACGGCATTACCGCCATATGCGGAGTTAGAGGTAACCCACGGTGTATCCGATTTATAAGAACGAACTTATACAATGATTAAATTAATGCACCTGCTTAAGCGATATTCTACTTTAATGCAACACAGAATTGGCTTTCTTTTCTACTATGGTTAATAATATATACCCTAAAGAACAACAATTTAACAAAGCTAATGTTTCCGGTACTAACGCTTCTTTTCTCGGTTTGCATCTCTCCTAAAATAATTAGCAAAGCTTGTGGCAAGAGATATGATTTTAATTTTGATATTGTTAATTGTCCCCATTTAGATGGGGATGTTCCCCGGCCGACTTCTTGTGTGTCTCGGCTTGTTCGTTTTTCTGGGGCTTGTGCTCGAGTTGAGGACTTTAATATTCGTAATCTTTGCATTACTAAAAGCTACTCCATCAGGACTACCATTATCATAAACTGCGTTAAACCTTTGCAAAATGTTTTTTTTATCGTAACGCTGATCTTCTTTTCAAATATAAAAGTAATTTAAACACTCTTCTGCGAAAAGGACTACCACAACCTGACTTTTATGGTGACGTGATTTACAAACTTCGTAAGATCCTTTGGTCATGATCATTTTCTTTTTGTTAAACTTGTTTAACTGTTTACCAAAAGAGGTTATGACTCTATCATTTTGCAATGCACTGCATGCTTGGTGGTGGACCCATTTACAGTTCGCCATTATGCTTTCTTCTTTAATTGTGCGATGACCAGACAGACTGTGGACCCTATGATGACGTCTACCTAAGGCCCAAAAGGACGGTGACGTTTGATGTTTGTCTACAATCTTGTCTTGCATGCCCTAGAACCCGATTTAAACATGTTCAACCCTTTTGTATTTGTGATGTCTTCATTCATCTTTAAAGTTGTTCTTTTGCTTCTGTCTGTGTTTGTGGTTGACTGTCTTCCTTGAATGCTACTTTTCCTTTTCAACTTTTATATCTATATTTACTATTTGGGTTAAACATTTGCAGTGACCCCAGTGTCGTTTAATTTTATTCAAGTGTTACTGGACGTTTTTATTTCACAGCGCCTCTGGACGGGACAACCGACACGATACCATTGTATCAACGTCTGTTCGTGGATTACATGGTTCCCACACACCATTTGATCCAAAATTCCCTGACATTTTCCTGACAAAATATCAAATATTCCCGGACATCATTTTATGTTTCGGTGTTCATTTTCTGTAACCTTTTCTATAATATTATTACTGAATTAAGGATTATGCCCTCTTTTGTGTATTCCCATTGAGGTTGCATTTGAAAAAGATAAAAAGTAACCCTCAAATTATGTTGAATATTTTTACATGAAACTTCCAGTTTAATATGTTTACACATTTATCTAGGCATTGCTACCCTTGCATTATAAAAGACATATTTGATAAATATGTTAATTAGTCAACACATGCATGGCCAAGAGTACGACATAAACTGAGTATGGATCAATACACCCTTTATCAAGTTTGTATTTATTATTCAAGTATAGCACTGTCTAGATAAAATTGTAAACATGTTAAACTGCAAGTTACATGTAAAAATATTCAGGATTATTTAGTCTATTCCTTTCTTTTGATAAGGCACTTTCAATGGGATTCCACAACGGGGGACATACTCCTTAAATGACTTTATTGACCTCAGTCCTCCCCTGCAGTCGTCCCTTTTCAAACATTTTTTAGACTTTTTCAATTTGAGTCTTTTATTACAATTGCTGGATATGGTATTGGCTATATACAGAGCAATTCATTACTGCGACAATGATTACACTGCCAGCATTTAAGATTATGGAGTCAAGTTGCTAGTATATAGCATTTGAAGTGAATACAATAGTATAGTGTCTCATTACTTACTATTTTCTTAGAAGCCAAGATGAACTGTGATACAATTAGTACATGCAAAACTAAACATGGCACAATGTTAGTTATCAGCACATATTATATGGTACACATTCCCTGACAATTTCCTGACCTTGAAATTTTTCATTTTACCCGACTTTTCCCTGACGCGTGGGAACCCTGTGGAACGGCCAACGTCTGCGTAAAATACTTTTTCAAACACACGTGTGAGAAAAATTAGTTTTGCTTGAGATTCCATCAGTTGATGCAAGTTATATCATACAATTACTTTTTTAGTACATCAATCTACATAGGACCATTTTCAAGGGCCATGGGACGAAATAGTTTCACCCTGACAGTATAACAAACCAATATTTGTCGGATATTTTTAGTAAATACAACAAAATTGGAACGTGTGTTTTATGAAAGGGTCGGTATTACTTATAGTGCGTACTCTTTGCTTTGTCAGATACTTATGTTCGTGTGAAAATAAACCGTCGTTTATGTGAGGAAAAGAGGAAAAAAATTAAACGGTCAACGTCTGTTGAGCATTTCTTATTGGAACGGCAAACGTCTGTTGCTGCAAACAGTCAACGTCTGTTTGACAATCCAATCTTTTATGAATTATAAGGAAATTGAATTGTTGTTTAACAACACATGGTTTAGGTTATTTCGGGTTACAGGAATCCGGGAACCATGGCATTCTCTTACTGTCGATATATTCATATAGTTCTTAAACATACTTTGAGGATATATTCTAATACACGCGACCGCCCGGTCCGACGAACGAGTCTAGTAGAAGTATCTTGCCAAACGACACCCTGAAGTAACACAGTGGTGACAGTGAGACTCGACCCCGTGATCACCGGATTCAGAATTCAACGTGCATTCCACTGGGTCAATGGAAAGCGGCCGATTTGTATTTACTGACAAGATTCATACAAAAACCATATACATATCCCTTAAAGGGACACTGTCCGTAACTTTTAGCTTATAAAACATACATTAATTATGTTTACGAACATTAATTGAATATTTACTAATGAAAAGCAAGATCTTTTGACGGAATTCAATCGCGGTACAATAAAAGAAAAGCGCTTCGTGCGTTTGAATTCGCAGCCCGAACTAAAATTACGCTCGCAGTAATAATATTGAGCGTAAATTAGTCGACATCGCTCCCGACTGAGCTAAGCGGGCTATACATATTACGCAATACATACTGTGTAGAAAACCTAATGCGCTAATGGAAGTCACGTTATCGCAGAAAAGGTAAATAATGTGGGTCCAACATTATATTGTGGGTCTCACATTATTTACAAATAATAATCAAAACGTTGTTTTACGAATGTATTACTATATACTTCTTAGGGTCTATGCTCATGTTTTCATGTATACATTTCACTGAGTATATTTGGTTATGCTAAATATCTGCTTACTTACGGACAGTGACACCTTTAACAGTGCTCCAAAGATCAGAACGCATATAGTTCTATTAAACTGGCACCATGCATTAATGCATATTTATATGTAATAAAACATTATTACCATCCGTTTTATGAATATCTCAAAGAAAATAAACAAAATCTTACGATTTTTAAAATTGTGCCCAACCCACTATTTACTATATTTTCAGTTGGTGTTGAACGGGAAGCACAGTGGTCAGCTTACAATGCTCGTATTTTTAACCACGGACAAAGTTCTGGGCAAACTCTGGCGTTGTTAAATAATGATACAAAGGGTCTTCAAGGTTACCTGCTCATACAACTCAGAGAGTAAATTTTCATCTTAAAATTCTGATTTTTATTTTTTTCCCGTTCAAGAACATTTGCCTCATTCACGACATCCTGTGATTGTTGTTGTTATTATTGCATGCATTTTTAACAATCTGGTTGAATTATTTGAATCGAATTATGTCATTGAATAGAATAAAAATCATACAATCAGATCCATCGTTTCAAATACGTGTAATAGTTACAATAACAACAACCGGAGGTTGTGAGTCAGGCAGATTTTCTAGAAACAAGGAAAAAACGAAACTCACGATTTTTTTGTGTTGAAAGGGTACTCTCTGAACTTTATGAACGAGTAAGCTTGAAGACCATCTGTAGCATTAAATGTAATAAAAAACATCAGTGTTTGCTCAGAGCTTATTTGTTGTTGTTTTCAGTCTGATTATGTTTTGTATATACTCTAATTATTATTCGAGGTAACATCTACTGAGAAACAATCCGGTACAAACCCTTTAAATCTTTTCGTTTGGTACCATTTTTTCCCAGTTTTATCGTTTAATTTGAGTGCGCTGTAAATGATGTCCTCAGTACTATGATACTACAAAGGTGGTTAATGACACTTGTAAATGCAACAAAGGTAGCTGCACAAGTAGTATATATATGTCGACATTGTTCTCTGAGCAAATGGAATATCCACGTTAGAATTCGTAAATAATCCGTTGACTTTTTTATTGATCAACAGACGTTCACCGTTTCACCCTCTGCAAATGACGATTTATTTCATCATCAATACCTGTATTTTGACCACTCTTCTTTTGTAATATTGTATTACTGTGATCATGTTTTAACTGGCGATTTTTGATTTGGTAAAAACGCATTGTATAAACTTTTTAAACGATATTTTGAACGAAAAAAGTCTTCACACGTAAAAAAGACGACGTTGAAGTATATTTTTGAAAAAGTATGCAAGCCAGGTAAATAATTAAAAACGTAACATAAAATACACATTTACCGTGGATGTTTTACACTCAGTGTCAGGATACTTGTCTTTCGATTAAATTTCTGGGTGTTTTAAAACAAGAAATCTTAAGCGACAGCATGTTTTTGACAGACGATGACCGTTCCATAAACTGACATTGATTTAATGGTATCGAGTCGGTTGTCCCGTGTGTTAAAGTTTTCCCTGGTGAAATGATTCAAAGAAACCGACCAATTTGAATGTGTAATTCGACCATTGGTCTTCCTTCGTTCTTTTATATGTATTGTGATGAGTCAAACTTGTTTACTTTATATACCCATTATATCTGTGAAAGGATCTACATTCTCATATAGAAACAAGAAATATCTTTAAAAAAGATAGTCGGCGCGTTTGGGGAAGCACAATGTATAAGTGATTTATTGTCATGAAGTGAAATAATGTTACGGTAGAAAGTAGAGCAAAATAATGTTTTCTATCGGTATTCATATAAAAGTTGACACGGCAGTGCCAATGTGGAGAATTTAAACAAAACAAGTTAGTGCCTTCTATTACGGAAGGCCTTTGTTAAAATATTCAAAGGGCCATAATCCTGAAAACAAGAGGCCCACGAGGGCCTAAATCGATCTACTATCAAAGTGTACTCTGTTAGATGATGCTACATGCAAAATATCAAAGCTCTAACCTTGTGGTTTCAAAACAGAAGATGTTTAAATGTATTTCCTTATATTTCTATGTAAAACGTTTGACCCCCCCCACCCCCACCACCCTCCGGTGAGGGGCTTATTCTGACCCCAGGGTCACCATTTATACAACTTGGTAAAGGACCATTATATGATGCTACATGCAAAATATCAAAGCTTTAACCCTTGTGGTTTCAGAGAGGAATATTTTATGAAAATGTATTTTCTCAATATTACTATGTCAAACTTTTGACCATCCCCTCCCCTATCTCAGGTTGGGGCTAATTCTGACCCCATGGTCACCATTTGTACAAACTTGGTAAAGGACCACTAGATATTGCTACATGCAAAATATCAAAGCTGTAGCTTCCGTCGTTTGATGTTCTTCTTGGCTGAAAATCATATCCGGGCACTTTGAACAATCACGTGACTAAGAAATCACGGCGATATGTAACTTTTAATAGGGTTTCATTACCAGTTACCATGTAAAATTAACGCAGAATAATTTATTTGCAATTTCAGCATTTCTATTCATTTTTTCATCTTTTCCGGTCACGATTCAAGTATAGCGTTACAAATCACCTAACGATATACTATTTATCAACAACTACACTCTATAAAAAAATCTACTAGTTTCATTTGGCCTTGTCAGACAAATTTAGCCAATCAGAATTCAGTTTAATAAAACTGTAGACTTTCATAATTTCTGTATCGCTTTAAACTCGAGTTTTGATAAGCTCAAACAGACATACCTCCTGCGTGGCCAAAAGCCAGCTGGCGCCGAAAAAAAGCCAATAACAAGAGGCCAAACGCTCTGATAGCAAAGCCAACGGCTCCAAACAAAATTAACAGAAAAATACTCATATAAAATCATTCATTTTTCTTCAATCTTTAGTAACGGCGGCCATATTTGTGATCAGAATTATTGGACCATTGGTTTAATGGACCATTGGTTCATGAGAAGTTACTTTAAAGATTGTTTTGTCTTTCGTAAAAGCGGTCATACTTATTTAAAGCTACAGAGTATCTATATCAATCGATTTCTTCTTTGTAGGCGTGTCTTTATTTGTAACTTCATGTTGACCAGTTCATGTCGAAATCGAGTATTTAAGCGGGCAAATATACCGCAGGAAATCATTTACTGTATATACATGATATACATCGACTAGTGCACATCGTACCTATACACAGGTAACAGTATTTTTTTACAGAAAAAAGTTAGCCTCTTTCGGGGCTCGAACACACGACCTTCTGATTTCAAGTCCGGCGCTCTATCCACTGAACTATAACGCTAATTGTGAAAATAGTATACTGACTACCATTTATTATGAGCAAAAAATAACAACATATTTGAGCACAACTCAAGATGGATCAATAAATATGTATTGCATATTGTCGCACGTGTAAAGTAACATTGCCTGATGTAATACTGTATGTTATTAATATGAAACTAATATTTCGCCTCAAAACAACCATATCTCGACTTGTTATTTAGCGCTTGATGAGTTTGTTTGCGCGCGCTTGTTATTGCGTAATGCTTATTTACTGTTAAAAGTGCTACAACATACCAATAAATAGCAGTGGTCTAGTGGTTCAGCGTACAGCTTTCAAAACTTACAAGTGCAAGGCTGTGGTTCAAATCCCGTTCCGGGCAATTATTTCTTTATCATATATATTCTGGAGCCGTTTATTTATCGATGTTACCTGTACGGAGGCTAAATAAAAATGTGAAATTTTACGCATCTATTTCTGCTTATATACCGACTTTTGGTGTGTTCACCGATTTGAAACTACTTCACACGTGACTCATTCATATGCATGAGTTATTATCAGTTAAAATAAGGACTGTACAGCTTTAAGGATTGGGAAAATGTATGTCAGACGGGGAAAAGATTACGAGAAGCCGTTATTTTTAACTTTAGTAACGGCAGCCATGTGTTGACGGATGAGTGCAATTTGTATAATTCTGAGAAACGGTTATGAGACAGTGCGTTTGTTGAAATTTCAAAACAATTGGACCAGTGGTCCATGAGAAGAAGACGTTTAAAGATGTTTCTATTTTCAGTAGCGGTTGCCGTGTTTGGTGACCGATAAGTGCGATTTTACAGTCTGAGAACGATTATAAGGCAATAGTTTTAGTAAAATTTCAAATCAATTGGGCCATTGGTTTATAAGTAGATTTTTATATTTCAGTAACGACGGCAAATATTATTTTTAAATGGATCTTAATGGATCGGGGATATTTGTAAAAGTTTGGGAAAAGGGTCATGAGCCAATGCTCCTGGTAAAGTACAGAACAATAAGGTCATTGGTTTGCGAGAAATCGTTTAACGTTTTTTCTATTTGTTAGTAATGGCGGCCATATTTGTTGGCGAATCGGAATGATTTTTCATAAATCAGAGAAAGGCTAACAAGGATTTTTATAAATCTGTAAAAGGTTCACAAGACGATGCTTTTTGGGAGGTTTTCAAAACGACTGGTTCATGAAAAGTTGTTTAAAGATGTTTCTATTTTAGTAACGGCGGTAATATTTGTTGATGGATATGGATGCTTATATAAATCTGAGAGAGGACCGTGCAAGGATGCTTATTATGAATTTTCATCAACGTTACTGCTAGCCATCCCATAAGATTTGTTAGCCTCTGGCAAGTACAGATTACAAGAAGAGCGCAGCCTAACGAGACGTGTCCTTATGAATAATATGTTAGTTTAGGTTATACCTATTACGAAACATACCTATGGCTTATAACAAACATTTGTGTTGGCTATTATGTTAGAACATTCCTATGTGTGAGGTAAATATGACCTTACCCTTTGAACTTCTAATAAAAAATATTTCATGGTGGGTGTAATGCTTTACAAGGGAATGGTGGCCTTGAACTTTGACCTACTGACCCCAAAGACAGTAGAGTTCTTCCTCTCACCGATCAATGTTCATGGGTGTAGGTGTTATGACTTCGTTATCATCTGGAATGCCTATTTACATATAAGGTCATGGTGACCTCGCCCTTGGACCTAGTGACCCTCCACAAATTAGGGATCCTCATCTCACGTAGGGCAATGTACCTATGAAGCTTCAGTGTATGTATTATAGTTGCAGAGTTATTTCCTGGAATGTGCATTTTCATAAAAGGCCACGGTGCCGTTGACCTTTGATCTAGTGATCACAAAACAATTGGGTTCCTCCTCTCACAAGGTGCCTATGAGTTCCATGGCTGTAGGTTACGGTTATCGTGACCTTTACCTTTGAATTGCTGACCCAAAAACAAATGAGATCTTTCTCTCACTTTGGGTAATCTACCTGTGATGTTTCATGAGTGTATGTTTAAGGCTTTGAGTCATCCTTCTGTGTGTGTGTGCGTGTGTGTGTGCGTGTGCGCGCGCGCGCGTGTGTGTGTGTGTGTGTGTGAGGTTCGATATCTTAAAGAGATGGGCACAAACAGAGTCTGTACTTTAAAATATTTGAATTTGAAAGTGACATAGGCCTTGCCAACAGGCCTATTTAATGCCTAAATATATACCAAAACAAGAGTCAACATCAGCGGTTCTATTCAACCTAAATTCCTGTGTTGGCTCTGTCTTGTCCGACTTGTTTGGCTTTGTGGTGTATGTGGTGCGTTTGTGATTGCAGTGTGTATGGTACGGGCTCCCTGGTCCCTCTATATCATAAATGCTGCTGGTGGGGGGGGGGGGGGGGGGGGGGGGGGGGGGTTAATGAGGGATATGCCTGTATAACGCAATCTTTGGGGTGATTAGCGTGTCCATCTGCAGCATATTGATACTTATGGGCATCGAACTGGGGTCTGTTCGGTTCATAACGTGTAGTTGGGGCATTTTGTTGGGTAGAGTTGTGTGGTTGCTGTGAGTTGGTAGTTGTTATGCCTCGGACTTGCATATATTATGGTTGATGTCTGGACTGAGGGTAAGGCTGGCAGCTCATTCACCACTTGTTCGCTTGAGATCCGATGATCACTGGGTGTCTAGGCTACCGCGGTGAGGAAAATGTTAATTACGGTCTATAACGGTGGCCAACCAAGACTGCCCCCTGTGGCGTATCAGCCACAGGTTAGTGATAAAAGGTTACCGTAGGGAGGCGCTCCTTAGTCCTGAATGGGCATTTGCCGTATTTACCTATTATTGTTTTCGATTACCGTTTCTTTTTGTATACATATGAATAACGTATTGAAAATGGTCACATCCCTTTTTAACGAGATTTTACTGGCTTTCAATTGTTTGGTTTAATTATACGCGTTGGGTTCTCAAACTGTTACTGATATTTTTTGCAGATTATGGCCTAAAAAGGTGCAGTTACTTTTGAGGGCGTCTTTTTGATTTCGAAATTATATCGTGTATTTTTTATATCTACTGTAGAGTTGCGCTGGCGTTTTGTTACATTCTTTTTCTTTTCCTTTTTCTTTTTTTTAAATTCACTTTTATGATACCTCTGTTTACTGTTTAATATACCATATTTATACCCACGTTTTGGGGAAAAAACAGGGTACATTAAAATTGCCTCCGTTTGTCCGTCTGTCCGTCTGTCCGTTACCGCATCTCCTCCTAAACCGCTGAATGGAATTCAACCAAACTTAGGGTATGACATCACCATATGATGACGGCGTGCAAGAGCAAAATTATTTTTGGATCCGAGCCCAGGGGCCCTCAGGGGTGTCAAAAGGTTAAATAAACTAAAAATTGAATTACACTGTCATTTTTTCATATTTTTGCACCTAACTTGGTATATGTAATCGTCTATAAAAGATAAACAACATATCAAAAGCTGTTTTTATTTCGCAAACTCGAACGTCTGCCCTGGGCCCAGGGTGGGTGGGGCGGGCGGGGTTGTGATTTGGGGAATTTTTTTTCGATTTGTCGTGTTTAATGTCAATAAGTGTACACTACTGATGACTACATGACGTAATAAATTTGATTAAGTCGTCAAATTTCTTATCGACATATTGAAATATAACTAGTCAAGACGACATAGAGCAACTAAACTTATTTAAATGACGAAAATGTCGACTTCAGTCTTTCTAACATGTGAAGGTAAATCGTACTTAGTTGCATTCTTTCAAGTCGAAATGATTCAAGAAACACGCCGTAAGTGGGGTAAGAAGACGCGAAACAATGCAACAACCCGACAATTTCGAAGTTTAAAACAGGTAATTAACGCAACAACTGGTGACCCTTAAACGTTTCCATAGGTTATTGAATATTACTGCTTGTTTAGTATACAATACCATAGATGACCACAGTATGCCTGCATTTCGGAGGAGAGTTCCATTGAATACAGTTTAAGGGTCATCAGTTGTTGCGTTAATTACCTCCTTATTGGCGGGTTGTTGCATTGCTTCTCGTCTTCTCGGCCCCATTTTCTCGACTTACTGCGTGTTTCTTGAATCATTTCGACTTGAAAGAATGCGACTTAGTACGATTTACCTTCACATGTCAAAAAGACTGAAGTCGACATTTCCGTCATTTAAATAAGTTTAGTTGCTGTATGTCGTTTTGACTAGTTATCATTGAGTATGTCGTCCAAAATGTAACGACTTATTCTCTTGTTTCGGGTAACGTTCTCAAGTTCATCTTAACTTCTTGAGTTGAACAAATCGGCATGATCAATTATTTTGCGAAAATGTCATCTGACGAAATAAAGTTCAAGTACACATTTGTTAGGATATGCCACATTATAACATGTACATGTATTCGCAGAACAGCTTACATATGGCAAGCAGCGTTCCTTTGATTTTGCAAGTAAGTCATATATTTTATTTTGAAAATAAGTTGAATTGATGTTGTTTAACCGTTCATCAACACAGTACATATTATTTAGAGCCTCCCCAGAGAGAATGGAATGATACATATGAATATGGCAACCTGATCTACTATTATTATCGAAAAGATTCCTATGGGTCTTTAACGTGCTCGGAGGATAGACCGATACCCGGGACCGCCCGGTTTATGTCCACATCCGACGGACAAGATAAGGGAAAGTGTTTTGCCCAAGAATATATCCACGAGACTCAGTGGCAACTGCCAGGCTTGTACCCGCGGCCTCCGGTTACAAGTTCAACGCGCAATCCACTAGGCCACACCAGCCCCTTAACAATATATGACACTAATTATAATACTACTAAATATTATAACACATTGGATATGACAGATTATATACGGTTAATTTTTTATCTACTTTTCAACTTACCATTTCCGACAAATAGTCTGATAGTCTGACATGTATAGCTTCAGAGTGCGAACGCTGTAGTAGAGCGTGTGAACGTTCTAGCTACAGCTTGCGAACGCTTTCGATTAATTTTTTCTGCATGTCCCCTGCGGCGCTCCGTAGATTTTGAATCTTAATGATACATTTATTTTTATCAGAAATTGCTCAAATTTGTACGGAGCCCCGCAGGTAACATGCAGAAAAAATAATTTAAAGCGTTCGCACGCTCTACTACAGCGTTCGAACGCTCTACTAGAGCTCTACTAGAGCGTTCGTACGCTGTACTTCAGCGTACGAACGCTGCACTCTCTAGTAGAGCGTTCACAGGCTGTAGCTCTAGTAGAGCGTTCACAGGCTGTAGCTCTAGTAGAGCGTGCGAATGCTGTAGTTCAGTGTGCGAACGCTCTACTCCAGCGTGCGAACGCCCTACTACAGCTTTACATTATTTTTTCTGCATGTCACCTGCGGGGCTCTGTTAATTTTGAATACGTTTTTAAAGCGGTGACTAAATATAATTTGATTATTTATTTTCAATTTATTTTATGAATCTGTTGAAAACATATTGATTTTTGAGTTGTCATACGAGTTTGTTTGTCAACAGTTTACATTCCATTTAAAAAAATATGAAATAATATGTAACTGGGGGTACTTACAAGTGTCTGCTAGTGTATATTCGTGCTTGGCAACGAATTCGACTTCTAAGAAGCTTGAAATTCTCACTTGATAGAAGACTACTCTCCTTTGCATCGGTTATAAATTACTTGAAACGTAAGTGGTAAATACGTCCGCTGACGAGGGAGCGTAATAGAAGGCATTAGAACACATTTACATATCGTGATTAGTTTAATATGATGATTTTATCTAGACAAAAGCTACCTAGAACAAAACCCATTTTTTAAGCAAAACAAACTGAAGCGGCGCGGATAAATATTTAAACTAATTACTACTAATGCTACTTTAAATGTAGTCACCTTAGTCGACATGTAAATATACTGATCAAACATATTTTACAATCCCCACCACTGTATGCTATCTCAATAAAACTTATTTTTGGGTCCAAATAATCTTTCGGATCAATATTATGCTCATGTTATCAGCAAAGTGAAGTCGTTCATATTAGGAACGAAACAATTTACAAACTAAAGATTGCAAAATGTCAAGCTGAGTGTGACTGGTGATATCATGCATTTTTTTTAATGTTTTTCTTGTTAGGATTATGTATCTTGTATTATAGAGTAATACTGATTATAGCTATGGAAGGGTATATATGACATCGATATACCAGGTTCAAATGTATCATTAATCATCGACATAATGACTCATCGATATACCAGATGCAAATGTTTTACTAATCATCGACATAATGACTCATCGATATACCAGATTCAAATGTTTTACTAATCATCGACATAATGACTCATCGATATACCAGATTCAAAAGTTTTACTAATCATCGACATAATGACTCGGGAGTATATATTCATATGGCTTGGTCTATCGTGCACACATTCCAACTTTATATTACTACTAATATTTATTTATTTTTGAAGAATGCCATATAAACATGGTAACAGATATATACAAGCGTTTCGCTTTCTTCTGGATCCTAATACACTGTTAACTGGTATATAATTATATGTCTATATAACACAATCTGTATATGTCTATATAACACAATCTGTATAAATTGTGAATTAAATAGTGTTTAAAACAAACATGGTAATCATGTGTTTCTGGTAATATTTAAAACACATACACTGTCAGTCATATCTTAAGCTTTTGTATGAATATTAAGGAGATACATATGCATATAAGTTTTCACCGAAAGCTTGTTTCTAAATCCTGTCAATGTATTATATGATATCGTGTTTCTTAAAAAAAATGTTTTTAACCAAGGTATGCTATCACAAAAGCGAAATGTATTGTATAATAACACAAAATCATTCGATTGATATCACCGATTAGATTTTACAATAAATTATCACATAATTTATTATGTATTTCATCTTAAGTGTTCGTGTTTTAAGTTGCATTTTAATTCAAACATGGTGTACGACGTCTTTATAAATATACTGAAAGGAAAAAGAAACGCGACACGGGAATTTCCGCTATATATTGTATGTACAATATACTGCTGTTAATCGAATGGTACATGGCTACATAAAATCTTTCCTTTCGGAAAAAGGACTAAATTAAACAACACTTAACACAGCAAATAGTATTCCTGCAAAGTTTCATTATTGCCAGAGTACGAGTACGCGCAAACTTAGGATGCAAAATTTTGCAAACTCTTTACGTTAAATACAGTACTGAACTGGCTCAATTTTTCAAAGAGGAACTTCAACATTTATGAATTTCTTGTACGTGTACTGTTATTAATACGTCTACAACATCACAGTTGTGTCCTTTCTCTAACTAACTGTAACCTTTTTTTTACAAAACATCTTGGAATATATATGGAATTAAGTGTGCAGTATATACCATATATAGCGGAAATTCCCGTGTCGCGTTTCTTTTTCCTTTCAGTATATATGTATAGCATTCCTGCCCTCAATCGATAAAATACATTAAACATGTGACTATCTTTTCTTTCTTGTATTCTCTGAATGACGCATTTTTAGCAATTAAGGGGATATAACTGTTGACCACAAATTGATATTTAAAAGGATGAAAATGAAGTAACACATTGTACTTTCTGCTTAATGCGAAATAATCAAGTATCAGATGTTGTTATGCAGTATTAGAGAAAACAATAGTTATGTTTTGTCTATTTCCCTTGATGTTCACCAATAATTTCACTTTATAACAGGCACACGTTTACGAAATGCTTCCACGACCAAGGCTATACTAGACAACAAGTCCAAGACTCGTTATTTCGTGTGCTACACATCATCTATACATTATGCATACACCATTTCAAGTTCCATACGATTATATCAAGCGGTGTAAGAGTCATGGAGATCTGGCATAAAATGCATGACCTTGACCAATGACTTTGACTCTAAACATGCAATCCGAAACTGGTGCGACACACATGATGGTGCACCCCATTACTTGGTTGGGTGCCTGGCACATAGTCTATTTATGCAAGCAATCAGTGAAATTGAACACGTGACCAAGTTTGATGCCTGACACACAGTCGATGCAAGAAACTGTGACATTGAACACGTGGCCCAGTTAGGTGTCTGACACACGGTCTATTTCCAAGCAACCTGTGAAACTGAACACGTGACGTAAAATGGATGTCTGAAACACAGTCTATTGTTCCAAGCAACTCGAGAATTTGAACAATTAACTCGAGTTGGGTGTCTGACACTCAGTTGTTACGTGTAAACACGAAACACAAGTTGGATGTCTGACACATAGTCTATTGATGACCATTGATGATGCATACACACTATTAGTTATTCGGATTCTTGACAGGGGACATGGGCTCACATTCCCTGCCTGGAAATTATATTCCATGCAGGGGAAATTATATTCCAGGAAGTGGAGCTGGAATATAATTTCGAGACAAGGAATATGAGCCCAGGTACCTTGCAAGAATCCAAATCATGAATGTGTCATACTTCAAAGTTGTTACTACTTATACTAAAAAAGACACAATAAAAACTATAAACACGTTTTCTTTTTTCTTTTACTTACCCGCAACGTACCTCTATTTAATTTCTAACACGTGATGCATTTAATTATTTACGTTCATGTCGTCAGTACTCTTAACCAAGTCTGTTAAACGCGCTTATGGTACAGCTGATACAATATCAAATAGGCAACAAGCAAGGTTTTACGCAAGCGTAACATATGTGCCAAGAGACAAACATTTAACATAATAATAAAAATCAAGTCACGGGTGTTAAAACAATATTGAAGAATGTTGTCATGGAGACATAACGACGCCACGACCGTTTTTTCTTACCAGACACATTTTTACCCGATTTTTACCATCAGTTCTTCCTTCCAAACATTTTTGAATCACCTCCCTTCTTTCTGTTCAAATACCTTGCCATCATATCACATGCCTTACATATTGATTATAATGCACCCTTGTAACACGACGTGCTAGAAGTACGTGTACATCAGCACAGAAATACAATTGTTCACATGTAAGGTATACGTGTGCGTTAGCGTGTGCACTACAACACATAAAAACATTATAAACTGTTAACTATAGGTGACTTATAGGCCCATTGGGCCGGGTGTTATTTATTTCCTTCTGTACTATGATTGTATTATATATTATGCACATGTCACTATAATAAAATATTTACTTACTTACTTACTTACTTACTTATAAACTGTTCACTGGCTGCTACCATGTGTAAATATAAGACTGCGTTATCAAAGTGAAAAATGTAAAGGAATTGTTGCTCAGTAGGGGCGCCGCTGAATCATTTCACGTGCCCGAACCGCATAACTCAAACATAAATAATTGGTATTGGAGGCAACGTAGTTCCCGTTTTGCCAGCATGTGCAGATGCGCGGATTTTATAGTACTCTTTTAAAAAAAACTAGTTTTAAGCTTAGACGACAGAGAAAACAAATCATATCAGACGTAAATTATTATGTCGGAGATTCATCAAACAATCGTGTTGACAGGTTTTATAGAGATATCATAGTCGAAAATCGCGGTACAAATGCGAAGATCGAAAAAAAAAAAAAAGGATTTTTGGCTTCTTCGAAATTGCCAATGTTTCAAAACGGTCAAAAAAATTGTATATTCTTAAATATTGTTGGAATTGTCAGGAGTCGAAGTTCATTACCTGTTCTACCTTTTCTGAAAATGTCTTATTTTTTCGTGAAAATACATTTTTCGTGACCGTTTTGAAAGTTGGTACATGCATTTAAATCTTCCAGAGGCTATTCAAAATTGCGTCGACACGGAAAAAACACCCAGCCTAGGGCCAATCAGCCGCACGCCATAAACCCCACTTCTCCCCGGACAAATTAACATATACACCCGTTGACGGGCATTTGTTGATTTACATTTATACATAGTTTATATTACTACCATATCCTCCCTTATTTGTAAATAGTTTTATCTTTATATATTTACATTAAATTTTTATTTACTACTTCATTTCTTGATCTTTCATCAGTTTTTGCGCACAATATGACCTATTTTTGTGTCGACGTGCCGTAAAACACCATTCATTCATAATGCAACACAGAGGTTTACACTGTCACTGAAACTAAATTGTGAATTGAACTGAACGGTTGTATCTAAAGGAAGTATTAAAAAATAACTCACACACGGTGTGTATTCAAAGGTCAAATTATGCTGATGCACACACACATATAGATAGATCGATGGATTATTTGTACAGGAGAGGATTAAAATCGTTAGATCGAAACAGTGTTACCAGGGGCGTAGCTAGAGCTTGAAAGAAGTGCAAGCAACCGAGATAAAATGGTCGCGGTCGGGAAGGTTGTTTGTGTGCTGGGGTGGGGTGAGGGGGAGAGTGGTATTCCCTTCCTATTTTTAAAGGTGGTTGGGGTTCTTCCCAATATTGTGTTTAGATAAAATCGTGTGTTTTTAAGCACGTTCGTAGACAGTACCAAATGCATCTTTTGACATCACGATGCCTTCGAATCTTAGTGTAATCTAATATATAGGAAATAGCATAGGGATACAATAGCATTAATAAGAAATACATTTATAATCAATATTATTTTAATAAAAGTACGAATATGACTATGTATCAACACTTGATAATAACCCAAACTAAATATATTTAACATATGTGTAAAGGCGTGTATATTTTTAATTATATCACAAGCAGCAGCTAAGCTATTTTTTTAAGATAGTGATTTCATACATTGACATAAGTATCAAAAATCACCTCGCCCATTTTTGAAAGTATGTATACAAATCGAACGGTACATGTAGCATTCATGGAATCCAGTGAACCAAAACACGCCTCGAAAGTTTTGAAACAAACAAAACATAACAAGGACAAATAAGAGGCAAGCCATGTGATACCACAAACTTAAATGGTTGACAATAGGGCTACCGCAATGGAACGGTCAGTGGCAAAATGGCCGCGCGGGGTTCAAGCCAGGTTTTAGGGCGCACCAAACCGCACTCTTACCCTATTGTCATCTCATTAAAACGGGTTAGTGTAAATGCAGAAATCACCACTAGGATTTAAATATAGCACACAGATGATCATGTGTATATAAATATAAAAAAATAGAAATCCACAAACAAGTACTCAGTGACTTGGCAGAAGCCAGAACAAAAAATAAAATAATTGCTTGACATACTGTACTCCGATACAGCACCTCCAGAGAAGATGAATGATAAGTATAAGCTCTATACATTTTTGATCTCTTGGTGCACTGGGCATTTCAACCGGCTTGCATTTTTTATTTAAATGATGCAGCTTGTGTTCTTTCTTTCTTTCTATATCTTTCTTTCTTTCTTTTCCTACCTTTTCGAAATTTTGATGTGCAAGTAGGTGAATATTTGAACCTGTTCTAGCTACGCCCCTGGTTACAATCATGATCGTATATAATTCCAAGTTGTGCATGATTTTCTTGAATGAGTGCGTAATTCATAATCTACAAACAAATAGATCTATGTCGGAGAGTTAAAATTGAAAAGTGTAACACACCAACCAAATGGGTCATGGCACAGATTTTCTGTAGCCTATGTAGGGATTTGTAAGTAAATACACTTTTAATTACAGTTGTATTTGTGGGGGGTGGGGAAGGGAATTTCAATAGGTAACTGTAAATCACTGTTAACCATACAATTTCATGAGCAAAGTGTGATATTTAATGTTTCATCAGATTATGAGGCCCACCCAATAAAGCATTTGTGACCTGTACACATAATAATACATTAAAGAATGTTATATATTTATTGTGTTGTGCTCTGATTTTTGTTAAAAAAAACAAGAAATACCAGATAAGTTTTGTATTCAAAAGCTAAATTACGAACATATATATCTTCATTAAAGTAAATCACAACATGTTGTTAAACTATATAGCAATGCTATACAAATAAAAAACTAAGAGCGGACCTCTATTTATAC